>JAMXBB010000005.1:106191867-106425237 GCA_024138015.1 Lumnitzera littorea | reverse complement strand
ATAATTCAATATCTAATATAACTGAACAATATAATACATAATCATTCTTAAGATAGCAACCAATTTCTCATTATAACAAGATATCTCATACATTAGAGTAGCCAAAGTTCATAAGAAATAACATAAATACAGATTAGTATACTAATAGATGGCCAATAGGCCAAAATCTAGAGTCAGTACATAATCAAAAAGAGATAAGTAAAGATGATCTTAAGGACCAATAGATAACATATACAAGTTTTATAACAGAACAAAGGATGGCTGGAGTTTAAGTCCATATATAGACAAAAAACATATTGGTAGTGCCAATTCTATAGTAACCGTCTAGACAGTATGATTGAACTGTCCACATGGTTACATACAGATTATATTGGCCACTTGAAATTTCCACTAAGCTCATGAACTCTTCACAACATTCGAGCAAATCTTATCTTAACAGATTACATAAGCTTAGATGAAACATGTTTGATAATTATAATTTTGCATTTAAGGCTAAATTAAAATATAATGTTCTAAATGTCTAGCTTTAAGCATAGTTTTTTTTTGTTTTTTTTTTAGAGGGAGTTAAAAACACATCAATTCACAATGAAGTAAATATAATCTTTTAAACATGACTTATAAGTTAAAATAAGCATGTAAGAGCCTTCATTCAATTTGGAATTCATCAAATGAGAATGATATGCGTAAAAGAACTTCAGCAAGTAAGTATGAAATCAATTGTATACAAAACATATCAAACGATAAAATTTATGCAAGAAGCCTAGTGAGCATGTTTCTAAGACCTAATATTATGTTATAAGACATATGATATAAAGAGAAAGACATTTCATCCAAAAATCACTACTTGAGATCATCAAAATCAACTACTTTAAGCACAAATTAAGCTTAATGGCAAATATGCACACCAAGTTAAATTCATGACAAGTTGGTATTTTAAGCAAGTTTCAATAATATTTATAGGCACAAAGATAACATAATTAAGACATATAGCATGTCAATGAGCAAAATGATTATGTGACTTCCCAACCATTAATAAGAATCTAATTCGGGTCTAAGGGAATTAAAATCACACAAAAACAAAACTAGACCTAATCAATCATTCAACTATAATTTATAGACAAAATTAAATATGCAAGAACCAGATTTAAGCATAGAAATCAAGGCATGTAAAATTGTGTGCATATGATCCTAAACATATATGAATAACTTTAAATGTACACAAAATGTATGATATTTACAATTATCTTTTCCTAACAAGATTTAAATGCGTATTATAACATGATAAAAGTATAAGCATAAGCATAAGCATAAGCATAGTTTAGAAAGCAATTAATTGCAAAAACACTATATAAGTTCCCAAATGCTCATAAAAGCTTAAATATAGTTGAGGAAAGGTCAAATTTATATAGTTTCATAAATATATCAAATCAATCATTTAGGCATTAGATATTAGCACATTTAAATACGCGTGAACACATATTTGACATGAAAATCAAGATATAGCAAAAATGTGCACATGAAAGCCTAATAAGTATAGATAATTTCAAGTATACACAAAATATATTAGTTATTTTATAAAGACTACTTGATGGGTTTCTTAAATCAAATATCATATTAGAGGCATTCCAAATTTTCTCTAAGCATTCTCTATTTGATTTTCTTGAGTTTCTTCCACTTGAAAATATATTTTCTATTATAACCAATTCTATTTAATCTTTGCCTTTGAGAGCCAAGGAGTATCTAAATTATTTTCTTTATTCACAAACTTAGCTATAATTTGTTTTGAATCATCTAGGCTAAACATCAAGATAACATTTTCAATTTGAAGCTCTCCTAGCTTATTTACTATAGCATCTTCACTTTTCATGCTTTCAACTTTTGCTTCAAGAGAATTACACTTCTCTTTTAATTAATCATTTTCCTTAGTTAAATCCTCATTCGTAAGGTTCAATTCTTCATTGTTTATGTTTAATTTATCGACTTCTAATCTTAAATATTCATTGTCCTCCTCTAAACTTTCTTTAGTATCATTTACTTTATTGTATTCATTTCTAAACACATCAAATTCACTTCTTATTTCAATCATCATTTGTTTCATTATCTTATTTTTCTTTTGAACCTTAATAAATTCCTTAAGTAACTCATCATAAATATTTTTAAGCTTATCAAATGAAGAGTCGTTTGAAGTAAAGCATACCTCATTGCCCATTGCTATAAAGCATATGTCTCCCTCCGAGTCACTTGAATCTCTATCACTCTATGTCACCATCATAGCCTTTTTTCTTGCTCTTTTCTTGACTTTCTTAATATCTGATCAATATTGTTGAATGTAATTCGGTTTTTAGCAATTATAACACTTGATTATTTCCTTCTTTTGATCGAGATATGTTTTCATCCTTATTTTTCGCTAATTTCCTATTGAATTTCATGAACTTTTTGAAATTTCTTATGATCATGGCCACATCACCACGTCCTCACTTTCATCACAACTTAAGCTCTCCTCGATTGCCTTCAAAGTAATTGTTTTTTTTTTTTTTTAAACTCTTCTCCTTGCCTCTTAATCATCTCATGAGTATTAAGAGTTCGAAGAAATTGCTCATTTGACATTGTGCTAAGATCATTAGCTTCCTCAATTACGGTTCTCTTGGCTTTCTAATCCTTCGATAAAGACCTAAGGATTTTGGAATTGATTTCAAGATTAGTAAATGATTTACTAAAAACATTTAAAGAATTAATTATGTTAATAAACCTATTTTACATCTCATCAATTGTTTCATTAAGAATCATCTTAAAATTTTCAAATTGGCGACAAAGCAAGCTTATCTTTGTGTTCTTAATACGATTAATTCCTTCATATGTGCCTTTTAATTCTTTCCAAATTTCCATAACACTCTTGCATGTACAAACTCTATTAAAGTCATGTTGATTGATGGTACAATGCAAGATATTCATAGCTATTTCATTTTAATAAAGTAATTCCAAATCATTTTTAGTATAATTCCTTTCTTCCTTACCTTTTATCTTAAATGGTCTTTTATCGCCTACTTGCCACAACAATCTATTTTACGCTTTTAAGAATATTATCATCCTACTTTTCCAATAAGGATAATTATTCCCAATTAAAAGTGGTGGTCTATATATAGCTTGCCCTTCCATGAAGCCTGATGTTTTCAATGCTATGATCTTTACTCTTAATGCGGTTAAGCAATAAATTTAGAGACCTTGCTCTAATACTAAATGAAAAACTACACTAAGAACTCAAGAAGAGGAGTGAATTGAGTTTAATGCCCAAATTTTAATTTAATATGAATTTCTTAATTTAAGTAACTAAATGAATGCAATATTGAAACAATAAAACAACAATAAAGCAATAATAAGTATGATCAAGATAGTAATAAAACAATAATAAGTGCGAAAAATAAAAAAGATAGGGATAGAGAAAATCAAGCATGGATTTAATGTGGAGTTCGAATCGCTACCTACTCTCCTCGGAAACGCAATGCCTCTAATTAAGAATTTTACACCACTTTATTAATTTCTCAATTCAAGCTCCAAGAGCTACACATACATAAACTTAATTATACAAGTTTCACACTTACAACTAACCTAATCTTGATTTTACAAGATTTTTAATCGCAATAACTCTCAAAACAAACTTAACCTCAAGTATATTGCGCTCTCTCAAAGTTCTTGCAAGTATAAATCACTTTGCACTATACTAAGGTTTTATAAATGATTTAGCAAATTAAGTATACAAGATAAAGGGTAAGTAAATAAAGGGAATAATTTCAGATTTCTAACTCTATTTCTTATCCTTCAACTACTTAATAATTTGTATTTATAGCCTCTTAAGAAAATCTAACCATTGATCCATTTCTCTCTTCATTTAATACTCTATAATAGCTCTTTTCTATGTGGACCTACTAAACGGCTCAAGTAAGACCAATCGAACGGTTCATTTAAATAGGGTCATAATTTAGACAGTCTTTAAGTCATCGGTCGCATGGTCCAACATATCTCACTAACTTGTAGCAATTAGCCAAATAGTCTAGGGACAACCAATTGCACAATTCATCACTTGCTACTGATCTGCAGCAATCAACCAGACGATCTAGGGATAACCAGCCAGATAATCTAGGGATAATCAGTTGTAGACATCTCATTTTTACCATTTTTTATTTTATTTTAGTTGAGCTAGGTTAAAAAAATAATAAATAAACAAAAAATATGAAAATAATAAAAAAATGAAAATTAAAAGAAAAAAGGAAATAATAAAAAAAAAAGTGAAGTCGAATCATATCGAGTGAAGTCGAATCAAATGGTATCGAATCGAAAAGAGTTCAATCGTATCAAATCGAGAAGAGTCCAATGGTATTGAGTCGAGTCCAATCGTATCGAGTCGAATCTAATCGTATCGAGTCGAATCCAATCGTATTGAGTTGAGTCGAGTCGAGTCGATTCGAGTCGAATCGTATCAAATCCAGTTGAATAGTATCGAGTCGTGTCGAATCGTATATATCGAGTCGAATCATATTGAGTCCAATCATATTGATTCAACTCGAATCGTATCCAGTCAAACCATATCAAGTAATATTAAGTCAAATTGTTTAGTGTCAAATCAAATAACAGTGTGTGAGTAATTCAATAGATTCTTAAGTCATTAATGGATTAGGCTTCATTAAAATAATTTTGGTTAAGTTTGATATAAAGTAGAATTTTTATCTAATTTATAATAGGCTAAAATAGGCTTAGGATTTATTAAGAGGGTTATTGAGTTAAATCAAATTAGATCGGATCAAGCCCTGAAAATAGAAAGCCTAAATTAAGTAGAGTATTTAAAAGTTAGATCAAATTTTCAAAGAATTGTTATCAAATCTCCCATATTCTCGATACTGAAAAAAGAGATACCGTTTTTGCTTCAGGACAATTCTATCCTAAGGAGCGTTAAGACACTTGACCACGATTAGTTTGAAATGAAGAATAGTGAGGGGTAGTGCCCTTATGGGTTGATAAGAATCCTTAAAAAGAATAATGAGAACTTAGTCCTGCCCCCTATGGGTTAACTAACCAAGGTGGTTAAAGCACTGTTTGAGCTAGCTAAGGCCTAAAAACAAGGAAAACTTGGTCGTGTCCTGATGAGCTGACTAACTAAGGCGGTCAAAGCACCCTTTGAGTTAGCTAAGACCTAAAAACAAGGAAAACTTGGTCGTGCCCTGATGAGCTAACTAACTAAGGCGGTTAAAGTGCCCTTTGAGTTGGCTAAGACCTAAAAACAAGGAAACTTGGTCGTACCCTGATAAGCTGACTAACCAAGGTAGTTAAAGTGCCCTTTAAGTTGGCTAAAACCTAAAAATGAGAAAACTTGGTTGTGCCCTAATGAGTTGACTAACCAAGGCGGTCAAAGCGCCCTTTGAGCTGGCTAAGACCTAAAGAATGAAGGAAACTTGATCGTGCCCTAATGAGCTAACTAACCAAGGCGGTTAAAGCGCCCCTTGAGCTGGCTAAGACCAAAAGATAGATGAATTAGGTAAGTGCTCTTAGAGTTGGCTAAAACCTAAAGATAAGAAAACTTGGTCGTGCCCTGATGAGCTGACTAACCAAGGCGATCAAAGCGCCCTTTGAGCTAGTTAAGACCTGAAGATAAGGAAACTTAGTCATGCCCTGATGAGCTGATTAACCAAGGCGGTCAAAGCGCCCTTTGAGCTGGTTAAGACCTAAAACATGAGGAAACTTGGTTGTACCCTGATGAGCTGACTAACCAAGGCGGTCAAAGCACCTTTTGAGCTGGCTAAGACCTAAAAACAAGGAAAACTTGGTCGTACCCTGATGAGCTGACTAACCAAGGCGGTTAAAGCGCCCTTTGAGCTAGCTAAGACCTAAAAACAAGGAAACTTAGTCGTACCCTGATGAGCTGACTAACTAAGGTAGTCAAAGCACTCTTTGAGCTAGTTAAGACCTAAAAATGAGGAAATTTGGTCATGTCCTGATGAGCTAACTAACCAAGGCGGTCAAAACGCCCTTTGAGTTGGCTAAGACCTAAAAACAAGGAAAACTTGGTCGTGCCCTTATGAGCTGACTAACCAAGGCGGTCAAAGTGCCCTTTGAGCTGGCTAAGACCTAAAAATGAGGAAACTTGGTCGTGCCCTGATGAGTTGACTAACCAAGGTGATTGAAGCACCCTTTGAGCTAGTTAAGACTTAAAGATTGAAGGAAACTTGGTCATGCCCTAATGAGTTGACTAACCAAGACGGTCAAAGCGCCCTTTGAGCTGGCTAAGACCTAAAAATAAGAAAACTTGATCGTACCCTAATGAGTTGACTAACCAAGGCGATCGAAACGCCCTTTGAGCTGGCTAGGACTTGAAGAATGAAGGAAACTTGGTCGTGCCCTAATAAGCTGACTAACTAAGGCGGTTGAAGCGCCCTTTATGTTAGCTAAGACCTGAAGAATGAAGGAAACTTGGTCGTATCCTAATGAGCTGACTAACCAAGGTGGTCAAAGTACCCTTTGAGCTGACTAAGACCAAAAAATGAGGAAACTTGGTCGTACCCTGATGAGCTGACTAACCAAGGCGGTTAAAGTGCCCTTTGAGTTAGCTAAGACCTAAAAACAAGAAAACTTGGTCATGCCCTGATGAGCTAACTAACCAAGGTGGTTAAAGCGCCCTTTGAGCTGGCTAAAACCTAAAAATGAGGAAACTTGGTTGTGCCTTGATGAGCTGACTAACTAAGGCGATCAAAGTGCCCTCTGAGTTGGCTAAGACCTAAAAACAAGGAAAACTTGGTCGTACCCTAATGAGCTGACTAACCAAGGCAGTCAAAGCGCCCTTTGAGCTGGCTAAGACCTAAAAACAAGGAAACTTGGTTGTGCCCTGATGAGCTGACTAACTAAGTTGGTTAAAGTACCCTTTGAGCTGGCTAAGACCTAAAGAATGAAGAAACCTGGTCGTGCCCTAATGAGCTAACTAACCAAGGTGGTCTAAGCGCCCTTTGAGCTGGCTAAGACCTAAAGATAAGGAAAACTTTGAATTAGGATAGCGCTTCATGAGCTAGCTAAAACCTAAAGAATAAGGAAAACTTGGTCGTGCCCTAATGAGCTGACTAACCAAGGCGGTTAAAGGCCCTTTGAGCTGGCTAAGACCTAAAGATAAAGAAACTTGGTCATGCCCTAATGAGCTGACTAACCAAGGTGGTCAAAGCACCCTTTAAGCTGGCTAAGACCTAAAAACATGAGGAAATTTGGTCGTACCCTGATGAGTTGACTAACCAAGGTGGTCAAAGCACTCTTTGAGCTAGCTAAGACTTAGAGAATGAAGAAACTTGGTCGTGCCCTAACAAGCTTACTAACCAAGGCGGTCAAAGCGCCCTTTGAGCTAACTAAGACCTATAAATAAGGAAAACTTGATCGTGCCCTGATGAGCTGATTAACCAAGGCGGTCAAAGTACCCTTTGAGCTGGCTAAGACTTAAAAATAAGGAAACTTTGTCGTACCCTAATGAGCTGGCTAACCAAGGCGGTCAAAGCACCCTTTGAGCTAGTTAAGACTTAAAGATAAAAAAACTTAGTTGTACCCTAATGAGCTGACTAACCAAGGTAGTCAAAGCGCCCTTTAAGCTGGCTAAGACTTAAAGATAAAGAAACTTGGTCGTGCCCTAATGAGCTGACTAACCAAGGCAGTCAAAGCGCCCTTTGAGCTGGCTAAGACCTAAAGATTAGGAAAACTTAGCTGTGCCTTAATGAGCTGACTAACCAAGACGGTTAAAGCGCCCTTTAAGCTGGCTAAGACTTGAAGAATGAAGAAACTTGGTTGTGCCCTAATGAGCTGACTAACCAAAGCGGTTAAAGCGCCCTTTGAGCTGACTAAGACTTGAAAATGAGGAAACTTGGTCGTGCCCTAATGAGCTGACTAACCAAGGTGGTTAAAGCGCCATTTGAGCAGGCTAAGACCTAAAAACAAGGAAACTTAGTTGTGCCCTAATAAGCTGACTAACCAAGGCAGTCAAAGCGCCCTTTGATCTGGCTAAGACCTAAAGATGAGGAAAACTTGGTCATGCTCTAATGAGCTGACTAACCAAGATGGTCAAAGTGCCCTTTGAGCTGGCTAAGACCTAACAATGAGGAAACTTGAATTGGGATAGCACTTCCTGAGCTTACTAAATCCCTTGAAGAAATTTTAAGTCCAATAACGTTCTGTGAGTCGGATGACTAGGAGTTCAAGAAACTCTAGATTGGGACTACGCTCTATGAGTTAGCTAGCGTCCTAGGAGATTATAAACTGGGACTGTGTTTTGGGAGCTAGCCGGAAGCTTAAGAAACTTTAGATTGGGACTACGTTCTATGAGCTGGCTAGATCCCTAAATGAAAATATGAATTTGAATAGCGCTCCATAAGCTGACTGAAGCGCTAAAGAAGATATAGATAGGAACAGTGCTCTATGAGCTGGCTATATCCTTGAGAAAATGGATAAAGGGTAAGAACCCTTCAGACTTACTTAAACTCTATTAACAGTTGAAAGTAAAACTAAGGAACATAGCTGACCTGGAAAAAAACTCTTGATTTGAGAAATTTACAAACGAGGAATTTGGTGAAAACTGTTTATAACATGAATTGAAAATTTGGCTATTATAGATGAAATGGACTGGAAAATGAATGGAAAAACTTGTAACAAGCATCCACTTTCTCTCTCTCCTTTTCATGTCTTTTCATTTTCTTTTTTCCTTGAAAGTTTGCTAACGAATACAAATTCTTATTTAAAAGGCAAACGCTATAATCCTATGAGGTATCTCATATGCACCCTAGTTTGTAACTCGGACAATGAGCTTCCTTAAATATTCATTTTGTAAAGAAAAGGTAATTTACGATTAGTCTAGTCGAAGAAGACTTCCTTACGTACTTTCAATCTGGATTTCAATCTTGATTACTATTCCAGAAATTATAATCCAGTTTATAAATGATACGCTCTGATCGATCTGTTAGGTTTTTTTGGGTTCAGTATTGTAAATTAAGCTTTTAGTCAAATGGTTTCAAAAGAAGTTAATTGAGATGGCCTATTTGAAAGAAGTGCTTTTGTCTAACCTGAGGGGTACAAGTCAAGAACTCTTAGGAATGAACTAGATGTGCGCTTGCCCCAATTTCAAAAGTAATTTTTATCTTAGATAAATTATTCTTTAAAATTAGAAGAGCTTTGGGTAGAGAGGTAATGTGGGTGGGAAGGTCTTGTGTTTGAAAATCCAGTTGATAGAAAGGGTTTATGTTCATGATTTGGAGTGCGATTTTGAACTGAATATGGAGTTTTTGGTTTGTGGTTGAGAACATGATTCCGAATGAATATGAGGTTTTGTGTTTTTGGTTAGGAATGTGATTCAAGGCCTTATATTTTTTGAGCAACTTAAGCCTTCTTTGATTAGGGATTTTCTCAAGCCCAATATTTGGGTATTTCTTCATTTTCCTTTTTCCTAGTTTTTTTTTTCTTTTTCTTTTTTCTTTTTTTTTCCTTTTTTCATTTCATTTTCTTTTTTCTTCTTTTTTTTTTATTTCGTTTCATTTCTTTCTTTTCTCTCCCCAAAAATAACTATCTCTTTTGTCAAGTTTTTGTTTTTAGATGAATCAAGGCCCTAAATCCATAGGTTCAGAGTGCATTGGCTTGGGTAAGGTATGTGTAGCCTTTAGGGTATTTGGGAAAAATGTTAGCTCTTCCTCAAAGGGAACAAATTATCAAAAATAAAGATTATCCTTGAATTGTTATTACTGAGGTAAGCGCAAATTAGTTTTATCCATCTCTCTTAATCAATGACCCTAACTTCCGAATTACCCCACTGTAGGGTGGTTCTTGACAGGGTGTACATTTGAAAGGACTCTAGATCGGTCCAACAGGGTTATCAAAGGATAACTGTGTTTGGGATTTGAAAATGAATGCCTAACTTCATTCTGGTCTACATATTAAATTCAAAATGAACCTCCTTTAAGGAATGAGTCCAAAATATCCTCACCATAATATCTCTTGACTCTCAAAGTGTTTAAATGTTAGTGTATAGGATATAGCTCACCTCTTTTCATTCAAAACTTTTTAAAAGTGAGTTACCAATTCCTTATGTAAGGATTGATTGACTTTAGGGTATTGACCTTACTCCCCAATTCCTTGGAATATGCCCTAATTGTGAAATTTCAAAGATTAAATGCCCCATGCCCCAGACTTATAGGTTTTAATGTCGTTGAGCTTTCATATGTGATTTTGGGTTAGGTTCTTTAGAGTTTGAATAGGCTGGAGCTGACAACTTTTGAAGTAGAAGGGACTAATGAATTGCCCTTTTTGTTTGTACCGAGGATCAAGCTTAGGATAGTATTTCGTGGCTTTGTGTTTTGATTCAGCTCATGGTTGGACTTGATAGCTCAAGCCTTGAGTTAGTTCAACTATCTTGATGGGCTAGGGCTCGGGTTTAGTTGATTATTTTCTCGGACCAAGTGAGTCTGTTTAGGTTAGCTGCCTTAATGGGCCAAGTGATTGTGTTTGTCCCAAACCCTATAAGGATTTGCAACCGTTAGCAAATTTCTTTCTTTTTCTTTTCTTTTCTTTTCTTTCCTTCTTTTTTCTTTCTTCTTTTTTTTTTTTTTTTTTGAAAGAGAGAGAGGAAAATTTAGGGTAAAGACCGAGTGATGGAATTGTAAATGGATGATTACAGAGGATTGCTTTCATAGAATTCTATATATAAGCCTATACAACTTATCGTTATTGAGGGTCTATTTACAAGTGAGGAATTCTAAAGAATAAAAAACTAAACAAAGAAAATATCTAAATCTTATTTATTCCAAATGAGAAAGGCTTTTTGAAAAATGCTAAATTTTCCTAAAAAGAATGAATATTTTTTGTTAGTAGAATACTAGGCACAATGATAACTACTTATTATTTTACAGGTTTGATTCTTTTCGTTTGCCTTCCTTTTTTTATTTTTATTTTTGTTTTCTATTTTCTCTGTAAGGATTGGGCTCAACTGATGTGGGTCGAAACAAAAAGCGATAGATTCGAGCTCCCATAAATATACTAAGGCCCGCACTAAGGTAATATTTATAGGGCTCTTCTATAGGGGCAAGATGAGCCCAATCTTGTCTCTAATAAATTCTTGCTTATTTGGGCTAAAAAGTTAAAACTATGTCTAGAATATCTTTTAAGGCCAATGAGGTGAGTAGACGTGTATCTGTTTAGAAGCCCCCTGACTCAATCTGGCCATAGTTATGTAAAAAAAATCAAAATTACAATCATCACTTATTCCAAACTTTACATAGAATTATTACAAATTATTTACAGAGAAATATTACAACTGCAACTTCACAACTGCCCTTGACCATTTAGGTTCACCACATCATGGGTTCTTGATTTTTTTTTTAAAAAAAATGTTTTCATGTGATGCAATGGATGGGTTTTAAAGATCCTCAAGTTCTACAACCATTGCGTTTTTTCAAAACAACGGTTTTGTGGTCGCATTTAAACTTGAGTAGAGTAGCCTGATTGGCCCCGGAAGATAGTTGCCCCACAACATTCGAAACTTACATAATGACTTCCCTCCTAAGGTCCTAAGACGGCCTAATTCTGACCGTATCTACCATGCATTTATGATCTAGAAAAATAGAATAAAAGTAAACCCCTCAAAATTACCCCCTTAAATAAACTTTAACAACAAAAAATGTTAGTAAAAAATAAATAAATAAAATAAACAAGTACATAAAATAATACACCTAAGTTTTTTTTATTATTTTTATTATTTCATCTTTTTATTTTTTATTTTTTGAAAAATAATCCTATTTTCGGCAACTTCTAGTGACTAACCTTCTTGCAGTCCCTAGTGGAGTCACCAAATTATCGAGCCTAATTTTTCAGTTTCTTTTATTTAAAATTAATTTCCCCATTTCTGATTAATACTAAACCCTAACCTATTTAATATTAATCATTGACTAAAGAAAATGAGAAATTTCGATTTATTAAAAATAATTTTTGGAGTTGCTACCCAATCAAAGTCGGGAAAAGAAAAAGAAACCATAACCAATTGGGTGAATTGATTACGATTTGACTACAGGTCTTTGATTTCAATTTAAATGAAGAACCAGAGGTTTCCAAGTTTAGGGGCTAACCTATTAAACCCTAACAAGTACCACTATCTATTTACCGAAATTAAGATTATTCTTCTAATTATAATATTCCTAAGAATAAATAAATAAATAAAATCAAAAGAAAAAGAACCTAAGTTCCTACATATTTTGTCATCGCCCCGAAGATGCCTACGTACCCACTAGCCGAGATCAGACGATCGTAGTTCTTTCCAAAAAAATCTTTAATGTGTTGATTTATTTTAATTTTTAAAAACTGATCGAATTTACCTTGTTACCAATTTAGTTTATTCAAATAAAATCTAGAAGGGCCTTAACTCTTAAATGTTTTTGTTTTATAAAAAAAAAATGCTCTAACAATCCTATTTTTAAAAAAGGGTCTTTTATTAATTTTTATTTAAAGAAAAACAACTTTTTATATGATAAACCAAATCTTAAGATATGACCAATCCTAACAATCCTTAAATTAATATATACAACTATCTATCAGAATAAATTAATTCCATATGATACACTGGTATAAAAACTAATACTAAAACTCCTAAACTAACATATATATTATATATTATGTTAACTAATAAAGTATAATTAATATAATAACATATATTTGTAATAAAAACCAATCTTAACAATCCCTTATCTAATATATATATGTCTTTATATTTATATTACTACTTATTAAATAAACATTCACTTAAATCAATATAATATACTTAATCTATATGGTGGAAACTAATACTAAAGAAATATCCTATTAGATAAACATAATTACATAAACTATCTTAAATTATTAAAGACCTAATAAAATAATAACATAATATAATAATGAAAAAAATTGAAGAAACCGAGCCTTGACTTGATCCTGTTTAGTTGTAGCATGCGAGTATGAAGATCAGCCAAGATAAGAGAGTGCAATGTGCTGTTAGTTGTCAAGTTTGGATGTTGACGTTATGCGTAGCGTACAATGGACGTAGGTGAAGTACATGTTCAGTTCGGTCGAGGACGTATGTGAAGCGATGGAATTGCTGGAAATTTAGATGGGGTTAGATTGTTGTCGGTATGGAGCTGCTGTTCGGATTGTCTTCGGAATTGGACGTTGGATTTGCTTCATAATTGCTGAACGTTAGATTCGCCTTCAGAATTGGATGTTGGATTCACTTCGTAATTGCTGAATGCTGGATTCGGTTTCAGAATTGGATGAAAAAAAATCTCTCACTCTTTGTAAAAGATAGAAAAATAAAAGACATAAATGCCTAGCGAGAGTCAAACCTAAAACCACAAATTAAATCCAATCCAATATTTCAATGCCTATCCATTAGGCTATTGGCCTATGCCTTGATTTTTAGCATAACTAAATTATACTTAAAATACTCAACTGCCTAAAATAATTTTTTTGAATTAAGTTAAACTAAAACGATTGACTCTAAAATAATTTTCTTTCTAAAAAAAAATTGAAAAATCTTTTTAACTTTTCTTTTTCTCATCATTTTTTTGGTATTTTTATCATTTGTTAATTTTTTATTATTTTTATCTTTTATTAATTTTTTTATTATTTTTATTTTTGAATTAGGACCCTTTTTGTAAAAATAAAAATTAAGACTATAGAGGGGTAAAAATTAGGTGTTTACACTAAAGATTCAACTGTGGATAAATAGAAATTTATCGATGAAGTTTGGGGATGGTTTTTCAATTCCACAATCCCAGCAGCCATACACCAAACACAATTCACTTACTGAATACCAATCTGCATCAGCACAACACCTGCTTCACTCTGAATCAAATAGCCCCTGTCTCTAACATGCCAACCAATTGAAACATTACTCTACAAACGCAATTCGAATAGCCGAATTCCAATCCAATTTACACAATCTATGTACACAAGCACCTAATCCATCGACCAAACACAACACATAAGCTAAAGCCCTGCGGATCCTTTGTGCTACTACGTTGAACAGCAATACACTGACCAAACAATTCAATGTCCCCTAACGCAATTGATCTTCGAATAGCCACAACTTGCCTGACCAAACCGCATGCCTCCTGACACATTCCAACATACGTCCTTAGCACTCCACTCGGCCTGAACTCTACTGCTCACAACACGAAATCACACATAATCTGCACATACGCTATACTAAAGACTCCATAGCCGTACACCATCCCAATCCTCAATAGATTCACATCCAACAAAATAGCTAACCCCCTAACAATCGCTTGATCCCTCGCATGCCTACAACACATACGAAAGACTTACCGCTAGCACCTATCTTACTATTACACACGTAAGCCAATGTTCGATCCCTAACGTCCACAACCATACTAGAGATACGCATGACCAACAAACACGTAGATGTCCTTCGCCTGACGCACCAATCCATATTAACCTTACGACACATGTACACGGACTCCACGCCGTACACGACACACACAATAATCCTTGAACACGATGTATGTTACACATTATCACACATGTACGATCACGTACGATTCGGGTCAATAAAAATTTATTTTTTACAATTAGTTATTTATTTGTTTTATTAGTTAGTTCAATTATTTTACTAACCTTTTTTTTTGTTATTTTCATATTGCTTGTTTTTTAGATAATTTCAATTTTTAATAAATTTAGCTCAATTGCATTTTTTAATAAAATCATGTTTTTTTGAAAAATAAGTGTATGTACGAGATACATATGTTGTAATTAAGATTTAGAAAATATACGTATTGAGATACTTATGTTACGGTTGAGATTTATAAAATATACGTATGAGATTCGTATGTAGATCATATCTTAATAAACTTTGCATTTAGGATTTAGGAAAGATATTTTTTGATATGTAGTGATTTTTTTAAAAAAAATAAAAATAAAAAAAAATCTTATCTAGAGTTTTTCAAAAAAATTTAGTTAGTTAGGGTTTTCTTTAATTCGTGAAATTAGATTTTTTTAGGTTTTCTTAAAAAATAAATAAATCTTTAAATAAATGTAAACCTGACTTAATTTTCAAAAATAAAAGAAATCCACTCACTAAATATTTTATAAAGAGAATTATAGCCAATTTAATCCCAACTAGAGGGTACGTAGATATCTTTAAAGCAACTGTATAAAAAAATTTAAAAAAAATTCCTTTTTTCTTAAAATTCGTAATAAAAAATTCACTTTATTTACCGTTTGCATAATTGTAGATATTTTTAGTATTTTTAGAAAATTATAAAAATAAAGCCCATTGATTTTCCTTTAGCTTTTACATGATAACTTAATCTTAATAGGTTAGCCTCTGAACTTTTTTTTTTTTTTTGTTTAATTTTCTAAGAATCATTTTCTTAGAAAATTTGTTGATTAGTGGCCAAATTAGGGTTTTCCTACCTAAAAACCCTAATTTCACTTTTTACCAATTGAACTGGTTGATGACTCCAATTTTAAAAAAAAATTAGAAAAATATTTTCTTAATTTAATGTCAAGTAATTTAAATTAAGCAAGCTAAATTTAATATAGGTTAAATTAAGGAAACCGAAATAAAGCTCAACACTAGCTAGATAGTCGATCATCTGTTACTGATCTACAACAACTAGTTAGACAGTTCAAGAACAATAAACGGATGATATAGGGATAACTAGCCCAACAGTCTAAGGATAATCAATTAAACAATCCATCACTTGCCACTGATCTGTAGCAATTAGCCAGACAGTCCAAAGATTACTAGGCCAAAACGGCTGAACAACACACACTAAGATACAATAAATAGTTCTATTCCCTTTTACTTCTTTCAAGAATTTCAAACTCAATCTAATCAAGTTAAATTACAAAGATATCATGCAAAACATAGTATTATAAAGATAATTCAAGTCCTTTATCAAATTAATCATTTTTTTTATAAGATTTGCAAAAAGATTCATAATCAATTATTAATTCAACATAACTTGCATGGTTTTATTTTCATCAAAATTATACATAAGAACCTAATGGTTCAATAATTAATAGTGTTGACAAAGCGATAACACACTAGCAATATTGCCATGTCAGCCTCCACATAAATAAAATTAATGGTATATCTATTGTATTATGAAAAAGTAGTGTCGATATAATTTATAAAGTTCACAGGTGATGGTCAAGATAATTTGTCTTAATGAGGATTATAACTATACAGTACTATACTTTTGACATTGTATAATATATTATGTGACTGTATTCATACAATTATAATTACATAATCATAATATAATAACTATAATCACATCAACATTTTTTAATAATTATGTCGATATTGACATAATAATAATCTATAATAACATGTTATAAATTTTTTAGGTAATAACATGTTATAATTTTATAAATATAATTATACAATCAATACATGGGCATGGGTTGAGTTGAACCTATGTCCATCTTGACCTCATACCACTAGGTTTAGGACCTAATATGAAACTTCACACATCCTACTTCTAAATATCAAGGGCTTAGCAAGTCTATTTAATTAAAAAGATGCAATGATGTAGTTATTACTTATGTGTATTTTAAGTGTCATAAGTCACTTGAAAAGAGAAATGAAAAGGGTTGAGCCTTGAATAGCAACCATTTGGAAAAAATAAATAGATAAAAGACCAATTCTACCATATATAAGAGTATTCTGGATAAAATGAAAGGCCAATCATTAAAATCTAAGAATTGTTCAATAAAGTCAGGAAGAGTAAGAAAATTTTGAATGAAAAAACTAACTAAAAAATGTTTAATCTTCAATTGGAGGTGTGAAAAATGAAACATTGAGGACTTGACTAGAAGATCATTTAACGGTTTAGAAAATCTGCATACTTGTACACAAAACTTAAAGCATGCAAAGAAATTAAATATTCAAATGTATAGTTTTTGTCAAAAATTTCAAATGTTCAAATTCTCTAGAAAAGTAGGAAAAAGGAAAAAATCAAAGAAAGTGAGAGCAAAGAAAAATGAGAATAGAGAGAGAGAGAGAGAGCAAAGAATAAGGAGAAGCATTCATTATGACATAAAAGCCAGTTTTCTCCACATCAGATGCATGAAAAAAAAAAACTATAAATTGGCATATCTGAATCAATTATATAGATCATTTGAGAAAAAAAAGAGAGAGAGAGAGAGAGAGTTAGAATTGTTTAATTCCCAATTATTTTTATAAATAAAATTGTTCAACTTTACCTATAGTTTTTCACCCCAAATTATTTAGGGGTTTTTCCATGTATAATTTGTATGTTCATCTTTTTATTCTCATATTTATTTTGTAACAACAAATATTAGAGCTAGATTTGGATCTGTATATTTACTTATTATATACTTTCTGGTTGCCATTAAAAGTGGATGTGGGTGTGTCTATGTATATATATAATAAGTTAACTATTATTCACCCTTAGTATTTATTGAATACTATTCACGTATAAGATAATAATATGTGTGAAATAGTAGGAGTTGTTTATGTGGCTCAAAGCAATTTTAATAGAAGCAAAGGTGACAAAATTTGAGATTAAAAAATTTAATAGGAATAATTTCTCTTTATGAAAATTGAAGATGAAAGCAATTTAACATAAAGACAATTGCCTAGTGACTATCAGCAAAAGGTTAGCAAATTTTACAAATAAAACCAAGTGGAATGAAATGGACAGGCATAATAATGCAAATCTTGATCTATGACTAGCAGATGATGTATTGTCAAGCATATCTTACAAAATTATGTCAAGCCAAATCACTACATGATAAAATCTTCCTTAAGAGGAAACTACGTTCTCTTCAAATATCAGAACGCATTTTGATGATAAAGCACATCAACATACTAAACATTCAATTTTCTCAACTCACATAATTAAATTATAAAATACAGTCAAATGAACGTATTGAAATTTTACTTCAAAGTTTACCTGATTCATATAATCAGCTCATCATCAACTTAACGAGCAACGTCATTACGAACAAACTAGTATTCAATGATATTGCAACTGCTATTCTTGAAGGAAAGAGTTGGTACAAAAAAAAAGAAACAAGAAGAAGACAGACAAACAAGTGCACTACAAGAAGAAGGTTTAGTAATGATGTAAGGGAGATCAATAGAATGTGGCTTAAGTGGGAGCAAAAATTGTGGTAGATCAAAGTCAAGAAACAAAAGGAATTTAAAATGCTACAACTGTAGCATGAAAGGTCATCTAAAAAAGGATTATTAGAATTTAAATAAAAAAAATTCCAATCCTTAAGGAAACTTGACAAGCATAGAAATGCTTTATCTTGTCAAGCAATAAAGACAATTGAGAGCAATACAAGATTTGCTAACATTTGGCTGTTTGACCTATGAGCTACTTTTCACACGTCCTTTCGGAGAGAATGGTTTTATCACTATGAACCTATCTCAAGAGGAATTGTATACAATTGTAACGATCATGCTTTACAGGTTATTGGTATTAGAATCAAAAAATTGAAGATGTATGACTAAAGGTGCGCATTAGGCCAAATCGATATTAAATCTCCAATTTATGGGGTAATAATTTGGTAAATTAGGCTCGGCTTGGTTCAAGTGAACCAATGATACAAGGGTCAATTCAATGGCCCTTAAACCATGTGTTATGTTTTTTTTTTCTTAGTATTTCTATCAATTATTATAAATAATTTGTTGCTGTATACATCTTTTTTTTGTCCCAAAATAATTTTAAAACTTTATGTCAACATGTAGCGACGCGTAAATGGTTTACTTTTATTTTCAATTCAAATTTTTCTCCGTTTCGAAATAATTGATTTGGACCACATAAGTACGATGTTATATTACAATATTGAGTGGGATTGGCCAAAGCGACAAAAATTGCAAAGGAAGGAGATTTCTTATTGGACTATAGAATGTGTTCTCATTTATGTATATGTATATATTATATATTCAATTTATGCTATGCTAATTTTTCTTTTCTAAATTTCATTAAAGCTTACACACAAACATAACTCACTTACACATTGAAAAACCAAAAGCTACCTAAGTTAATTAAATGATTTGATTTTTTTTTTTTAATTTCGAGGGCGGCTTAGCCTTGAACTGACAGGCCGAATCGTCGATTCAAGGCCTTACTAACCTACCGGTTCCTTACAAGTGAACCGCTTATGGCCTTAAGGAGGGCCCAAGTGGTTCAATGTCCAGTTCGAGCCTACTTAGGATTCGAAACCAACCTTTACACGAGTCTATGTATGACATTACAATTGGTACTATTATAGAAGTGTGATATGTCAAGGGCCTAAAAAAAAATTATTGTCTTTAGGATAACTATATGATCTTGGATGCAAAGTTAAAATTGAGAATAAGATCATAAAAATATTTAGAGGAGTGCTTGTACTTATGAAGGGAGAAAATATAGTTATAAATTTGTACATATTAAAAGGAGAGGCTCTACAAGAGGAAGTAGCATCAATTGCTTCAAGCAATTATGATGTAGCATCAAAAACTTTGACACATATATAAAGAAGGAATAAAAATTCTTGTTGAGAAAGAACCTGCTTCATGGTCTTACAAAGCTTTCACTACTGTTTTGTGAGTACTACATTATTAGTAAGTAACATCACTTAAAATTTCGCACATCAAAGAAGCAAAATTAATCTAGAATTGATTTTCTCTAATATTTGGCAAGCACCTGTCTATTCCTAGAAGGAGCAAAGAATTTTATATCCTTCATCGATGATTATTCTATGAGATATTAGGTGTATCTTATCAAGGGAAAACATATATGTTTTCAGTCTTCAAAGTTTTCAAAGCGCAAGTTGAACTTGAATTTAGATATAAGATCAAATGTGTAGGGACAAATAATGGAGGAGAATACACTAGTGATGAATTTAATAAATTCTATAAACTAAAAGGTATCAAAAAGACTATTCATTACAACATATACTCCTCAACAAAATAAAGTTGCAAAGTGGATGAATAGGACTCAATTAAAAAGAACGAGAATAATGTTAGGATTTGCAAGGTTAAACAAAACATTATGGCAAAAGTAATCAATATTGCATATTATGTTATAAATCAAGTCCCATCAACAATAATTGAGTTGAAGACACTAATGGAGATGTAGATCGGTAAATCGGTTGAACACACAAACCTCCACATATTTGGAAGTCCAATGTACATGATGTATAATGCCTGAGAAACTACAAAGTTAGATCTAAAATTGAGGAAACTAATTCTTAGGGTATGTTGACAAGTAAAGGGGTATCACCTATGGGATCTTACTACCCATAAGGTTATATACAGTAAGGATGTTATCTTTACGAAAGATAAGTTGTAAAGTACAAAAGAAGAGGATATTTTAAAGGAAATTCAAAGACTATGACCTTACAACCAGAAAAGGAATTTAAACAACACAATTTCTTTGAAGCAACATGAAAGCATGAGGAATAAGAAGCTAATAATCCTAAAGCTCCAAGAATGTAGAAGTCAAATTGTATAAGGAAAGCACTAAGTTAGCATTCTAATTATTTTATTGGAAGTAATGTTATATATTGTTTGCTAACCGAGGATGGAGAGTTGTCAACTTTCCAAAAAGTAATGAGTTGTTCAAATGTATCTCAATGGATGATAGCAATAAAAGAAGAAATTGAAGCTCTTTATAAGAATAAAACTTAGGAACTTGTTCCACTACTACAAGGAAAAAATGCCATTGTAAATAAGTGAGTTTATAAGATTAAGAGAAATAGTAATGATGAAATGAAGCAGTGTCGTGCAAGATTGATGGCAAAGGGATATGCTTAAAATGAAGGGATTAAATGTAATGCCCCAAACTCATAACATTACAACTTGTTATGTGTCTTTATCCTTTAATGACACATCAGGTGTAAGAGAGTAACTAAAAATCTCCAAAAACATAAATTTTATCTTCAAATAAATGATATAAAAATCCTCTAATCAATTTCAAAATATCCATTTTGAGCCTCCTCAAATTGTGAACAAGCTCTATAAATAATCAATTTAATAAGTATTGTTAAAAAATTTCATCAATCTTATAAACTAACTATAAATTCAATGATTTATTTACATTTTGATGGATATTTTTTTCATCTATACACATATTTTGTTTTTCTTTTCCAATCTCATGGTCATATATTTAATGGACACTCCCCATCCTAGTTATCTTAGTGTACTTCTCCAATTCCATCAAATTTTGCAATTACAACTCAAATACTTACATCTATAAAGATAAGGAATGAATTAATGCTTAGTACATGAGTACCACAAGTGCATGCACATACCACGCAATTTCACAATTTACATGCATTAAGATGAAACATATATCACAATCAATAAACTTATTGAGTCAAATATATATATATTGATTCACAAACAACAATGGAATACTCATGATTCCGATCTTAATATTCAAGCGGGAATGCCACCTCAGCCCCAATAATACTAGCACAGGTTGCTTACTTGGCCCTAACATTATCTTAACATTATATTCTCTACCGATAGTAGTTCACCATCCAAAATCCCTACACCCTCCTAACTATTACAAGTTCACCACTTCAGTCATATAACCCCAAATCTATCCCTAATCATGTTAAGGAGCAACTTTACCTAGGACAACACCACTTAAATATGATAGTTGTGCTCTCTGGGAAACTTTCACTTAATCGAGCCACATAAAAGTAGCAAACACATTTTGATAGCCAAATATCCTAGTAAGTACATCCATTAAGCATATCCTCTAACTCACAATCCTTGTCAACACCTGAAGCATAACATAAACATATTCTTTTAAAGTCCATACGATACAATATGTCTTTCTATTCCTCTCTTAACACTACTTAATTTAAGTTTAGCTAACAACTTATTCTAGAGTTTAAGTCTTGAATTAAAACCCTAAAAATGTTTAAGAAAAGATAGGATAAGGCTTTGGATCAAGAAAACTTAAAAGACAAAGAAGGAAAGATAGGTACAAGAAAATGGTCAAGGTTCATGGCCGTGTTCATTTTTTTTTTTTTTTCAACATTACACTAAGACCATACCTAAGGACTACAACAATGGTCTTAAGGTGAGTTCCTCTTAGCAAATAAATTTTCCACTACATGCTTTGATCTTAAAACTTTACGAGAGGACCACGAGTACAATTACAGCCGTAGTCTTGCTTATTCTCCCCTTCGACAAACACATCAAAATTCTTCGATTTTCAACACTCCAAATCTCTTTAATTCAATCCTAAATCATTCTATTATGACAAATCTTCACCTAATTAGTCTATTCTCTAACGTTCTACAATTAAATACTCATATGTATTCTTACATCCATGAAATTAGCCACAAAATAATAAATCCCAACACCAATCATAAGGAAAATTGGTTTAAGATATCCATATCTCTAAATCGATTGCTTGATTGACTTAAAATCTGTAGCAAATAGCAACAAACCTTACACCTACTTCTAGCAAAACCCTTCAAATTAAAGCTTCAATTATTACATTTGGATGGAATGCCACATTCTAATTCTAAGAAAGCAACATCTACCTTCACAAATCATAGGATCCACCGATTAAGAGATCTAAACATTTTCCAATATCAATTATCTTTAAAATCCCAAATAACCTTTAAAGAAAAATCCTTCTATCATTAGATTGATTGGATCCTATAATCTTCATGAGTGAAAATTGACTTATCCCCGAAAGGTTTTTCATTCTTATGGTTCTATCATTTTCTCTCTTTTGAAAGTTTATGTCATACTTTATAGAGTGAAGGAAATAACTAGTAGTGTATGTCAAGCTTGATTTTTTTGTTTCTTATTTTAATTTCATTTTCCTTAACTTGATTTAAACTAAACCATAATCCTGTTTAATTTAAACCCTTGACTAAAGTTAAAGAATGCTTGATTTCTTAATTTTGAAAAATTTTCCACCGGTAAAACCAGAAAAAAAGGTGATTAAACTAAAACCGATTAGGCGAACCAATTCTAATTTAGTCACTAATCTATGTTTTGAATTTTTGAAAAGAATTTAAGAAACCATTCTTGAGTTTGGGAGCTAACTTATTAAACCCTTATGAGTACCATTATTAATTTTGCAAAATTAGATTTAATTTTTAAAATCACCCCTTTTAATATTTAAAAAATTCTCTCACTAGTAAACAAATTAAATTGTAATTATTTTACAAAAAAGAAAATGGGGGATTTAAGTTATAATTTACAAAAGAATGGAATACTAAAGTTTTTACAAGTCTTACATCGCCTTGGAGATGTTTATGTATCCGCTAGTCAATATCAAATATTCATAGTTCATTCCAAAAAATTTAATATCTTCGTTTGTTTTAATTTTAAAAATTTCTCAACTTTACATTTTTATTAATTGTTTTATTTTTATTAATGAAAATCCCTAAAAGCCTAATTTTTAAAATCTTACGAGTAAAAAAGTTATTTAGGAACCTAAAAAAGTATTTGTTATGTTGGGGTGAAGTGAATTTTGTTCAGTATGTGGTATCAAGGGAAGGAATTCGAGCTAATGAGAAGAAGGTTTAAGCTGTCTTGGAGTAGCCGATACCGAAGAATATTATTAAAGTATGAAATTTTTATGGCCTTACTTCTTTCTACAAGCAATTCATTAAGAACTTTAGTATCATTGTAACCACCTTGATTGACCTAACGAAAAACGGTGATGGGTTCTAATGGAATGACTAAGCTAAAAAGAGCTTCAAGGAAATTAAGGAGAAGCTTACCTTCGCCCTTGTCTTGTCATTACCAAATTTTAACAAAACATTTGAACTGGAGTGCGAAGTGTCAAGCGTTAGAATTGGTGTTGTCCTGATGTAAGAACGATAACCAATTGCCCATTACAATGAGAAGCTTAATGGTGTCACATTGAACTATTCTATGTATGACAAAGAGTTGTACTTTTTTTTCGGGCTCTTATTGCTTGGCAACACTACTTATTGCTATGAATGTTTGTGATCTACACTAACCATGAGTCATTGAAACATCTTAAGAGTTGGAGCAAACTCTCAAAGAGGCAAGACAAGTAGCTAGAGTTTATGGAAGGGTTTTCCTACATGATCCGACACAAGAAAGGAAGCGCTAACGTAATCGCTAATACTCTATCATGTCGGCAAACCTTGCTGACCACTTTGTAGAAAAAGTTGCTAAGATTTTCACTTATCACCTAGCAGTATGCTCATGACCCTTATTTTAGTCCAATTCTAGAGCAGTGCTACGAAGCAGTTGCTGTTAGATGATATTATCTTAGGGATGGCTATTTGTTTAAGAATTGATGCTTATGCATATCAAACTATTCTATACGTAAGCTGTTGGTGAGGGAGGCTCATAGTTGTAGATTATCTAGTCATTTTGGAAAGACCAAAACAGCCAATCTGTTGAAAGAAAACTTTTACTAGCTTAATTTAGCCAAGGATGTCTATAAGGTAGTATGAAGTTGTGAAGTGTACAAGAGAGTTAAGGGGAAAAGAGAACCCCATAGAGAGTATATGCTCTTACCAACACCAACCCTATCTTGGGCTGACCTCAGCATAGACTTTGTCTTAAGGTTGCTTCGGACATTCAGGGGAAAAGATTTGGTCTTAGTAGTAGTAGATTGCTTTAGCAAAGTGACACATTCATCCCATGCTATCAAACTAACGATGTTTTATATATTGATAATATGTTTTTACAAGAAGTATTCTGACTATTCAGAGTGTCAAAAACTATTGTTTCAAATCGAAACAGAAAATTTTTGAGCAATTTTTGGAAAACTCTTTAGAGAAAACATAGAACTAAACTTGTGTTCAGCTTTAATAGCTACCCCCAAACTAAAGTAGTGAACAAGATGCTAGGTAATTTACTCAAAACTGTTGTGGAAAAAAACTTAAAGGATTGGGATCTGTGTCTACTAGTTGTGAGGTTCTCATACAACTGAACTATCCACAACACCACTGAAAAGATCCCATTCAAGGTTAGCTACGGCCTCAACCCCACTATCCTTGCAGCTGCTAAAGAAAGTTAATTTAGAGTTGACCAAGCCTAAGAATTATAGGAGCTACACCAGATTATGATAAGGAAGATTGCCAAGTTCAATCAGAGACAACAAGAGATTGGTAGTTGAGGTTGCCAAACTATTTCTTTTAAGCCAGGAGACCTAGTTTCAATTCACCTCAACCGAGAACAATTTCCACACTAAAAACAGAACAAGTTATCTCCATGAGCTAATGGTCTATTCAAGATTCTACAGAAGATCAACCGTAACACTTACTAGATCAAGTTGCCTAATGACTATGGTATTTCCTCCACTTTCAATGTGTTCGATCTAATTCCCAACCGACCAAAAGAAGAAGATCCTATAAGTGCCCTCAAAGAATAAGAATTGGAGACTACTTTAGATTTGAGGACAAATCTTCCCCATCCCTAAATGGATGATAGGAATCAACCCTCTGAACCAATTACGCGCAGTTAAGCCAAAGGACTCTAAGGGTTCATGAGGAAAATAATGGCTCGTAGCCCCATTTAAGAGAAGAATTCCTATTCCAACTTCCATGATTTACTCTACTGCCACCTTAATTACCAAGCTCTTTGATGCACCAACGTTGTCTCCGGAACTGTTGAGTAGACATGCCAACCCTCCAGGTAGGCATGCCCACTTGCTAAGTAATTATACCATAATCATGATAACATTCAAGCATACCAACCTCAACATTTGTCCAAAGCCGAGCTCTTAAATCGACCAGGATCCAACCCCAGTCTAAGGTGAATATTCATTAGTGACTGATTAGTTACGGACCAACTTGATTTAAATCAGGTTAGCTTTAATTGCATACCCTCTTTTTCCTCATTTCGTCCGAATTGTATTATGTATCATAGCGACCAACAACTATCTACCATGCAATACGTGTCTTCTAGTACAACATTCCATAAGAATTCTTTACTTTTCCGTGCAGAATATTATTTGTCTCTTTTACCCTTTTTATTATTATTCATGTATCCAAATTGTAAATTCTCCTTTTGTCTTTTCCTTATATGCTTGTAATCCTAATGAGGCTAGTATAAATATCCCATTTGTTGTACTTAGATACAACTTTTTTTTATCATTAGAATATGCAGGTTTCCTTTTTGAGCAACCCTAGTATTCTCATTTACCTTTAACTTTTATCTATTTCCTTTAGTAAGGAGTAGTGACAAGTGACCTTATAATTCGGATCAGTACATCATATCTAGCAAATTATAGGCCGAATATGATTGATTGGTATGTCATATTCAACCGATAGCTACTTGGACTTTTGCTAGCTTTGTTGTTTTCCTTTCGGTTCGTTTGTGTTGTGGTGCTCTTCTATGTGTCCAATCCCAGAGACGCATCACCTTTTAATTTTAAAATTTCTGGTTTTACTAGTGAACTACAAGATTTGCTTGAACCAAAGGGCAACCAACAAAACTTTACAAGTAAGCAAGTATTACAAACAAAACCATCTAAGTTCATGTGTTTATAGATAAGAAAATGCTTCATTTTTTATATTGAAGCATAACCTAATCTATGATGTAAAAGTTTCAACCCATCTTTATTTGTTATAAGAGAAGAAAAAACAAAGGAAAGTTCACATAGCCTCGATTTTCAAACATAAAGTCCAAAGCAAGCATCTGCCTCTGTAACATTACCTCTAGTTGTCTAGTCCTTGAAAAAAAAGATATTTAATAGTATCAAACAAGGCAAGAACATTAAAATCTCCTGTTAGTTTGTTTATAAATAGCAAATTAAAACAAAAACTCTAATATAAGCAACACTCTATTAAGTACAATGTGTAGGCTAAGAATAACTTAACCAACAGTTGTTACTAGTTTAATGGAACCATTAGGGAGTTTTACTTTTATAGGGACAAGTAGGTCAATTTTATTGGTTAAAAGGTGAGAATATGGCATTATGCTATCTGATACTCTTGTATCTAAAATCAACTCATTCACAAAATTATCATGATCGGGTTAAAAATTCGATTTTTCTCTTTTCTTAACTCAATTTATATTAAGTCTAGTCTGCTCAATTAAATCTCTCGACTAAATTAAGAAAATATTTTAGTTTATGAAAACAGTTTTTTAAAAAAGGAGTTGCCATCCAACTAAAGTCAAGAAAAGAGTGAAATTAGGGTCAATTGGTGGATAAACCCTAATTTCAACTATTGATCCATGGATTTTTATAAAAGAATTTTTTTTTTTAGAAAAAATAGAAACCAGCGAAAATA
The DNA here is from genome assembly GCA_024138015.1 of Lumnitzera littorea. Classification (NCBI taxonomy): domain Eukaryota; kingdom Viridiplantae; phylum Streptophyta; class Magnoliopsida; order Myrtales; family Combretaceae; genus Lumnitzera; species Lumnitzera littorea. The sequence continues at coordinate 106,397,970 of JAMXBB010000005.1, read as the reverse complement.
TGGGCTCAAAGGCTATCTTATTAAAACTCGAAGATTTCCATAAAAAAAAGTCCATAAAATAATAAATAGACTATTAATTTTATTTTCAAGAAAAATGGTTTTTTTTTAGTTGAAAAATGAAAAAGAAATGGAAAAAGAGGAAAAACAAGTTTCTCATATATTTTAGGATGCCCAAAGTATCTATATACTCATAAAGTAGGATTAAGCCAACATAGTTCTTATTTATGAAAATTTTAGTATGTGCGCTAATTTTATTTATTGAAAACTCTTACCACTTTAAGTTCTTACATTTTATTAAATTTTGGAAAAATGGTTTTTGTCCACTTTGAAAAACTCCATAAAAACACATAAATTTTGGAAAAGAGCCAAATTAATTTTTTTGTTTATAAAAATCATTTTATGTGTAAGAAAACTAAATGAAATACTAGCTAATTCCTTTATTCTTATCTCCTTGCTTGGTTATACAAAATCATGTATGTACTATTCAATATCAAATTTCTGTAGTAGTTGAGAGAAAAAACTCATTTTATTTGAAAATAACCTTATTCAAAATAAAACCCATAACATAACAATACCAATTATTTACCAATAAATACGACAATTATTAATACCAAGCCAACATGGTAATTTATTAAATCCAATTGAACATGCTAAATTTTCAAATCAACAAATTATTGAAGCTAAACTTAACAAATCATGCTATCATACTCATTATTCCAACTTAAACTAACTAGTATGCTAATCATTCAAATTAAAATCAACATGCTAATAAAAATTAAGCTAAACAAACTAACATGCTAATTACTATGTTTATTATTCAAATTAAGTCATGTTAATTATCAAATCAAGTTTATACAAACTATTCAAATCAAAATATGCTAATTATTAAGGCTAAATTAACATGCTAATTTTTCAAGTTAATATTGACAAATTGATAAGCTAATTATTCAAATTAAAACTATACTAACAAATTGACATGCTAATCATCAAAATATTAACAAATTAACATTAAAGTCCATTTTATTAACATGTCATCAATGCATTATTACGATAATTAGGCATGCATATCAAAAACACATTATTTATATGGAAACATAGCAATACGAGAAGCAAAAATATTTTACTTTATTTTTTTTTTCTTGCATTTTTTTTTCATTCAAACATTTAACACACTCAAAAGGAGATAAAGCTCACTTTACACGTTGATAGAAGCAAGAGGTTTAGTGGTGGTCTGATTGGTTCAATTAGTGGTTTGACTCGCCGATTAAGGCTTGCGTGAATTATTATATATATATTGGTTCGTTACCAACCTTTGTCTCCCATCCCCTTATACTACACCTCCCCATAATTCTTTTCCTTTATCCCATCACCCATTATTCCCATATGCTTTTTTACCTCCACTTACCAACATTCCACTCCCATTTCTCTTTTCCTTTTCAAAAAACACTAACCTTAGTCTTTAAGTGCATATACTGTCATGACCCTAAATAGGACTTAGTAGAATTGCTTAAAATCTTGATATCACGATGCACCCATGATACGAAAATTGGCTTACAAGTCAAAGTTTATAAGACTCTAAATAATTAGTCTCTACGACTTCTTATTTTTAATTTATTGAAAAATATAAATAACTATAGATAGTCAATAGTCCATAATCCATCAAAACTATAAAGAATCAGTATCCCCTATCAAATAATAAGATAAGGTAAATCAATTTTATAAATTACAACAAATACTAAATGATACTAAACCCCAACATATAAATACTTTTTACATAGGATGTTTTTGTACCAGCTATATGTTTCCTAGTTAACTCTAACATTCTCTTACATATCTTGGATTTACACTCTACACTCAAAACTTATCCTAGTTTTAGCTTAAACGAACCTGCAAAATAAACTACTAGGGAATAAGATACACAAGCTTAGTAAGATATCTCTCCTTATATACTAGCAAACTGGATATCAAACAATAAATTTAATGAACATATGAATATATAAATAAGCAGTATGCCAAACAATGTGTGTAGTTGACTAGTCCTGCATACAACTTTGGATTTAACGGCCTTTAAAGTAAGGGTTGGAAATTTATCAACGCCAATCACAATTGAGTTCTAATACTTGGATTTTTGACTATATATGAAGATTCCATATTTTACAAAACATGTTTCCATTTTCAAAAATCTAATAGCTCACAATGTGTGCAGTTGACTAGTCCTGCATACAACTTTGGATTTAACGCCCTTCAAAGTAAGGGTTGGAAATTTATCAATGCCAATCACAATTGAGTTATAATACTTGGATTTTTGACCATATATGAAGATTCCATATTTTACAAAATATGTTTCCATTTTCAAAAATCTAATAGCTCATAAATTCTTAAGTCTAGTGGTGAGGTGACCTCTATAGTCCATACTCACGCCTTGCAATGGAGGTCTCTAAACTCAACCCTTAACTTCCTACTGTTAGCATCTCTAACACTAAATAAGTCTACGAGTTAAGGGTGTCCTGTTGTACAAGTGCTCTTGTACTTTACTAATCATAAATAATCAAATCACATGGGATCCCCATCCCTATAAGGCCCTTCATGATCATCCATGTAAGGTGACGGCCGAAACAACAAATGTAAAGCTTATAAACATACATGATCCATTCATTTAATTAAGTCATGTGGGATTAAGTCAAATTACCAAGTGATCAACCAATATCGACAAGTCATTCAATTATGTAGCAATAAACCAAACAACTTATTATTTAGCTATTTTGTTTCATAATATTTTACACGACAAACAACTAATATTCAAGTACATGCATAACCCAAACCCTAAACATTAAGTTATTAATATTTAATTTAGGTGTACTAACTATAAGTATAAAATAAATATAGAGTCATTAGAAGTACTCACTTGGCCATAAGGATAGTTAGGGATCATAGTAATTGGCAAGGAGATTAGTGTTTTTGTCATGATCACCTAATAATTAAGGAATATAAAAGATAATAAGTATCCAATATAAATTTCCTACTTATTTTACAAAAATTTCCTAATTTGAGCATTTTTTTTAATTGCATATAACTTTTTTGTTTTAAATCTGATTTTTATGATTTTATAGTCGATTTTTATGATTTTTATAATTTTCAGACGTATTTTTCATGTAGCAAGGTCTATTGTGGACCTAGGGTGTTACGAATTTTTTTTTATTTTAGGGCCAAGTGCTCTTAATTATTATTATAGGCTTTTCTTAATGAGTTTATTCAATGGGCTTTACTTTAAATTTAGTAATGGGCATAAATAATTTCTAAATTTTCATATTTTCTAAATATTTTTATTTTTGAGCCCAAATTGTCATAATTCTTTCAATTACAACTTTAGGCCCAAAACATTAATTACCCTAATTCTTATTATAATTATAATAATTTATTATTATTTTTTATAATTTACAAGTTCAAATCAGAAAAATTGAAAGGCTGATGAAGTGTCTTCTAAATAGGTTTAGGATGCAATTTTCTAAATTTATCCAAATTTTTGTATTTTTACTAATTTATAATATTAATACTTACATATATAATACCTTAAAGTAATTAAATGATTGAAAAGTATTTTCTATCCTTCTTTTGATACTCACATCCAACACACACATATACATATATATTTATATTTATTGACCTAATTTTTAGGAAAATAAGGTATCAATATATACATGTATATTTATTTTAGGTACATACTTATATATATTTATATTATTTCATAGTATATTTATACATATATATGTTGAAGTAAATATATTTAGTATTACATATATTTACATATACTATACACATAAGGGAACCGTATATGTATATATATAAATAAGTATATTTAGGTGTATATATACATGAATACATAAATAATAAGAACACAATTGTACACTTAAGTCAACTTGTATTTTGTATCACTTGATACAGAAAACCAATACATGTACATATAATTCATACTACAAGAGATACTAAAAAAAAATACATATAACTCCCACCACATATTCCTAATATAAGAAACAAATACATATCAAAATAAAAAAAAAAGTACATAAAAATTTATATGACAAGGAAAGAAACAAATATAATATAAACTAATATTTTGAATTACTCTTGTCTTGAAGTTTTTTTTTTTTTGGGAAAGATGTTCTCCTTATTTCCCTCTTGAAATCTTTAACTCTCTTAAAGTGAAGATAGGATATTATGTTAAGAAAATAAAAGTGATAGATGATGGAATAAAAGGGAGGAAATATGAGGAAAATGGAAGGTTAGGGAAAAGGTGTAATGTGTCGACGCAAAAAGAGAAAAGAAAAGACTTGGTTTGAGCTTAGAATTTGGAAAAGAAAAAAAAAGTTGAAGTATGTTCTAGATGGGGGTATTTGGCCGAAGATGGGGAAAAGAAAAAGAGGAAAAAGAATAAAAAGATAAGAAAGATAGAGTGATGAGTTGACTTTGCTTTTATCTTGATTTTAATTTTCTCACATTGAATAATTGTTACGGACACTTGTGTAACTGAAATTAGAAAAAGAAATGAAGAAAAGAAGAAAGAAAGAAAGAAAAGGGATAAGGAGTTGTTTCTTTTGACTTTTCTTTAAAGCCTTTTCTCACCTTTGAAATAAAATATTCTAGGTGTAGATAAATGAGTAATTTTAAGAATAGAATTAGGATAAAGTATGATGTAACTATATGGAGAAAAATATAGGATATAAAATTAATGTATACTATATAGTAAATAAATATAAAGTATGTAGTAAAAATAAATCAATATAATAACACGTGTATATATATATATATATATATACACGTGTATACATGTGATGCACCAAAGTCATAGGTTGCTATTTATAATATTATTAATTGATTTAATTAATTTTTTATTTATTAATATCTAGAAATTATCTGTATTCGTTTGTTAGCGATTTTACTTAATTAAGTATGTCTATTGATAATTTTACCAACTTAAGACTTTATTACAATTAAGGTAAATTTATTTGTTTTATAAGTTTAAAGTTTTGGTTTTAAGGTTTTTATCAGGTTTAAGTTCCATTTCTTGTATTTGAATATACATAAGGTTTAGATTTTTTTTTTTTACACAATTAGGGTTCCGAATTACATATTAAATTTTTTCATATTCATTTTAGGTTTTGTATTTAAAATTTATATTGGTTTTAATTTTATGTGATTTTTGTTGACTTAAGGGAATACATATAGTACTTGAGTTTGACATTATATCTAAAAGGCTAAATTTGCGGAGTTCACACACACAATAAATGACACAACATCCCAACATATGTATTTTGCACTATGTCAAAGTCAAACACATATTTCACAACGACCCACTACACTACTCACAAATAGAAGAAATACGAGGCATGTGTATGAATTATGTAGGTGAAAGTGGATGTGAAGCATATTTTACGCTAAAAAAATTTGTAGACTTTAGCTTTGGAATGTATTGAAGGCTTAGGTGCTTAGTTCCAACATAGAATAATAGAAATTTTAAAGGTTCAAATTTCAAATACACATCCCATGGTTGCTGAAGTTTTGTATAAATTCACACACAAACTCAAAATCTCCCCTTCATAAAATCATCTAACTTCCTTGATACAACATTATACATACAACCTATCTACCTTCAATATTTGTTATCCATATTTTACTCTTATACTCAAGATTCATTTTGCTTGTTTCAGTCTTCTCATTTCTAAAATTCTAATTCGTTAACTACAATTTTGTTATTTAAAAAATAATTCGTCATTTCAATGTAACCAACTTATGTAGTATTTGAAACCTTCACATTTCGCTCAAACTTGTTTTGTTGCCTTCGATAGGAATTTTTTTGCATGTAAATTGGTTTTCCTTTTAAGTAAGAAAAACCAAAATATCACCATGGATCATTTCTTCCAACATTTCTCTTTCGACAAAAAAAAAAAAAAAAAAAGCAAACTTCCTCAACAAGCAAGAATGTTAAGGGGAAGGTCAGGCCATGTTGTTTTCACTGTAGCACTTTAAAGATGTATTATTGTACCTAGAGTACGACTATCCCATGAGAGACTACATAATGTCATGCTAAATGTTAACCCTACACTACTACCACCACCCAAATTTCAACCCTTACGTAAGAGTTTCCCTGCAACCATGTTTGAGGATAAGGAAGATGGCATCTAAATAATTATGGAGGTGGAGAACCAACTGATGGGTCAATAGTCAGGTGGTTCAAGACCTTCAGGTTCAGGTAAGCCTCTTAGACCTGGTGATGCGTCTTCAAGATTGGATAGACAAAGAAACACCATAACAAAGCGATCCGAAAGAGAACAAAAAAAAAAAAAGCTAATAAAGCTTAGGTAATTATCAACTGGATATAATACACCAATCGATCCTACTCGACTTATAATTCACCGGATATGACTTACTGATCTGAACTGAAGGGTCACTTATAGTTACTCTTTGCTAAATAGAATAGATAAAAGTTAAAGGGTAATGAGAACACTAGGGTTGCTCAAAGAAAACTTAATTAAATTCCTATATTGAAGATTAATGTTTGCGTACAATTAAGTAGGGGTTTATATACTCATCTACTAAGGTTATTTTACATGTATGAAAAGATAAAAGAGTATTCTTACAATTAGGTTATATAAAACATACTAAAAAGGATAAAATAGACAAACAATATTCAATACTAAAAAGTAAAGAATCCTTTTAGAATATCGTGCCAAAAGATATATGTCGATTAGTAGCTAGATGTAAAAAATACAGTACAAGTGGATGAGAAGAATTTACAGTCAAGGCTGACTTGAGTTAGATCAGGTTAAGGCCCAATTAGTTTAACTGTAGAGTAGTCAGCTTAGGTTGGGGTCAGATGTTTCCGGTTGACTAGGGAGCTAAGCTCGAATAGTCTTAGAGTCGTCTATTTGGATATCTTGTCATAGCACAATTGTTTGGTAGGTTTAGTACATGTGAAAATTGGGTAGTCAAGTTAGTAGAAAAGGGAAACACAGAGGTTGGGATAGAAATTTTCGTCTCAAATAGGGCTTCTAGTCAATATTCTTTAAGTGAGTTCTTAGAGTCCTCTAAGTCAGCTTCATGTAATCGATCTAAGAGGTTGATTCCTATCACTTGGTAAATCTAAAATGTTTTGCAACTATGTCGACGGTGGAAACATGACTACAAACTTCGGGTTTGTGACGCCATTGACCGAGTTGCAACATTACATGATTACAAACTTTAAGTTCTCCGAAAGTGTCATCATAAGAAATTTCGGCATTTAAAAGTGGTGGTAAAGGCATGCAAAGAGTTACCCCATTCTACTCACCTTGCCTATTAAGTTCTCGTTGCTCTTGTGTGGTGGTAGCCATTGATTAAGTGTTTAATACTATAAGCTTCATCCTTGAAGATCGAAGAGCTTCCCTTTCTGTTGTCAACATCAAAGCAAGCTCATGCATTGAAGATTGGTACAAGACAGTTGATTAGGTAAGTACACCTATCAATTTATAATATAACAGATTAAGTCCAAGTGTCGATTATTCAAAGACTTTAACTATTAGTACTCACTAGGTCTCTATTATCTAACAGGCAAACTAAATTTCAAGAAACCTAAAGAAGTAAATCTAAATTACTCCTAAAACTAATCTAAAGATTAACTGAGATGCAATTTAAGAATTAACAAGAAAACAATTCAATTAATTCAAAATTCAATGACATACCTAAATCTTGCTTCTCCTAGATCTAACATGTGATTTTCCTAAAGATCATCTAATTTTTTTTTTAATCTTTCATGATCAAGAGAATTCTTTACTAAAATTAATCACTTTCTCAAGCTAACTAACTCTAACTCTAGAATCACTTATTAAAATCTCTTTTCAATTGCATGACCTAAGATTGCATTATTGAACAATGAATTCTCTATGTTTAATTTGAAATCCAAAAAAATCTTGCAATTTATCTCTAATCTTGTAACAATTCTCATCAACTATGCTTAGATCTAATTTTATAAGAAATCTCTTGATTTTCTTATAAGATATCAAACTCTAGATTACTATCTATGGAAATATAACCTAAATTATGAAGTAAACATAATTGAATCAAGAAAAGACTAAAAATTAAATTAATCAAATACTAATCATGTTGCATGAATAGATCTATGTTCCACAAAACCTAGATATCAAATATCTACTCATTACACATCTTAAAATAATAATCTAAAACCAAAGTATAGAAAAAAGTAGAAAAAAGCATCATGAAATAAAATTAAATTTTGAAATCTTCTTTTCTCCTTGCTTTCTTGATTGTTCTTGGGTTGAAACCCCTCCTAAAATTTGTGCTAAAAAGTTTTTCTTAAAATAAACCTTAATAAGGCATTATATATGAAGAATTAAAAAAAAAAAGGTTGATTGGAAAAAATACGACCGGAGATACAACTGTGTCTTTTGGTCGTATACTTAATTGTGCTTCACATTTATCTTCTTCTTTTAAAAAAAAATGGAAATGACACGATTGACGATGTGATCATGTCTTTTGGTCATGTTTAAGTTGTAATAATAGAAAATCAGCTCCAATTTTGCCTGAAAACGACACAGTTGTATTATTCTACTATATCGATCTTCAAACTTTCATAATTTGCTCATTTTAGCTCCAATTTGAGTGAAATTTGTTTTTATCTTCTTATTTTCTTGAATAGATCATTTTAAAACCTAGAAAACAAAATTTTATTGAATTAAGTATTATTATCTAAAAATAAACTTGAATATTAAGGGAAAATCACAAAAAATCACTAAATAAAATATATATAATTAGGAACTCATCAACGGAATGTAGAGAGTAAGAGTTATAGGTATGTTAGCAAAAGAGGATAGGTACTTTAGCGAATAGAACAGATTAGATGGAAGCTTAGGTTTGGACGTGGGTTCCACTCTTAAGCATGCACTAACACAAGGTGAGACCCATTAACTATTCATTTTTCTTTTGGTCATTTAAATATGTTTTATCACTTAGAAAAATTGTTTTCACAATAAAAAAAAAAAAAAAGAAAGAAAGAAATGGTATGGTTTTTTTAAAATTAGGGATTAACTCTTAAGCTTTTTTAATCAACATCGACAAAAGGGTTTTTTTTTTTCTTAAAAAAATATAAATGGATAATTACATAAATTTGACCGTTTTTACCTATTTTAAAATTGAACAACATACTAAAGGTTTTCTAAAAAATCATATTAAGCTATAGTAGCCTAATTTTGATTAACGGATACGTATGCACTTTTTGGGCGACCTTAAAAGCAACAAAAAAAAAATAAATTCCCTACTATCCCTAATTTCTTTACGTATGAAACAACTTTTTTGTATCATTATGACACCATAATTTATATTTCTGTTTAGCAACTATACTCCGATCCAAGAAATCATATTTTATAATGTACAATTACAATTTAGATTTACGTTCTAATTTTATTTTTTTTTTGTTTTTATAATGTATTCTGAAATTCAAATAAGAAATCTTAGTATTTCGCAATTTTTGTCACTTTAACCATTCTTATTCAATATTGTAATATACAATCATACCGTCTAAACGAATTATTTCAAGATTGAAAAAAATTTGAATTAAAAATAAAATTTTCAATTTATAAGTAATGATATGAAGTTTTAGATTGAATTTAAAAAATAGACAAAAAGTCCACAAATCATTTAAAATAAATAAAGAAAATTCTAAAAAAAAAAACAATGATTCAAGGGTCACCTAAATCGACCCTTAAATCGAAGGGTTAGGCCTAGTTCACTCTCTTTTGGCCCCATCAATTGACGGTTCAGGACCGAGTCAACTGGGTGTACACATCTAGGATTGGTGGTTTTAAACTCCTAAGACATCAGGCTATAAAACCCCTAATTCAAGTTCTAAAAATCTTGAGCCTTCTTGCTTCAATTTCCCTATAAACTTTAACTTAGTGATGAACAAAACCTAAATAACACACTTTCGATTTCTCTTTCAAATTACTTCCTCCAACTATGAAATTGAAACAATCTACCTATTGGGATTTATTTTAAGATGAGAGTAAAATGTTCTACTAATTTTTCTTAAATCGATTTTCCTTATATTGAGAGAAATTGAATAGAGAGAGTAGGTTTTATACTAATAAAGGCTAATGTGAGAAATTGGTGGTTGCATTCAAGGAGAGTTTTTAATGCTTGAGAATGGATTGAATGCGTAGAGGAAGGTCTTATTTATAGTGTTAAGTCATGAGTGATGCTTAAGAAACTTTCCTATATCAAAAAGATTGAATCTTTGGTGACTTAAGCATGTTTAGGAGATTTTATCAAATTCTTCCAATTTTGGCCAAAATCAATCATGTTTTCATGGAAATTAGAGGATATTGAAGCTGCTATAGCTCATAGAAGATGTGGTTGCTTGTTTAATGCTGGGCTATAAAACACCAAATTTGCTAGATTTAACTAAAGTGCAAGATATGGGTATTTTTCAAGCATTTAGATTTAATATTTTTATTTATCTTGTTTCCTTTAATAAAATTCAAAATTTGAGCATCTCCAAATAGAGACTTCCCAAGTTTTCATTTTTCATATATTTTTTTTCCAAATAATAAGGGGTGCGCTTGATGCCCCGAATATATATATATATATTTAATCAGCCGCTGTATGGCATGCTAATGTGGCATCAATATTTTTTTTCCTTAACTTTCTTCTTTCTTTTCTCTCTCTTTTTTTTTTAACCAGGCACCATACAAAGTGCAAAGATGTGACTACGTACACCACGTAGCAAAGGATGTGACTAGTAACACCATGCATGCCTGTCGTAGCTGCCAGGTAGTAAACATGTGGTGCATGAAAGATTTTCTTTTCCTAAACTTTTTTCTTTCTTTCTTTTTTCTTTTCCTACATCTTCCAACTTTTTGTATTTTTCAAAATTTTCAATTCTATATTTTTTTAGATTTTTCTAAATTTTGTATTATTTAGATTTTTATTTTTTTTTCATTTTGTATTTTATAAATTTTCATTTTTTTAAAGATTTTTTAAAACTGTTTAACCTTTTCAATGGAATGGGTCCCTAAGTTGTAATGAATATAAAATGGACAAAAATGGGGTATGTATAATCATCACAAGATAAAGAGCCTAAAAAAGAACAAAAAGAAAAGTCTGCAACAATTCTGCAAAGGCTGCAAAAGCTTGTTCTTCACTTTTTTGCTTGCATTTAAACAATTTTCATCACTTCAACACAAACTTTAGACAAGCTCATTATCAACTGCACCATTACTACCCTCCTTATGATATTTATGAATATCAAGCGGAGTGTCACAACCTAATGTAGAAAACATCACCTTTATCGATGTGAACATGAGCTGCAAGTGTTCTCCTTCTCTATTTATCAAACAAATTAGGAATTCCAATAAGTTTGAAACATCTATCAATAGTATACCCATGTCTCTCGCCATACATACAAACTAATCTTGTATTTGTTTCCCTTCTTTTATCATTCCAATCTATTGTAAACTCGTTATTTTGATTCTTAGCCACATAAGCCATACCATCCTCACTATTATTAAACATTCCACTAACATGCTTTTATTTTTCAACTTGATAAACCAAATAATAGGCTTTACTAACCAAAGGAAGAAGCTCCATTGAAGAATTTGATTTCTTACATACTCACTATCATATAACCCTATTAGAAATTGAATGAGTTTATTCCTATTATTAATCCCTAAGAGTCTTGTAACATAATTGCAAGTACAATTGCCTAGCACTCCATAAGTGTAATATGGTATAATAAAACGATACATCTCATCCTACGACCTTTTCAATTTATTGTAATACATATTAGCTAAAGTATTCCTTTGTTTTGAATTTACTAAATCCAGTGACCTACAAAGTAGGGGGCCATTCATCAATCTAAATCTTTTAGTCACATCTTCCTAAAGTTTATTCGAATGCCTAGCATACATGAAATCCTTGACTAACTTCTTTTTTATTGAATTAAGAAGCCAATATCTTATCATATAGTCGTAATTAATTTCAATTGGGTTTTCATTAGGTTTAGGGCAAGAACAATCTATAAACCCTAATTTGGCCTCTAAAGCCAATTTCAACAATCTACTTCAACCTAAGCAATTTGGGTCATCAAACAACATATTAGTAATCATGCTTCTTGGACTGATGACTTAGTCATATTATCCAAACGATCAATGGAAATCACAATAAAAGAAATGAATGGGCGAACTAATTAACCAAGAGAAATCACATGCTCTAATACCGTTTAAACGAATTAAGAATTCAACAATTGGAAGACCTTACTTGTAAAGTAGAACCGTAGAAGAAGAAAATGTAGAGACTTTCCTTGTTGATAGAAAATTCTCAACTATATTAACTAACTCTATAAGATATGTACAACATTTATGTGCATAAGTGTCACCTGTTAAACAAATTAACATGTGCAAAAATAGATTATAAATAAATAAATACGAATACTTCTACACAAATAGAGAGAGAATCATGTTAAACTTAAAATTCCATATAGTAATAAATTAATAAAAGGAGCCGGTTGCACCGGCGACCTACCCATCTATTCGTCACCTATGCCTTAATAGTTGATTGAACCAGACCGAACGACGCTTGTCCGCAACCTGCATGCGAATCAACCAGCTTACTGCTTACACCTACCATTCTCCACAACGTTCCATCGTTTTCCTCGCCCTCTTCATTCTCTCACTTTTTCTGGTTTCTCTGCATCCCTTGTTTGAGCTATCATCAGGGAGAAAACATGGCAGGTAAAAAAGATCTATAATTTAGTAGACCCTTTTAATTCTTATTCTCTATAGTTACTTTTTCTATCATTATTAGTGCCAATTGACTCTGAATTTCTTGGTTGCTACATGCATACTATTTCTAATTTTAATTTTGGTGAATTCACTTTACTATGCCTTTTCAGAAATTATTTTAGATGTTGTCTATAGTTTTAAAATGTAAGTTTCCTTGAGTTTTGTAGTACTTGTAGCCTAACTTAGGAAAATAAGTAGAAGCTGAGACCTTGTTTGAGAACTTGACCCGGGGAGATATATCAAGAATGGTATTTGTAGGGATTGGTACAGTTTTGGGATTAAGTATTGAAGTCTGCAGAAACATGAATGTGGTTCACGTGTTTTTTTATTGGGTTTGGATCAGAATTTTCATCTCGGAACTTGGATTATTTGGGCAAGGATTGTGTTTGTTGGAAAAAATGAAACATGTACCAATGCTTGTTTTGTTCATCTTTATGAATGGAATCGAATTGATTTATATGACATGTGACTGCGTGGTGGGAAGATGGAATTTGGTAGGGCTGAGGGTAGAACTTTATAGAACGTTGTCGAGCGTTATTCTTTCTATTGAGTTGAGTAATTGTATTTCACAAGATGGATAACGAAGTAGAGATTTCCAGAACTTGTACGATGGAGTAATATTTCTACTAAGGTTCTTTGATCACTTGGTCTTTTTGTATATTAGATTTCTCTGAGAATGGAGAGGACCTCATAGGTGTGACGTTTTATCATAGTAGAATAGGATAAGTAGATTCCGTCAAATCTTCATACAAGTTCATCCTGGCAGTCTGGAAATGGAACTTTGTTGAGACAGTGATGGTCCAGATAGAAGGCTACTTGTGGGTACTGCAGCATACAAACCGTCAGATTGTGTGATTAATTAACCTAGTTATAACATGGTAGGGGCTAACAGTGAATAGAATTTTTTTCAAGGAGCTGTCATACTGGGTTTTGCAGAGCGAAATCTGAATACTGGGTGCAGATAGGCATTGTTATTCAAGTTTTTAATTTCTTTGAATTTTTGAGAACCCAGAGTTGTAGTAAAACTTTTGATGGCATGATCCTTCTTTATTTCATAGTCAATAATCTTGGTTTCATTTTTGCTAATGGTGAATGATGATGGGGCTAGTTTTGCAGAGGATGTTTTAAAACTGACCTGAAAGATGTCACATTCAATCTACAATGTTTAGCTTCTTTTAGAATTTCATTCCCAAATTATTGCCTTTATCTATGTAACTTCTGTTGTTTCTACGACCTTTCTATATGCTTAATGCCAGTTGCCTCTCTTTCATTGCTCTCTCCAATGGAGTGAGATTTCAATAAAAGAGAAATGAGGGTAAATTTGATGGGATGTATTGAGAGATTCAGAAGCGTCCGCCTAAAGTAGCAAGTAAATGGCTTTCAACATAACCGAGGTAGACATAGATATTATTGACACAAAAAACTCTATTTGCAATGCAACATATGTATGAAAATTGGTAGGCACAAGTACCTTGTGCCAGATCATCCTCATTTACAATGCAAATAATGATTTTGATATTGTAACTCACATTATACAGATCGTAACCCTCACCACCAACTTGGCATTGTTAAGACAGAAATGTTTATGAGTGAATTTTACATCTTCAACAAAGAAAACTATATACTAAAACCAAGGTCTTACAAGTGTGAAGTCTCATCTAATTACGACTTCTTATGCAGCAGCAACAAGGGAGATTATTCAAAATGTTTTTAAAGCAAATTGTTACCATCAGAATAGGCAGTATGGAAACAAATACAAATTGGACTCCAATGCCTCTTGTTTGCGCAAGTCGCTTCCCTTGCAAGAAGGGAAGTTTGCATGGAAGGGCACATCTTCCATGCACCCAGTGATCATACCAAAACGCTGGAGAAGCTCTGTAAACCGAGGAACCGTACACTGCAATGGTCTGTTCTAGACTCTCAACAGGTTGCTATTGATATCAAATATACTCGACGATAGCATCTAGGGAGCCATTACAGCAATTTTCAATTTTTCTCTGAAATGACAGTGTCCCATTTTTATTGCCTTACCTCCTTAATTTTCCATTGTTTTGCCTTTCTGTTGTGTTGTTTCAATTACTTGGAGTCTGGAAACTTTCAAGGTGCTTTATCTGCCTTTGCCTGTATGTTTTATCTTGATTGATTGAACCCACTCTTATCAAGCACACTGCCCTGCAATATTATCTAAACTCATGTGGGAACTTTTCAGCAGCTGCTCCATCTGCTGCTGCAGTGCCCTCTTTAGAGAAAGTCGATTTTCTGAAGCTTCAAAATGGCAGGTACTGCCACCAAAGTTATTTATTCAGTAATATTGTGTTGAGTGGTGCATGTCATAGTCCTTGATATCAATCTTTTTTACTATAATTAACTTCACTGCCTTCTCTGGTTATGCTTTTCCAAGGCCTGCAGATCTTTTTCCCCTGTCTTGTAGAATCTGTAACTTATTTAATTTAAATCTTATATGAGTTAGAATTTTTGCCTATTGTGAACCATATGCCTAACAATAATAAGAAGATGACACAAAAAGAAGTTACATAAAATAAAATAAAAGCTAGGGTGTTCTGTGGAGTGCTGAATGGGAAAATTCAACACCCTTCTTTCATCATCATGCCATATATGTACCTATCCGTAGTCTTTCCTTACACATAAAATCTTATCTATCAACTATGTAAATAAGTTAATTTCCAATTATCAAAGATGGAGAAACTATGTGGGTTATTTTCATAACTTGTCGATGCATCTCAAAGTACAGTTGAAAATCAACTGGATACTCTGATTCTTGTCTGCATCAAAGAAACTTGATGCCAAGGCCTATGTAACTTAATCTTGAATTAAAGCAGCAATAATCTTTGTTTTTTCTGAATTACTAGACTTATAACTTGTTTGAAGATTTCTCAACTTTAATATGAACACGCCAAAACTTGAATCTCACAAATAAACATTGCTTTTTTTGCTTGAATTATAAATTTTTTTAATTATAAGATTACTAGAGCTTATGCAACTTGAAAATGCTGTAATTGGTAATTGTTCTTCGTCTCTCTGTCTATGCTGTTTGAGCTTGGAGAGCTTGGGTTTCCCTCCTTTTGCAACTTCAAAGCAGCCCAAGTTTGAGCTGCCTATCTCTTACATACCTTGGGAACGTGCTTGATCTCTTTAGACTCTTTAATTTATCATCTTAAATGTGTCATCTTCTATGTGTACTTCTATCTGTAAGCACAACAGGATTATGGTTAATTTACTCAGGAATTCTTCAAAATATTCCTCATATATTCTCTATTATAGTATGAGAAGTTATCTTTCCGAAAGTTTTCACTGGAAAAGGTTATATAGTGAATCCATTAGAGGGAACATAACCGTTCATTTCTTTGTAATAGGCATCTGCTTCAATCTACTTTCTCATATAGATGAATAACTTTATAGAGCAGAGGTCATTCTAGAAAACACACAACTCAATTTCTTTCATTCCTGGATAAATTCATTCCAAAATTTTAATTCATTTTAGGCAAAAATTTTTGAACTTTTCATACCAAACGGACTGCATTTGGCTGACATCATTTAGTTAAAACACTTTTGCTGCCAATAATCTGTATAAGTTCATGTTTTGTATTTTCTAGTTTTAATACTGATTACTGAACTGCATAATCTACTTGATTTGCTTCTATATCCAGTTAACTTTCCTTTTGTTTCTTTGATGTCCTCTTGTATTTTCTTTCTTCCTAGTTCTTGACAGTTGCTTAAAAACAAAGGTTGGCCACTATTACACTTTTTATTCTGGAAATTTAGAATGTGGCCATAGTGTTCATAGCTCATGCAATTCCATGAGTTTAGATATATATATCGTTTCACCTATTGAAGTGGGCTGGCATTTTGATTTGACAACGGGAGTTTTTGTAGTCCAATTTGCTATCTTATTAGGCTCAGCATGTTATATGTTGTCCATGATATGTCTGCAATAAAGGAGTGAATGATGTAAAGAGATAGCTTATCAGAAATTTTTGAAATAGAAGTCTTCTATTATGTTATATACTTCCATCGTATTCTATTCTATTGGTTGCTTGCATCAGTGGAAGAAACAACTGTACTAATAATTCATGGAGCAACATTTTATGAGTACAGATTTGTACAAGTTAAGCTATGCAATGTTTTCATGCCTTTTTGGAGATTCTTTCATGGGTGTCCCTCTTTTTTTTTTTTTTTTTTGGGTAAGATGAGAAAATTTCATTTATATCAATTGTACATGGGAATTGTATAAAAGAGCATGCTAAAACCCTATAAAATCGAGCAAAGTATCAACACAATAAAAGAATACTAAGCTTGATTAAATGACCATAAAATACAAAATGCTCCAAGATTAATAAAAATAACAAAAAATACATCGAAAAAGAAGCTCTAGAGGTGTAGCTATCAAATCTATCCTTCTCTTGTTTTGCTCCTTCCAAAGATAATAACAACCTATGGCAAAAATTTTCTTTTGGAAAGCATCCGACTGTTTAACCTTTTTCAATCTCGAAAAATCCTCGAGAGAATTGGCTATGGAGGGAGAATTTCTTTTCCGGCCGGCAGTATCCTCAATATATTTCTACAGCCTTTTTGTGTAGGAACATTCAAAGAAAAGATGATTATGTGTTTCTTCATATTCTCGACATAGAAAACACCTGATGTCATTTGTTATACCCCAAGTAACCAGCTTATCAAGAGTCAACAGGCTTCTGTGCATGACCATCCATAGAATCATCACATGTCTATTTATCGTCTCCTTATGCCATACTAGATTACTGCATCCAACTTCCTGTTCCCTGACTTTGGCTAGATAATAGACAGATTTGATAGAGAAATTGCCATTGCCCCCATCTCTCCAAATTAACTTGTCTAAGCTTCTTGAATCTGGTTACAAAGAGCCTAAATTATTTATTAGAACAACCCATCTATTCCCAGCTGGCCAATTCCATTCATTACCTTCAATGAAGGTTTCCAGCATGGTATCCTTTGGGTAGCCCAAGGATATAATTGTATGCTCTCCCAACCAATCCAAAAGGGGCTCACATGGGTGCTAATCATCATACCAAAACGAAATAAGATTTCCATTTCCAATTTTTCGCTTTAGAAGCTGTTGAGCTAACGGCCTACTTTGAAGAATCTTCCTCCATGCCTAAGAAGCACAATTAGGAATTTTTATACTCCCAAAACTTCTACCCCTCAAGAGCTCCTTTTTCACCCAACTAGTCCACAAATAGACATCTTCATCCATACAAAGGAACCATACATGTTTCAATTGGGTGACTCTACTTCAAAGTCTAATATCAATAACTCCTAGAACCCCCTCTTTCTTGGGTTTACACATGTCTTTCCATTTCACCCGAGCTTTTGCTCTTGATTCTTCATTTCCATTGCATAAAAATCTTTTCATCTTGGTTTCCAATAAGGCGAGAACATTGGTAGATAGAACAAAAATTATGGACCAATATACCTGAAGTGAGAAGAGGATACTCTTTAAGAGTTGTAATCTTCCTGCATATGAAAGGATGGGTGTCCCTCTTACTAATAGACAAATGTTCTGTCACAACTTGCTATTTGACAAGGAAAATCTACAGCAAAATTTTGGTTTAGAGTATCATTAAATTTGAATAGGACATTTCAATACTCAGGTAAAATGTTTTCAAGTGGTTAAGTCTAATTTCGGTTCAGGCCTTAAATCTACTGTAATCTTTACTTGTTTCATAATTCTTAACTAGTAAATTCATTTCACAGTTCCTTCATGATTGCAACCAAATAATCAAGGTGAAAGTACTTTATATTCCATTCAAGCTATAATAGTAATGGTCAATAATAATTTAATTTCTGTCTTCCATGGTTAAATAACAGGGTGGTTATTTTAGCTTTTCTTTTAAATTTATAGTATTTAAACCTGTCAAAGTATGGATGGCTCGAATATTGTTGTGGATGGATATGCACTAGCAATGTTTATCCTGCTTTGGCTTTGGTTTTTGTTGTGTGATTTGGCTTGATAATACTAATTTATTCTGGAAGAACTTACAGCTGAAAGCCACATTATTTCTGTGTTTTAGTGATATTCGTGGGGTGGCTGTTGTGGGTGTTGAGGGGGAACCTGTCAGTCTCACTGAGCCAGTTACAGAAGCAATAGCAGCTGCTTTTGCTGCATGGTTAAAGGACAAAAAGAAAGCTAACTCATCTAAGCGTTTGAGAATTTCTATTGGCCATGATTCCCGAATTTCTGCACAAATGTTGCAAGTAATTTTCTTGATTTTATTGATGGTTCTCTCAGATAAAATAGTGTTAAGGACGCGAGCATCATCATTGATGCTTCATACATATTCTACATAGATGTGCTTTAATATCTTCTTTCTGTTTTATGCGATTTTTTCTTAGTTCTTGTACATGCAAACTAGATAGGAATTCCAAACCCCCAAAACCCACTCCCCTCCTCTTCCCGCAAACAACCCATCCCCTCCACCAACAAAACCACCCCCCACAACCCTCACCTCCTAAAAGAAGGAAAAAAAAGAACCCCTTCACACACACTATTGTTACAGTAGCTGCTTCAATTCTTGAAATCATAAAAGAGAAATGGAAACATGACTTCTTAATATTAATTACTTTGATTTTAATTTTAGAATATAGTCGATGCAGAAATGAAGTGTTTGTGCAATACTGGATTCTTTTTGCTGAAGGTTTGATAAATCAAATTTCAGGATGCTGTTGCCCGGGGTATCGCCAGTGCAGGCATGGATGTAATTCGATATGGGTGAGTAATGTTTATATTCTATTTAATAAATTTGTTTTTTCTTGTTATTGTTGGCTCCCAGTGGCCCTCAAACAGATGGTTGTTTGTGTATTATATTAACGTTTTGGTATCACACAATCCATTCTACCTGCCATAGTAGGTCTGGCCATGATGTCTAAATTTTTAACATTTGGAGATATTTCTGTCTGGTTGAAGTCCATCATTCTTCTGCAATGAGCTTTTTTTGCATGGTTTGTGCTGAGAATTATTATATCATTATTCATATGGTGTGTGTCATCTTTATTGCTAGTCCCATTGTGGTAGTACTTGGTTTAGTCATGCAGTCATGATAATGAATGTCCGTTTGACATTTGAACCTTTTATCCTTATTTTCTTTTTCGATTCTTGAAATCTGGTATTTTACGTATGTGCTGCACAAAGCATATTTGACTGCTGAATAGCTGTGCTATGTTATGGGCTTCTGAGCAGTGAACTTTGAGTTGCAAAATGTTTTTTCATCATTCTCTTCTACTGAGCCCACTTAGCGGGAGGACAGGGAAGAGTTAAAAATTTTGTTGTTTTGAACTTGAAACAAACAGTGGAGGTTCATGAGCCTCTAGAGGAAATCTGCCATCTGCAACTCTACTCTCAGTTTAGAAGGGAGAAATATTTGGATGTTTTGCTCTCCTTTTAGTGGTAATATATATGCTAACATACAGCTGTGCATTCTCAATTGTATTTTCCTCCAAAATAACTGACTTCCAATTATTTACACTTTACCCCAACACTTTTAATGAGTCTTTAAATCCTTATGCCCCTTATTTCTCCCAGTGAAAAGACAAAATATTGGAGGTCCAGACAGTCTGTTATAAGGATTGAGTGTTTTTGTTGTATCTCGATTCTGCTGCTTCTAGAGTCATGTTTTACCAGGAGTACTTTAAACTAGGTTGTTTTGCTACTTACAGGCTGGCATCTACTCCAGCTATGTTCAATAGTACCCTCACTCACGATGAGGCATTCCTATGCCCTGTTGATGGATCCATTATGATAACAGGTATATTAAATGTGTGATCAATCTTCTCCAGTAATTGTTGCATAATTAACAATGAAAACTTATTGTTTCTCTATGTGGTATATATTGTCGAGTCTTCACCCTGTAGAACTTTCACTCATGCTTCTTTTGCAAACAGCAAGTCATCTACCTTACAATCGTAATGGCTTCAAATTTTTCACGAATGCTGGAGGGCTTGGGAAACCTGACATTAAAGACATTTTGGAGCGGGCTACGGATATATACAAAAATTTTACTGCTGAAAGTTTGATGAATTCAAGTAAATCATCTGCATCAGTCAAGACAGTAGACTATATGACTGTTTATACATCTGATCTTGTGAAAGCAGTCCGAAGAGCAGCTGGAAATATAGGTAGCAAATGTGATGCATTATTTTATTAGGTTTTGCTACATTTGACTTTTGCATACAATAAGAGAAGATGAAATAAATAAGCCAAGAAAAAAGAAAACTATAATGTTTTACTTTTTCAATCTTCTATTTTATCATATCCCCATCTTAGAACTTTGGCAGTAGCAAAGGTTGACAACATACATGCATATTATATTGTCATTCCCTATATACGTGTCTGCATTTGGTTTAGCAAACTTTTTCCTGCTTGCTAATTCTTGGTTATATTTCTCTCTGAAATGATAGAAAAGCCACTAGATGGGTTCCATATAGTGGTTGATGCTGGAAATGGGGCAGGAGGTTTTTTTGCAGTAAGTTTCTCTTTAAGAATCCAATATGATTTCAGAGCTGCTTTTGTTGCTATTGTCTTCATGCAATTGTTTTTTGTATCTTTATTATGGTTCATGTGAATGATACTAAGCTTATCCTTCATCAAAACCAAATAAAAAAGGAGCAAGAATTGGGTGTATTAAAATTAGCAAAGAAAGATTGAACAATGTCTTTCTCTTAGGTTTCTTAGAATCTGAATTTTTGCGAGAGATGACATCCTTCTCTTAAAGAATAATTAAGATAGCAGAATTCTTAATGGAGGATCATGAAGAATTGAGAAATGATAAATCAGGAAAGTGATGATTAACAAGGCACCTCCAATATGTTACTTTCTTAGAAATGAGATGGGCAGCTATATCTTTTGATGAAAGAAATAAATTTAGATATGTAAAATGAAGTCACAAATTGCATTCTCTTTATATCATGGCAGGCTGTATATTTGTCACATGCACATTTTATATTCAAAGACATTTACTAGCTAACTACTACTGGGTAGAGTGTGCTTTTCATGTGACATCGATTGCAAAAAATTTTGAGCTTGTGTATCTAATGGATGGACTTCTCTTCTATTCTTTCAGGCAAAGGTACTCGAGCCTCTTGGAGCAATTACTACTGGGAGTCAGTTTTTGGAGCCAGATGGTGAGTACTGGAAGCCTGGGCCTTCTTTGATAACCGGGAATTTGTCCATTTTGATTACCTGGGTAAAATAGATATCTGGCATGTTAAATCTGGCAGTTCTGCATAATGGTAAAAGTATAATGATATTGACAGTAGCAGCAAAATGATCGTGATTCATAGAAATTAACTTCCTTTGCAACTTCTTTTTGCTCTCCTGAACATTGTTGACTTGCCACAAGATATAATCTGTGTGTATTTTTGTGTGTTGGCTCATGCATGTGCATGAATGTGTGTGATCTGCAATGATATGGAAGACTTTCAAGTAACTGCCTTTGGTGGCAGGCTCCAACATAGTCTGATATATATCTTAGAGCCATGTATAATTTGCTAATTTTTCATCAAGTGGTAGAATGACTGCTACTTTGATTTCCTTGCTGTCAAGTTATTGTGGTTTATCCTCCACTACATAGATTAAGGAATCTAATTTCATGTATTGCTATCATTTTTCTTCCTTTGAGACTACTTAACAACTTTAAGTGAAAAATGCATTAGAACGCAAATTCTTGATTAAGATGTTATTTTCCCTGGAATGTATGGTGAAACTAGAAGGGAAAAGCTGTTTAATCATATTATCGTTATTCCAATTGCTAGTCTGAAAATAAGATAATGGATGTGTAATTATATTCCAGTTCTTCAGCATTGATGCCGTTCTTATTGCTCACGCTTTGACTGTCTTGTTTCCAGCTAATGAAACAAAACACTATTGCATACACAGATATACAAACATTTATTGTCAATGCTGTGAACAGGTTTATTTCCTAATCATATTCCAAACCCTGAGGACAAGGCAGCAATGAAAGCGATCACTAAGGCTGTCCTGGACAACAAGGCTGACTTGGGGATCATCTTCGATACAGATGTTGACAGGTAGTTTTGATGGTTCCTTTATTTATATATCAAGACAATTGACATTGCTTGGTTCCGTTCCATGGTGTATCTTCTAGATCTGCTGCTGTAGATTCCTCTGGCCGAGAGTTCAACCGTAACCGGCTGATTGCCTTGATGTCTGCAATTGTCCTTGAGCAAGTAAGTGCTAAATGTTAGGGGCTTTGTTGTTCTCTTCTTGTTATGGACTGCTTCTGCATATTCATCCTACTTCTCTCTTCCTTTAGCATCCAGGAACTACTATTGTGACAGATAGTGTGACCTCTGATGGACTGACAACTTTTATCGAGAAGAAACTTGGTATGTTATAAAAATATCAGAACCAAGTGCATTTTTTATCTTTTCACAGTGATTTTTTTTATGTAACTAGTTGTATTTTGTTTGCCCAGGCGGAAAACACCATAGATTCAAAAGAGGCTACAAGAATGTAATTGATGAAGCTATTCGGCTGGTAAGATTATTTTATGGCACGATAGATAACATTTACATTGTAAACCCAAGAAAGTTGAATTTTCAGAAGAGGGGAGATGTCTACTCAGGACAAAAGAGAGGGGCGCTATATTAAAAAGATGTCATAACAGGAATAACTTTGCATTTTAATTTCAGAACGCTTCCCAAGACAAACCTTCAAGGTGGAATATAAATATTATATAGACTATTGTAGCTGCCTACTCATAGAGGCATTTTTTAAATGCATCTCTGAATTGTAGGCATGCTCCGACACAATTGTCATGTGAAACTTTCAACAAACATTTTATATGGTTGATGTCAAAGACAGATACATAGTGAGCTTGAGAAGCCAGTCATAAAGTTTCAATTTTCTGTTGAAATTTACTGAAAATGTAACCTCATTATTAACTACTATAGTCTCGAAAGAACAAAAACTTACCAACAGACCTCTTATGCCTGGTCCTTCAATTTTTACTATATTTAATCTTTCTTAGGTGCTCACGAAATGCAGGACCCAACACACCATTCATATAAGACAATGTAGATGTAAAGCCCTTAGATCAAACTCCATTTTTCTCTTTCCTGGATGAAAATCTGGATATCAGAAAACTCTGATCTTTCTACATCCTTGCTCCATTCGATTTGAAAATAATATGAACAGACAATCGAGACTTTCCACCTAGCTTCCTTTTTGTATTTGCATAGTTGATTGCAGGAATAATAATGGAGGAAAAAGAAAAACTCATAGAAAAATCTAAAGACTTACCAAAAAAATGATTATTTCTTAACAAATGAATTGATAAAAAAGAGACGGGGGGGTGGGGCGGGGTGTGGGGAAACTATAGGGGCTGTAAAAGAGATCCTATACTAAACAGCTGCCTGGAAGAATACCACCTGAAGTCCAAGGCTCTTCAGTACAGCATCCTACCCCCATAGTAGAAGCCTTGGGCCATGTACACTTAAGAACCAACTCGTTAGAGATGAATAATTGGAGGAAGTTGATTGAGGATATGGAGGTTATGGATTATCCTAAATAGATATAGCAATCATAACTTGATGCTACTTAGGGTTCAATGACAGCAATTAGACTAGAATAGATCGGTTTAGATCACTTACTTGTATCACAGAAGGTATCTTGTGAAGCGAAATCACCAGTAGACACTCCACAAGCCAAACTTGCACTCCACAATCCAAACTTGCAGTTGAAACATAGGTTCTCCTCTTACTGCTCGAGTCTACTTTTCCAAGGCAGTAACTAACAACTTTCCTAACTAACTATTATTCTACCTCAGCAATTGTTTATATTGCTAGCTCACTACAATTACTATCCTACCCTCAGTTGCATTACATTACCACTTACAATACAACCAACACACAAACAACCCACACTGCATAGAGCACATACACATACATCACTGTCTGTGCGGTCACAGCACACTCAACACTACACACACTACAATACACAACAACAAACTGTACAACCCAGCACACATTACAACTAATGCCTCTTATATACATGAAGTAATGGCTTATAAGGCTTAGGGGTTGTATCAATACTCCTCCCCTGAGAAATGTCTTTGTCACCAAGGACAATATCTGGAAATTGATCCTGAAAATCAGAAAGATCCATCCAAGATCTGCCTCCAATTGACCCTCCCAATGCACTATAACTTGAGGAATTTGCAACCCACTCGAACCTCAAATTTTCTGCCTACAATGCAATGTGGATGAGGAAAATCCTTAAGATCTTCTGCTGCTAAGTTGACCAGAAGATCTGAACTGAAGGGAAAAGAACCATGGGATTTTTTAAGCAAAGAGACATGGAAAACAGGATGGATGTGACATCCATGTGGTAATTGCAGCTGATAGGCAAAAGAACCCACCCAGGAGATAATACAAAAGGTTCCAAAAAATTGTAGGGCAAGCTTAGGATTCACCCCAACACTTAACTTAGTATTTAAAATGGGATGGAGCCGCAAAACTACCCAATCTCCAATAGCATAATGGACATCATGATGATGTCTATTAGCCAAGTTACAATTTCGTAGCTGTGCTTTTTCAAGATTACTTCTTGGACGCTTCCAAACTTCATCTCTAGAAACCAAAGGAGCTAATAAAGGATTTTGAATTTCTCTTGATAAATAGATGGGAATAGACAATGAAGGTCGCCCATAAACAATCTCAAATGGTGTCATACTAGCTGATGAATGATAGCTAGTAATATAGGAGAACTTAGCCTAAAAAATCCAAGTAGCCTAAGTAGGTTGCTTAGAGGCAAAGCAACGTAAGTAACATTCCAAATTTCAGTTTAATACTTCCGTTTGACCATCCGTTTCTAGATGATAGGCCATACTAAAGTTTTAGGAAATTCCTTGCAAATTAAACAACTCCTTTAAAAAAGAGCTCACAAACAAAAGGTCTCTATCTGAAACTATAGTGCAAGGAAAACCATGAAGACGCACAATTTCACGCATAAAGACATCAGCCACTGTTTTAACATTATATGGATGTTTCAAGAGGAGAAAATGAGTGTATTTAGAAAAACGATCAACCACAACCAAAATAACATCAAACCCTTTAGACTTAGGCAACCCTGTAACAAAGTGAAGAGAGATATCCTCCCATACAACTTGAGGAATGAGCAGCAGATTGAGTAGACCAGCAGGGGACAGGTTTTGAGCCTTGTTGCATCGGAAAACTGCACTAGAAGCAACAAAGGCAGCCACATCACGTTTCATCGCAACCCAAAATAAGTGACTAGCTAGCCGTCTATCTGTGCAAACATAAGCTGTGTGTCCTCCCATTGATGAAGCATCAAATTCATGCAGAAATAATGGAGTCTAAGTGGACTTTGCTAGGATGACCAAACGCCCTTTGTAATGAAGGGTGTCATTGATTAACCCATGTCCAACTCCAACATCTTTTCCCTCCTATAAAAACTGGATTCTAGCAACTAGAAAAGGATCTTGAAGTACATCCTTCCTGATGGCAGCAACATGAGTCAAAATAGGACTCGAAATACCCATCAAATCAACTTCATCATAGATCCTCAAAAGAGCATCAGTAGCTCTATTTTTAGTCCCAAATTTATACTGAATATTAAACTCATATCCATGGAGCTTAGCTAGTAATGTTGTTGATTAGGAGTTTTAATACGTTAGTGCAACAAGTGATGCAAACTCTTTTGATAAGTTCATTCAATGAACTTTCTTCCAAGCAAATAAGGTCTCCAATGATTAATTGCTAACACCAATACCATCTATTCTTTTTCATAAGTAGATTTACACAAGGTTTTGTTAGAGAGCGCCTTTCTATTGAATCTTGCATCGAAATGACACCTAAACCAAGGTTGGATGCATCATACCCAATAACAAAAGGCTTTTGAAAGTACAAGGGCTTGTGTTAAAGCTTGTTGAAGCTGCCAAAAAGCCAAAGTTGTATCATCATTCCACTCAAAAGAATCTTTTTTAAGAGATTATTGAGTGGTTTAGCAAACTTTTCATAATCCTTGATAAATTTTCGATAATACCTAGATAAACCAAGAAAACCACGAAGTATTTTAAGAGAATTGGGTAATGGCTAGCTTAACACACTGTAAATCTTAGATGAATCCATAGCAACACCTTCGGCCGAAATAATATGACCCAAATATTCTAAAGAAGTCTTCCTAAAACACACTTATTTTTATTGGCCAAAAAGTAATTAATGTGCAACAATTTCAACACAATGCAAATATGACTCAAATGCTCACGTATATCATGACTATAGATGAGAATATCCTAAAAAAAGACAAGAACAAACTTACATAAGTGAGGACGAAACACTTAATTCATAGTGGATTGAAAAGTGGTTGGTGTATTGGTAAGCCTAAAAGGCATCACTAAAGACTCATAATGGTCTTAATGCATTCTAAAAGCGGTTTTAGGTATATTATCAACATGAACACGTATTTGATGATAACCAAAAAGAAAGTCAATTTTCAAATAATTCATCTAAGAGCTCATCAATAATTGAAATAGAGTATCTATTTGGTATTGTGGTATTATTCAAGGCCTAATAGTCAACATGAAAGCGCCACTAGTCATCTTTCAACATATCAACCACCATTTTCTCAATCTCATCTTTTTGCACTTACGTATATCAATATGGCCTAATATAGATAGCTGTAACCTCATCCTTAAGAGGTATTCTATGGTTAGTATCTTGAGAGGAAGGAAGATCCGACTACCTTTGTAAGCTTAAAAAGCATCACTAAAAACTCATAATAGTCTTAATGCGTTCTAAAAGCGATTTTAGGTACATTATCGACATGAACATGTATTTGAAGATAACCAGAATGAAGGTCAATTTTTGAAAATATAGATGCACCAAATAATTCATCTAGGAGTTCATCAATAACTGGAATAGAGTATTTATCTAGTATTGTGGTATTATTCAGGACCCGATAGTCAACACAAAAGTGTCACAAGCCATCTTTCAGCATATCAGCCACCATTTTCTCAATTTCATCTTTTTGCGCTTGTGCATGTCAATACGGCCTAGCATTGATAGTCGTAACCCCATCCTTAAGAGGTATTCTATGGTCAATATCTCGAAAGGAAGGAAGATCCTTGATTTCAGTGAACATATCAATGAATTCCTTAAGCAACTGACTTAGTTGCACATTTTATTCAACTACATCAGCTTCGAAATTCCATGTTTCAGCTAGGACCAGCAAGCTACAATATTCCCAATCAACTTAATGTTTTAGAATTTTGAAAGTAGTTTCTGATTTATAGATGTAGGGGTTACCCATCAACACATGCTCCAAGTTATCTTTAGAAATTTTCATACTCATTTTTCTCCAATCAATCTTAATCTTCCCAATTGTTTGGAGCCAAGCTACTTCAAGAATCACATCTACTGCTCCCAATTCAAAAGTATAGCAATCAACAATAATATCAAGTGTTCCGACTTATAATATCAGATTAGAACACATACCACTCGAACCGACCACTCATCCATCTCCCAACTTCACATTAAATGGGTTAGTAGGGCCAAGAGTCAAATTCAGTTATTGCACCAAATTGAAGGAAATAGAATTATGGCTTGCCCTACTTTCCACTAGGATCGAAACCACATGTCCTTCTAACATTCCACATAACTTAAAGTGTGTGAAGACTATTAAACCTATTAATGGCCAGCAAAGAAAGTTTACAGTCTACCTATAACTTCTCTGAATCTTTTCCAACCAATTGATGCTCTTGCAACTCAACCCAATGTGCCTCACATTTGTCCTATCCTCTTCAAGAATCAAGACTCTTAAGAGTTTTATTTGGACATTTATGTTTGGGTTGGAAAGGTTGCTCACACTTGAAACACAAAACCTTGTTCTTTCTATCTAAGTATTCCGCATAATTCATTTGTTTTTGTCCTTGATGCTGCTGTGGTTGTTGCACACTACTGCCACTAGCTGTTGAACTAGAGGATGCCATTAAAGAGCCTTCTCTAGTAAACTGAGGTGATACAACTCGTAGATTCACTCTTTTTATTATTACAATGAAATCTAGTAAAAAATGTACAAACAAGAGTATAAGAATACTTGATAGAACCCTAATCACTCTAGAGCAATTGTGAAGTCCAATATTTCAACAATTAGAGTAGATACATCAAGTCTACAATCTTCTAGACACTCCCTTTCACCTAACAACTTTCAACAAAATGATTAATTAACTCTTTCTTACTCCCTGCTATATATTTATACACAACTAAAGTAACATTTACAATTCTGCCCTTATGTAAATGACACATGAGACACACTTCATTTACTCATCACCCACAACACGGCACACTAACAACACAAACAACACATAACATACACTCACTAACACATCATTCATATTAACTCTACTCTAAGATCATATTAATTGCCTCCCCCTTTGGAAGGTCCTTGTCCTCAAGGTCCAAATAGAGAAACAATCACAGCTATCCAACTCCAATAGCATCAAACGCTACCACAAACAAAAGAGAGATAGCAGCAGCATTGCCAAGCACCTTCCAGAGTGAAACAACTTTCAGATCCACAACAATGAATGTCTCCAATAACACATCAAACCAATCTGCAGTAGGTAACTTTATTTCCACCATTTCCTTGATAAATGGCATAAGGAAATCTTCATTCACATAGAGAGAACTCATGGCTAAGTAGCGATAGATGAAGAACATAAGAAGCCGACTGCCACTTCTCCATACAACAAAAGTCGTCTCCCAAATCTACCTTCAAAGGGCCTATGTCCTTAACATCCCACAAGTCATCATTCACCATTACATGATTGGTCAAATCTGTACATTTATCATCGCCTTCAAGGGCAACAGGAACAAGCTGCATTTGGATTGGCTGTGAAGTGGCATTTTTTACTGCAACAAAGCTGTGCTGTGGTAAACATTGATGTCTAAGAGCCTTACAAGTATGAGCACGAATACACTTACACCATGACGGACATTCACCTCCCAAATAACTAAAGGATCATAAACAATGTCAACAATCATAGACATTTGATCAAACACCATAGCTACAAAAGAAAAACACTCCTCTTTTGTAAAAATTGAATACTTCCAGCCACTTCTTCTCAGATCGTAACACTAAACTTTCTCTTCTTCGAGCAACATTTACTGTTTGCTGGTCTGTGAAATCTACTTGCCGGCCTCCAATTAACTTACTCGACCAATCACTACCCAAACTTGACCAGCACAGACTACTCACATTTGATCAATCCACCTTTTCCACTTGTTCGTGCCGATGAAAAAAATTCAATTGCCAGCTACCAACCCTCGTCCCAAACTGATCTCCTCCTTTGATCCAAGCCTCTTGAGTGTAATCCCTCATCAAATCAACTTTCTCAACGGGCTGTCCACCACTTGACAATAATGAACACAAGTTCCTCTCAATTGTCTCCTTCGATTCATGCACATCACTCGATAGCAACTCGGCATGCGCCACTGCCCATCCTTGATCTTTATTTTCCAATTCCTGATCAGAAACTTTCAGTCGCTGGTCAATATCCGACTTCCATGGTTGATCTCCACTCCAAGAAGCACGCCACTGACCACTTTCCATGATTTCTCAACCCACTCTGGTTGTTGGCCTCTACTAGTTATCAACACCGTAATCTCCAAATTCCCATTGCAACACTTTTCCACAGACCGTCGAACATCATTCTCTAATTGCCATGATAGATCACCTACTGATCTTTCACCATCAACCTCTGATTGATGAGATCCAACATGCAAAAACAACGATTCCTCATTTTGTCTACCCATAACCTATTGTCGTATAGGTTATGGGTAGTCTTTTCCATCAAAATTTCCTCGTTCTTTTGAGCATTCATCATTTCTTGGAGCATCCTATGTATTTCGTCTACCAAACTTTTCATATTTGCTAAATGTAAACTTAACTTTGTCATCTCGTTCTTCTTCTTCTCCGTTTTCATCTTACTCCGGTTAAACTTTCCCACAAATGGCCCCAATTGATACAATCTGTGGATTTACTCTTTTTATTATCACAATGAAATCTAGTAAAAAATGTATAAATAAGAGTATAAAAATACTTAATAGAACCCTAATCACTCTAGAACAATTGTGAAGTCCAATACTTCAACAATTAGAGTAAGTACATCAAGCCTACAATCTTCTAGACATTCCTTTTCACTTGATAACTTTCAACAAAATGACTAACTCTCTCTCTCTTACTCCCTTCTATGTATTTATACACAACTAAAGTAAGCATTTACAATTCTACCCTTATGTAAATGATACATGACACATACTTCATATACTTGTCACCCACAACAGAGCATACTAACAACACAAACAACACAAAACATACACTCATTAACACATCATTCATATTAACTACTCTAAGATCATATTAGAGATGTGTAAATCATACATGACACATACTTCATATACTTGTCACCCACAACACAGCACACTAACAACACAAAACATACACTCACTAACACATCATTCATATTAACTACTCTAAGATCATATCAGAGATGAGTGTTTTAGTGGCATGTTTTGAGGTTGAAGTTCGGCACTCCTAGTCAATGTGCCCACAGGCTGCTTCCATGCGACACTAGAATGAGAACTTATGTACCCATGAGAATAACTTATAGGCTGAGTCCAGTAAGATACAATAGAGGTATTTGCTATACAACTTTCGTTAGACAGAAAAATCTCATGTTCAAACTCTTTGTCAACACTCAAAGCCAATTCGATTGCATCAGCCAAAGAGACCAGCTGCAAAGTTTGAACCCTCAGCTGTAAATCCTCTCATAAACCCTCAAGAAGTACCTTAACATCTGCATTTTAGTAATGTTTGGGATTTGTGCCATCAATGTCTCAAATGATTTTAGAAAAGCATTCACCATGGATGTTTGCTAGAGCATAGAAATAGTCACAAAAGGATTCCTAACCAATAACCTTACATATCTAGTAAAAAATTCTTGTTTAAATGACTCCTAATCAAGATGTAGTATTCTCTTCTTAAGCATCTTGTGCCAATACATGATTTGTCCCTTAAGCCCCAGATCCTCTTTGATATTTTGTATTTTGAAGTACTATTCAATCATCGTTAACCAATGCATAGGGTCCTCGCCTTCAAATGTTGAAACAGGAGTTGCCGTAGTAGTATTAGGTCAAATGTCATCATCCAATTGAACAAAAAATACATCATACGCCGTTTCTCTCCCTCACCTAGGTTAGACCCTAATCCCTGAAGTCGACTCAACTCTCTCCTTCAATTTCTCATATGCTACTTGATTCTTATTCCAGTTTTGTAAGGTCAATTATATGGATGCCAATGTGACTTCCATACTAGTAATAGAGGCTTTCCACGAAGAAACATTGATTGTTGAATTTCTTTCAACTATGGAAATTTGATGTTGTAGTTCAATGAAATTTTCTTTCAATTCATCCTTAACTGAATTAACTCTTTGCTTCAAATTTTTGAAAATTTTCTCCAAATTCTCAACCATGAATTCCATTTTAGTCATTTCTATCACTTCATGAGAATGAAGCTTTCCCATAAACGGCACCAATTGATGTAACTTAAGGTTCAATGGCAACAAGTAGACTAGAATAGATCAATTTAGATCACTTGCTTGTATCACAGAAAGTATCTTGTGTAGCAAAATCACCCAGAGGCACTCCACAAGTTAGACTTGCAGGAGAAACAGAGGTTCTCCTCTCTGCTCAAGTCTTCTTTTCCAAGGCAGTAACTAACAACTTTCCTGAGTAACTATTATTCCACCTCAGCAACTATTTATAGTGCTACCTCACTACAATTACTATTCTACCCTCACTGCTTTACAACGCTACTTAAAATATAACCAACACACACACACCCCACACTGCATAGCACACACACACACCACTGTCTGCACAGTCACAGCACAGCACACTCAACACAACACACACTACAGCACACAACAAAAAACTGTACAACACAGCACACACTACAACTAACACCTCTTATATACATGAAGTAATGGCTTATAAGGCTAAGGGGTTGTATCATACCCATACCTTTCTATCTTGATATTTCAAAACTCTTTACATTATATTCAAATCAAGCGTGAGAAAATTTGTTGATTCTTATGTTTGTTCTTGGTCAACTTACTCACTGGTTGTTTTGAGCATTTCAAAGTATAGAAACATAGTCTTCACATTAAGTTGAGAGGAAGGCCAAAAAGTAGCTGTAGTATCCATCTTGTTAGATGTACCGAGTTCACAGGTTTTGAAGTATTTGGGACACTGACTATGGACTTACCTCTAGATACTGCATAATGATGCATAGTAATTGTTCTTGGTTAACTTGCCCATGGTTACTAGAACTGTCTTAAGCAGCAACCACGTGCTTCTTGCATTATAATGTGTAGAAAAAGTCTTGACATTAAGTTGAGAGGAAAGCCCAAAATTAGTTGTACTTGTCAGATGCATTGAGTTCACAGGTGTAGAAGTAATTTTGGAATTATGAGACTCATATTTCTGAAAAAGACTAATTATGGAATTACCTTTAAATACTGCATAGCTGTTGGTAATAATTTCAACCATGCCAAAGCTTCTTGTGCTGGTAGTCAATGATGGATGCTGATGTTGGATTCTACTTCTAGAACTTAAACAACAAGCTATATCTGAACAAATGAGGATCTTCTGATACATAATGCAAAATGCATGATTGATGCCCATCTCTCTATGCCAAGTAAATGAAGTGATGTTATCAAATTAATTCTATATCCTAACAATGAAAGTAGCTTCCCTTAATATAATGACTTCCCAACATCTTTGGGAATTAAATAGATTGAAAACTTAGGTGCATCAGTCACTAAGCATCTTCATTTGTATACATGTACTTGCAATTGCAAAGATTTCGATTATAATTGACCTCTGGGAATGTGATATTCAATTTTTCTATGTTATAGTCTCCCTCAAATGCTTCATGCTGAAAGTAATGATGTTGCTTCAGAACTCTATTGGAGAAGAGTCGCATCTGGCTATTGAAACCAGTGGACATGGAGCCCTCAAGGAGAATCACTGGCTAGATGATGGTGCATACCTCATGGTAAGGCTATATTCAACATGGTACAATTCACTTTCATTTCAGCTGCACCACAATTCCAGTTGCTGCTGTTATTTTGTACTGCTTCCAGATGTCTACTATATAGTGCTAATGAGATCCAGATGTATTTGTTTTTCATGGTATTTGTTGTCTTTCCTCAGCTTCTTACCAGTAATTGTGTATACTATTCAAATTTCTATTATAAATCTATATGTTTCCATTTATTCAAAACTCCATGGATGGTTATTCTAGGTTAAAATCCTAAACAAATTAGCTTCAGCAAAAGCTTCAAGTGGTGCTTCTGGTAGCAAAGTCTTGACTGATTTGGTGGATGGTCTGGAGGAAGCAGCTTTTGCTGTGGAAGTAAGATTGAAAATTGACCAGAATCACCCTGACCTCAAGGGAGAGTAAGTTTCTTTCTTCATAGTCTGTGTTGCTTATTTCCTAATTTTGTATATATTGCATTCTGTGGGATCATATTGTCTCACAGATCTTTCCGGGAGTATGGAGAGGCAGTACTAAAACACTTGGAGAATGCAATAGATCTAGATTCCAAGCTTCATAAAGCACCTGTTAACTATGAAGGAGTAAGTTCTACTTTTGTTACAATAAAGACTATTAGAAACGACAGAGAAATTATGAATGCTTTCTTTCATAACATGTTCTGATTGTTGTCGTACAAAACAGGTTCGAGTTTCAGGTTTCGGTGGATGGTTTCTTCTGAGACTCTCACTTCATGATCCCGTTCTTCCTCTCAACATCGAGGTAGCTTCATCTGTTGCATAAAGTGACATCATATTATTTACTTCAACCGCTTGCTGAATTCTGTCTTTGAAATGATTCAGGCATCGAGCCATGAGGATGCTGTAAAACTAGGACTTATGGTGCTTGGTGCCGTGAAGGAGTTTGCTGCTTTGGATACATCTCCATTGGACAAATTTGTACATGCGGCATAGTTCCACCTCGAGGTAGCAATTCAGGACGGCTTCCTTAAGCACCACCTTCTTGGGCTTGGCTGTACTGTTTTGCAGTATGAGGTCAGTGCCTCCTCCCCAGAAGGCATCATTCCTTTTCGGGAATTTTCAGAGGTGCTAGATCAAGTCTTTTTAATGGCACGAAACCCCACAACCTTGTCAATATACTATAAGAGACTAGGCAACTAAACTGAACGGGTTACTTGCAACTACATCAACAATGCTGCTATTTGTGCTGCTTCCTTCTGTTTATCCATTTCTGCGTTCATGGGAAATATTGGTTGAGACTTGAGAGGAATGATCGTTCTGTAGCTGGCTAATGTAATGCTCGCTTAGGTGCTTCATCAAATGGCCACTCATTGAATATTTCTTTGTAGCGACCAAGGAATGCTCATTTCAGTGCATTATTTGCCTACTGTTCAAAAATTCAAACCATTATCCTCCTTCTTTATTAGCAACCTGCAACCCATAAGGGATTGGCCCAATGTTTAATGTCTAAGGCAGTTATAACAACTTGGAAAAAGTCTTGGGCTTAAATCTCATTATGGGTATTTCTTGGGGTTATTTATATAGTATAAGTTATTCTCATCCGGTACATGGTTCTTGTACGGGTGATTTGTATGCCTGTAGATGGTCACAATAGCCCTATGTTACCAAAAAGGGGAAAAAAACAAAAATTAGCAATTCATGCAACCGTCAAGTGCAACTAGAGGTGGCCTTGAACTGGGTGAGCTTGGACAGCAACTCAAGGTCCGTGGTCCCCTTAAATTTTCAAGTCAGCCTTGAGCGTTGAGAAAGGCGGATGATGGTTCATTTGGGCGCACCCCGATATTGTAGTAGATGTTACTCCAAAACTATTGATTTTATAATTTGGAAGTTGTTTCAACTTTTAACAATGGAAAATAAAGGAACACTGCACAAGCAAGGCATGAATTTATAATGCATGTAATAGAAAAACGGATACTTAAGGGCCCTACTACATTACTGTTCTCATAATCTCACATATCATAGATGTTATTTTACCCTTAAAGGAGCTCTCTCTTTCTTTCTTTCTTTTCTTCTGTTTTTTTCCCCCTCTGGCAAAAGATACTGATATTAGTATTCGAAAACACAACACGACTCATTTCATGAATTAAAAAAAAAAAAACAAGAAGGCTAGATGTAAGGACAAAACAGAATCTAAGGCAGAACACCTGAACCTTGAAAAATAATAAAAAATAAATGGTTGGGGCAAAATTTATTACGAGTAAGTGGCAAAGGTACATTTTGGAAAGGCACCTTCAATTTTGTTGATTTTAGCAATGAATATGTCTTTCCAAAAGGTGCTTAAAATCAAACAAGAAGGCACCTTCTTCATTAGTTTAAAAAAACACCAAAAAAAAAAAAAATAGAGAGAGAAGGTACCTTTCAGGAGGGCATCTTGAATACAAAAACCTACAACTAAAAAATCAACAAGTCAAACTAGTCAATGAAATATGAAAACAAAGGAAAACTAGCCAATGAAATACAGCAATTTAGTTGAAAACCCAAAACTCTACATCCAACTCATATGCTCACTTCTTGACTCCAAGTTTGATTGTAACCGATTGTATCAAAATTACAAGTAAAGCATATACAATTCATACCCAAAACTTTAAAGTTATTCATTATTACTATAATGTAAAAAGTAAAATATAAAGCATACAGGATATAGAAAGAAGCATGAAAAGGTTAAACTAATATTAAGTTCTATATAAATACAAATGTTCAGCGCATTTGCTCATAGATTTAGCAAATAATAGATACAATCTTATCTACTCCTAAACACAATGAAAACTTGAGATACTTTAGATGCCAATTCTTCCTCTTTTGCTCTAGAATCGGTGGAGTCTGTGACTCTTATATCTCTATCGGTTATTAAGGTTGCTCAGAAAATTTCAATGGATCAACGATAGCTATCTAAGAAGAACTCTTTCCTCGGGATCTAACAGACCTCCTTCATCTCTTATGTGAAGTTGGTGGTCTGAATGAAGGATCACGTTGTATCTCCAAAGCTGGGATCCCAAACATGTTGCCTTTATTTGGACACTCAGACGACCCTACCCTATGAAATGCACCTACACTCTCATTGCCACACCGACCCCCTCCTCGATGTTGTTTGCCTTCCCTTATCCTAGTCCGTTTGCCCCACTTAGGGGGATTTGGAGGGTAGTTTTCCACCTAAATGCCCTCATCCAATCCCTAAACTTGAGCTTGAGCCAAATGTCGAGGGTAAAGAGTGATTGGGAGATGGTCATGCAATAACTATATCTTATGATTAATGGAGACTTAAGCTGCTTAGTAATAAGCTCTATTTAGAGAGATCCTAATCTACTAGAGCTCTTTAACCTGCAAAAAGGAGAGGGTTAAGAGAATGCTAAGTGAGATAAGTAAAAAAAAATAGTAATAGTCGAAGGCGGTCTTACCAATTGTCCAAGTAATACTCCACTTTGGTCGATATACCGATGAGTGATCCTCCTATACTATTACCGGTACCCATACTCCACTCCTTTAGGTCTATCGATCTAAATTGTTCGAGAGTACTTATCATTCCAAGTAATGATGAGAGGTAGATGTTGTGTTATCCACTTAACCTCTATTCAGCTTCATAGGTCAATACAATGTAAAGCCTCCTTCGTATCGCATATTGGTATAATCCTTTATAATCCACCAAACTATTAAACCACATGCTTGGGTAAGTGCCACTCAATTATGTAAAAACATAAGAGTGGAACTTGTGCTATCCAAATGTGGTAGCTACGATGGCAAAAATTGGGTAAGATCTCTAGTATCTCATTCGGATATAGTTGCTATATGACTTACAAGACCATGTTATAATTAGTGCCATTGTAAAGTATTGAAATAAATGGTCATAAAAGTGTATAAAATACATACTTGATCTAGAGTTTCTTTGTCAAATGTATCCCTACAGGCTATTACCATATGGGTCAGGTGCGTCCTTATGTCTCATCCAATTAACCGCCTAGCAACTAACGACCTCTCATTATCAATGACGATCTTACGTCTAGGCAAAAGAGCTATGTATGGGAACTTATCCCAAACACACACTTAAAGTAGAATCGTAGCACCTCCCATCTTACGATAATCTCTAACGACGAGCTATATAACTATTATACATCCATATGAGACATGTAATCTCCTAATTGTACCATCTAGCTCGATTAAAGTCCTCCAACAAAGGGAGAAACATGGCATGTACCAGGTTGTTAGATTTGTTAGCTAACACAAACCCTCCTAACATTTGTAAGATATACACTCTCATATAACATCTAACTTGCTTCTCGTCTACCCAAGTAGGTAAGGAACCTAAATGGTTTGCTAACCAGCCTATACATACATGTGCTCTTTTACCATCGAAGCCCTCTAGAACAACTTTGAGGTATTCGGCACATATCTCAAGCCAGTCTTTGTAATTGCTCTTGATCACCGACAATCCATCAACTTAGAGGTTAAACTGTATCTCCACATCCTGAAGTATGACGGTAAGTTCTCTATGGGCCATGTAGACAGTATGAGTCTCCTATCTCCACCTCTCCACCAGTGTGATAATCACGTAGCGGTCTAAAGGATAAAGCCAGTATAAGTATCTAAATTTTCATATTTTTTTATTTTAGTACCTAAACTTTAAACTCATTTATTTTAGTATCCTAACCTTTTAAGTAAGCTAAATTGGTACAACCATTATAACGGTCGTTATTATAAAATGATAGAATAATAATATAAGTATATCAACTTTCATTTTATATCCATTTTAGTGCTTAAAGTTTATTTTTTATTTTATTTTGGTACTTCAATTTTTAAACTAAAACAAATAAGTATTTTTTTATAACAACCATTATAATAGATATACTAATTTGTCTCATTTGAAAAGTTTGGGTACTAAAATGAACAAATTTAAACTTTAGGTATTAACATAAAAAAATGTGAAAGTTTGTATACTTTCAATAGCTTTATCCTGATGGTCCAAGTAAATATAGGGGAGACGGCTCAAACCTGTGAAGTTGGCTTACTCTAGGTAAGGTAGCATGCGAAGGTCTAAAGGGACCTCCTCCACCTATAGGTTCCGTCTAAGTTCTCGCTCACGATGCCATACATGTAAAGCCTAAATGTCTTGTAAGGCATACAGGTTTGTAAGATCTAAGTGAACATAATAATTTGTGACAGAAAGATAAGTTAGTGGTTTTACATGTCCTGCCCAAACGCATTAGGATTTATGCCTATCTTAACTAGTGAGAATCGATCCATCTATAGGTGTAGACTCCATCAAGCTTACAAAAGCAAAAACAATAGGGTCA
This sequence comes from Lumnitzera littorea, assembly GCA_024138015.1. NCBI lineage: Eukaryota > Viridiplantae > Streptophyta > Magnoliopsida > Myrtales > Combretaceae > Lumnitzera > Lumnitzera littorea. The sequence goes on along the minus strand of JAMXBB010000005.1, from coordinate 106,358,690 downwards.
AATAACGAAGCATGCGTTTAGCTATTAGTATCAAGTTTAATTACCCTATTGATTCCTTTAAGGACATGCTCTTCTATTGTGCCCTTCCCTCCTATACAAAGTGCAAGTTATCCTATCCAGACTCTCCATAATGTTCATCTCCATGTCGAATTGCTTTGTCTTAGGCTTAACTTTACCACGGGTTAAGACGTACTTTCTGAAGGTATGGTATCACAGGCTAACTTAACTCATTCCCAATTAGAAAGAAGTAGGCTCTATAATAGTGCACCTGATGGACGAACCTATACTAATCCCAGATTGACGACATGATGTCCAATAACTCAAAATCAACAGCAACAATAACATGTGAGCAAAGAATCCCATATATTTACCATTTGTTGCAAGTGCACATGCAATTGTTGAAGTCAATCGTTTGCACATGCTCACCTCCCTTCAACCTGTTCCTTATGTGCTTGCTTTTAGTCTTAACCTCATATAACTTGCTGTACTTACTAAAATGCACCACTCGATGTAAACTCGCTTGCTTGACCCATTTTTCTAACATGTCCGCAACATATTTAGTGTATGATCAATTCCCAACTACCCACTTAAGTGCTTTCTCGTGACTCTTATCCTAGCTTAATACGTAATTATAGAAGATCTTTCTCAAAAGTAATGTCATTGGTAGTTCACGAGTGTGTTTTAGTATTAAATTATAAGCTTCGATATGGTTTGAAATCATATACCCAAATCAATAACCCCCATCATGTGCAAGTGTCCATTGCCGCATCGATAAAGAGAGAAACCAATCTGAGGCATTAAGCTTGATAATTAGAACCTTCTCCATGCATTTCTTTCAAGGCTAAGCTTGCATTGCACCAAACGCCACCCACTTCTTGCATTGCTAACTCTTATGGACCTTATTAAAGTTGCTTGCAGTATAGTGTAAGCACCACTGCCACATTGTAAAGGGTGGTTTACATCCGTTTTCATTTCTATCCAATGTAGATCGAATGCCTATCCCTCTATAAAATATCAAGTATATGGTTTTCCGGCTTGCTTGCTCACTACAAACATTTTGCCTCAAATTCCTAGGAAACCAACCCTATGCCTTGGTCGTCTCATCATCAACCAATGTAAAGGCTAGCAAGACTATTTGGTTCACGACATCCATACTTATGGCAATCAACAACTTATGGCAATACTTTTCATATAAGAACATGCCATCAATACCAACCATAAGCCTATAGAACTTCCATGCTTCTATGCATAGGTCAAAAGGTTACTATACCTACTTTAACTTTATCACCCTTGACTATCTTGAAGGATTCCACATCCACTCAAACTTTGTATCGAGGTTAGTCATATGGATTATATTGAGAAGTTGTAAAAAATAACTGTATGATCTCTCCTAGTTACTATGCATGGCTTCAATGGCCTTTGTCTTACCAATCCACACCCTTCTATTACTGACTATATACCTGAACTGTTTGTTGATAATACTATGTAGCTAAGAAATTATTGTGTCGGGATCTTCTCTTACAACAATCAAGAACTCCCTAGCCATCATATTGCTATTTAACTATTGGTGATCTTAGGTTATGATGGGGTTCACACAAGTGTAGGGTCCTACTAGTATAGTTATCATAAACACACTCCTTTTTTTTCTTACATGCCTTGAGTCTTCACTTGCAACCGTCTTTGTGCTTACAACAAACAATGGGGTACTTTCTCTTTTTAGATTCCATTGACTTGAAATTTGTATGATGTTTGATGTGGAAGTGCTTCACGACTCTTATAAGTTCCTACTTAATATTAAATCTCATACCTACACAGAGATCTTCACCGACTTACAAGTTGCTGAACTCCTCATTTATATCCCTATCAAAGGTTAAGTAACCATCATCTCTACCCTTGTTGAAAAAGGGAATCACATCCTTTACCCTTGTTTTTGTCATATGGACCTCTAAAAGTTGTATCAGGGTTAGTATTAGCTCCATTGAACTTAAGCCTAAGGCATATGGATACACACCAAACATTTCAGTAAGCAAAGAATGAGTAACAATCACCTTAAGCAGAATAGGACATGCAGGAGATATCTCATGATCGATATCATTATCATCATCATCTTCTTCTTCTTCTTCTCCCTTAAGCTTATAGTCATTGTCGTCCTCATTGTCATCTAAGCCTCATATTTTCTAAACCACATGTTTATGTGAAACTTCCTTCTACAAGATTGATCTAATAGCCTCGTCAACTATATTATCATCATCCTACATAGGTGCACACATGGGCTATGACTCATACTCATATGTTGTTGGCTTGTTCTCCTCCATCAATAGCTCCTACATTGTTTAGATAAGGGGAGCTCCTTTTGCTTCTCTAGTCTTCACATACAAGTGGTGGACGTAGGTATATGCCTGAATGTTTCTACTACCTGAAATAAGCTCTCCACGTCATCGTCGTCGTCCTTGATAGTAATTAGCGAATAAGACACAACACTTAAATAGGTGTTCAAATGTCTATACAAAATCTTAACACCACTAGTACTAGGATCAATCCCAACACTTTGGCAAACCCTTTATAGGAGCTCCAAGAAGTTCACATTCATCCTTACTTTCAATATTTTCACCAAATCCTGATCATACTCGAGACCTAAATTTCCCCTCACAATATTTTGTGGACAAACACCATGAATTTCACCATACCCATCATTTTCAACATATTCAGACTATAAGTAATATGTCAATTAGCACATCATTCATTGTGCACAATGCAAATTGACTGCATGCCACTTCCCATAACCTTAACCAAATAACTCCCTAATAAGCATTTCATCAAACACTTGGAGTACGAAGCGTAACACACCAAAATTTCAATTCCACAACAGCTATATTTTGTGCAAATATACAACTTATGTACATATCATGTAACTCTGTGTTATATGATCTACAATTATATGCAAAAACAACATGTATACTAGCAAAATACTAGAATAAATAACACATGCATATTTAGGGTTTGAAATGTACAATTTCATAAATTTGGAAAAATTTTTGTAAAAAATGCATGTAATTGAAGTGCAAAGATGTTTGCCTTAGATTTCCACTAGAGATTTTGCAAAAAAACTGTTGAAATTACTACATTAAAGGACCTTGTTGCACCTGGTCAAGAGAAAACAAAGAGGGGAGTTGTTTTTGGGTAACACGAAATGAATTTATATCATACTATGATGATTATATTGATAGGGAAGGTACCTTTTGGAGATGCGCCTTCCTTAGTGTATATAATGATAAGGAATGTGCATTTCTAAAAAAATAAGGAAGGCCCCTTTTAGAAATGTGCCTTCCTTACTTTTATAAACAATAAGAAAGGCGCCTTTCAAAAAGGTGCCTTCCTTTTACATAAATTGTGAAGAAGGTGTCTTCTTCTCTAATAACATGAATACTAAAGACATCTTTCTAAAAGGCACCTTCACTGCCCTTTACTTGTAATATCTTTTGCCTTAACCCCCTTTTTTAATTATTTTTCGAGGAACACACCTCAAACACTTCTCCTTCTAAGTATTGTTTACAATCCGATCAACCATCACATTTGCTTATCGTTTCACCAAGTTGAATTCTACTGGTATGAAACAATGTAAAGGACTTCTTATATAAATCAAGACAAGATGCAAACTCCATGATGTTTCTCCTCATGTGGAAAGCTCTTTGAAAACATTTGTGCAAATCAACTTAAAAAATCATGTCTTTCTAATTTTTTCCACTGCCAAACAGATAGCATTAAAATCGGTGGTAACTTTAACACACTTAACATTTATAAAAGTACATTTATGGGAAAAATCTTCACAAACCGCTCCTTGTACATTTCTTACAATAAGACCTATGGTTGCTAAGTGAGTAGATGGGTCAAAGGCTCCATTTATGTTTAATTTTATCTGTGAGTTCTTTGGAGCTTTCCATCTATTTAGGTTAACTGTTGGCTAATACTACTAGTCCTTTGCAATGATATGCTTGGCCTTGCTGACTTCTATATGTAACAGCTGCCTGTCATCCCTCTTGTGACTTACAAGTGTCACATGTTGATTAGAAGCTTCAACATCTTTGTCTAATCCAATGTTGTTAGACTTGAATTAGGACATTGATCAGGGAAAATGAAAGGATTAAGAGTCAAGAGGGTTGAATCAAGATCAAATTGGATTTAATAAAAATAGTAATATATAATTCATATTTCTTTTGAAAGTAATAAAATTATAGTAAAAATCACATTTGACACTTGATCTTTGCAATTAATGACCAAAAATTTTAAATTGTTTTTTTATTACTGACAAACTTTTTGAGGTAATTTATAAGACTTGAACTAGGTAGTTGATTGCAAAAATTAGCAAAGTCTAAATACTAATATCATGTTTGATATATAAGAATCGATCGAAATGGAATAGGGTGGAATGGAATAAGGCAATCCATTCCTATTTAACAAAAATAAGAATAAAATCAAAGATTCCATTTCAACATTATGTTTGGTTATGTCATGTTTGGAATGGAATGAAATATAAGAATAACAATATTTGGCAAAAATGCCCATAGTTTGTGAACATGCTTGTTTGTGTCATGTTAGGAATGGAATGAAATATAAAAATAATAATATTTGGCGAAAATGCCCATAGTTTGTGAACATGCTTATGTGTATATTTTGTTTATATATATATAATATGTGTGTATGTGTATATATATATATGCATTTGGAATTTTATTTTAAGTAATGCAATTTGCAAATTGTTGATGCAATTAAAAAAACATGTATTAAGTAATGCAATATATAAAATTCTTTCATCATAAAGCAACTTCTTCATTTTTATATTAAGTAATGCATTTGGAATTTTCTCATCATAATGCAAGCAATCTACTATAAATAAAACTAGAACATTTGTCCATGTTTTCTATGTATCTTAGGTAAAATTAACCACTTATATTTTCTATGCCAAGTACCTGTATTTTTTTTTTTAATGAGACTTAAATTTTTCCTAAAAAAGAAAATGTTGCAATTAGAATCATGTTTTGCAATGAAAAAATTCCACTAAATGATTAAAAAAATAAGTAAAAAGAAGTTTACATGCTACTACGTATATTTTTATGTATAGCTTACATTAACTATTTGGTTATAGGTTGCTACTTTATTTTATAGAAAGACTTTACCTTAGATTCATGTCCCATTTTAAATATGCACAAAGTATTCAATCCAATAGCTAGTACATGTACATATCGATCTTCATCACATAAACTCAACACCATATTCATCCACTATACTTTACCCAGTTTCCTTAAAAAATCAAAACCAATTTCACTACACATTTTTGCACTTATTTGGCTAACCCATGCCTTATACACCACAACTCACTATAATTCAATAAATATCAGCAAGACACAACAAATTATCATTCATCGTCCATGACGGCTCTGCAATATATCATTTATTAGCCAATAGAAATATCAAAATAACACATATATTCTATCATTCATTCTTATCAAATTGGAAACATGACAACAAAAAATATAACTAGTAAAAGCAAAGACATAATGTCTCTTATGCCAAGCCTCAAGTATACCTGTTAACCAACAATAGCAAAAAACATGAGACAAGATAACAAAATTAGGAAAGGCCTAAGTTTACTATCATACATTATATGAAAGTTTTACATTGACAAAAATAATAACTCTCATCAACCTATCAAGGAAAAGGATAAACTACTTTATCTCTAGTAGAAATTCAAATAACTGGAAAATAGTAGTCCCAAAAGTTGATCACCATCTAAAGATTGTTAGCTTAAAGTGACTTCACTTAAGCTTCCTTATCCTTATTATCAGTTGTTAAAAACACATTCATTAAATCCTAATCGGATCCAATTCTTTGTAAGGCACAGTTTCTTTCATTGATAGATAGTGATAAAAGACTCTTTAGAGTATAATTCATCATTGCTCTCTTTTTGGTAATTATAGTATGATCTTTAAGTGTATGACCGAGTTGTTCACATCATTCTCCCATCTTGTTGCTCAAATCTCTCTTGACTCTCTAAGCACTTTAGTTGTCTTATCAGAACTTCAACTTCTCCTTCTTTTCTTCTTATGTGACCCAATTTCACTATCACTTACTATTTCGTATTCAGTGACACTCATGGTATTGTCATAGCTACCTATATTGTAGTCTTCATACATATCCAATCTCCTCGTAGCTAAAGTTAACCTCGCTAAGACTATACCATAAAACTAAATCATATATTCTATAATTAATATAACCAACCAAAAGAACATAATTATTACCCAAAATGAAAAACATTACTTATAGCTTTCTTATGTACTCACTAGTAAGGATAACGATATGACTTTGCACAACACTAAATGACAAAAAAATAAAGCAAACAAGAAATATGGCACACAATCATATTAATATATCCTCGATTATGAGATGTGCAACAGTTGCTTTACTCAACTTTTTAACGCTTCTTGTTGCTAAATATCTATTGCTATGCATCTTCCCCCTACCTCTAAGCTTTTAGCGAGCTAAACAAATGCCAAGTATTCCTTCTTTACAACTTTACAATTAAATATATTATTATATCTTATTATCTTTAAGATTTCAAGGACCAATCATTTACAAGCTTTTTCTTAAAAGGGGTTATGGCTATAGGATGTTATTGCTTTCATTGTCCATGTCCTCTTATGCGTTTCTCTTGTTTTCTCCTTCCTACCCGCTCCATCCAATTTGCCATTTTCAAGTGGAAACTATTATTGCAATATCATGTTTAGACAAATAAAAAACTTAGAACCTATGCAATAACTATGTTACAAGAGATAAAGATTAACGAATATAAATTTGATGAAGTAAACTTGACATGTATCATGACTAAAAGCGAATCTTTCGTTTCTTATTTCATTATGTTGGGAAACCACTTTTATTTCTTATTCATTTCTTTGTAGGGTGCTTGTCATTTGATTTAAATGTGAAATATGCTATTCAGAAGTTAATATTTAAGCAATGTTAAATAGAATCCATATGTTCGTATGCAATATGAACGGAAACGATTATAGTTATCAATGAAAATCAAATCTTTGTCAAGATAGAAATCATAATAATAATTGTAAAATACATATGGTTTTCTTAACCTAAATATGAAAATACAAAATAGTCCCAAATAAACTCCATAAAACCTCATGCAAAATCACATTTATATATTTAGAGAACCAAATCAAAAAACATTCATGCCTAATCAAATAATCCGCAAAAGGTAACAACTTTGAAAAGAAAATACAAACTAACAAATCAAAGCAGCATATTTCTCAAATTTTGTTCATAAACAAAGACATATCTAGAACAAAGATGTAGAAAACATTGTAATATAAAAAATCTTTTTTTTTTTTTGCCTTTTAATCGTCTAGAGTAGAGGAAGAGTAATTTTTTTACGTTATGTAGTGCTTTTTTTCCATGGACAGTGAGTTATGATCTTTATGTTTGTGCAGTGCAATGTTTTTTCTTTTTTTCCATGGACAGTGAATTATTGCTATTAAACAGGTGAGAGATATTTATGTAATTGTATCTAAATTCCCTAGAATGGAATTGCCATTTCAGCTTTAAAGAGCTGGAATCAAAATCTCCCCTAAAGCCATAATTGGTGATTCACAAGAATCATGATTCTAGCTTTTAAAAGTGTGTCCAAACTTAAGGAAAGGGAATGGGATCTGGAATCGTGATTCCATTCTGACCTATTTTTGCGTACAAAATGCAGCATAAGTTGATATTTTTAAACTTCAGGTTATTAATTGCAAAAATGGATAAATTTTATATTTACCTAATAAAATTATCCATACTATTTATATTTGAAAATTAAGAGTTTTTATAGTTTTTTTTTTTGTTTTTATCGGGTTTAAAATTTTATTTTTTTAGTAAATTGATACTTTATCTGAAAAAAAGAAAATTATACATCCCAACACGAAAAAAACCCGATCAAATTATATAAAATTCCAGATGGATCAGCTAAGTCGAGTGTCCAACAAATTCATTCTTAGAGTAAATTTACATTTAGTTGAGATGAAGATTCCTTTTTGGGTAAACAAGGGCAATGTTAAACTTGATTCTAAAGTGCCTTTTCAATCTAACAAGAGATGGACACATTCATGTTCACCGTAAAAGAGCTACATTTGATTAAGTTACATGTAAATCTGATGCTCCAAATGGTAGGGCTAGAGCAATTGATCCTTCGTTGCCATTTATGACAATGTTATCTTCTTAATTGTTACTACTAATCGTTACTCAATAGCTAATAGAGTTTTCGAATATTTTGAGTTCGTCCGTCTCTTTTTGTTAACTTTAAAACACTTATGTTGCATTTGGTTCACTAGAATAAAACTAACATTCTATCTTCATTACTGTAGAATAATCATTCCCTTATTTGGTTTGTAAAAAGTTATACCATAAGTAATATCTATTCCTTGTAATGTGGAATAAATAATAAGTTCCTATTTCTTTCCTTTACAGGTGGAATTACTATTCCTCATAAAATATGCCTTTTATTTAAAAAAATGTTCTAATTATTAAACAAAATAATATAAGAGAAATTGCTATTTCTTTCTAACCTTATTCCATGCCAATAAACCAAATGTAACATTAAGTTTGGATTAAATTGCTGCATCCTGAAAGTTAGTACATGGTTCCTAGATTTAGCACCTAGTTATCTATGCTTGCTCTTACAGAGGTCACATCTCTTACCCGCTATAAAGCAGCTTTTATCGGGTGCTCACTCCCATGTAAAATACTAGCCTATACCTTGGAATCCCTAAAATCTCTAGACCTACAAAAAAAATGAGTTGGAAAAATAATAGATACTCTCATTTATGAGCACTCTCTAAGCCAATTTTGTAGAAAGAGTGGAGTTAAAAGCATTGAGATATTTGACCCCAAAACTCCCTATCCCTTTAGGAAAAGTTACCTTCCCTCAATTCAACAAGTGAATCTTCTCCTCTTCATTCGTTTGTCCTATCCAATATTGAGGTATCATAGAGTCCAAAACTCCTTACACCATTTTGTATGAAATTTAAAACAAGACATGAGATAGTTCAGGATCGCGTTAGTAATCATGATCTTCTTTCTTGTGTTTGAGAGAAGGGATGTCTTCTAATTCCTTCTTTTCACTTTAATTCTATCTTTAACAAAATGCAATGCTCTAAATTATTCCTCCTCCATTTGGTTAGCAACCTTAGATGCTCTTGCTCGGCTTAGTAATCAACGGGATCTCCAAAGTCCCACAAATCACTTTGATTAATTCTAAATGTAGTAAATCTTGAATAGTCTTCAAAATACGAAAATTTACTAAAATTTCATAAATCTCTAAATCCAAAAGTAAGTCCATCGCTTCTAATGGCCATCACAAATATTATCATCAAGCCCATCATACTTAGGTCAAAATTAGGACCTTGAAGCATCAATTTCTTAGTACTTATCTACACTTAAATGTTAATTATCTCAACATGGCCACACTGCATGCTCAGCTAAGAATATATAAATGCATCAACAATAATAAACACTAACACCAATCTAATTCATTATCTTACAAAAGCAAAGCAGCACAAGTAAACAAATCAAATAACGGTAACCAAGAATCACGAAACAAAACCAAAGAAAGAACAAATAGAATGCATAGATCCTAAGATTTTACAACCAAGAAATAAGAGCAAAAACTAAAGTGAACTTTAAAGTGCTAAGAACCAATTAACAAAACCATATGAATAAGAAGATAGCAAAACCAATATCAAGGCAATCTAGGTAGTTGTCGAGTCTGGGTTTTCCTTATATGCCCTAATTACACACTATTTTTGTAATTTTTTGTAAAAATCCTTACTTCCCTCTTTTTGGTCTCTTACTAATTTTTATAAACTCCCAAATGTTCAAATGAATTCTAAAAGAGAGTGTCTTAATTTATAGTGTTGGTTAGTTTTTTTTTCTTTAATTTTTCTTATGACATTTGTCCCTTATCCTCTTCTTTTTCACTTTCTATTTGGATAGATTCTATTGGTTAATTTTTTATCCTTACTTCCCAGCATTCCATGACCAAGATTTGGACATTTCTTCACTTTTTCATATTTTTCTTGATTTTTCTTTAATTTAATGAATTTTCCTTAATTATTTAGTAGTATTATGATATATTTCTAGTATTTTAAGTAATTTCATGTATTTTTACTTACACATAAATACATATATAGTACAATTAAATACTTATAAGTATTATTTATTTATTTTTTATGATTTTTAGTATGAATATAATTTATCTCTATTGATTCGTTAAATATCGGAACTCGTTTTACGCGTTTTCAATTAATAATAGGTAATATACATATAATTCAATATTATATATTTTTAATTATTTTATTATTTATTTTCTTAAATCCAAAATCACAGGATTACTTTTACTAATATTTTTAGTTTCGTTGTAAAATTTAGACTTAATCGGACAATTTACTTAATCGCCCTAAATTTTATGGATTTAGACCCAGACACTTGATTGCAAGGCTTACATGTAGCGATACTACCAAACTTCTTCCTACTTAATACATCAGCCATTGTACTAGCTTTCCCAAGGTAATAATAAATTGTAAGATCATAACCTTTCAATAATTCCAACCATTGCCTTTGTTTCAAATTCAATTCCTTTTGTGTAAAAATATACTTTAAACTTTTGTAATTAGTATATACTTTACATTTCTCCCCATATAGGTAATGCCTCCAAATTTTTAAAGCAAATATTACAGTTGAGAGCTCTAAATCATGAGTAGAGTAGTTTCGCTCATATGATAAGTTGTCTTGAGCATAGGCAATCACCTTATTATTTTGCATTAACACGCATCCCAATCTACTTCTAGAACCATCACAATAGATCATATACTCTCCAGATTCGTCCAATACTGTTAATACTGGAGTGGTTACCAATCTTCTCTTAAGCTCCTATAAGCTTTCTTTGCACTTATCATTCCATTCAAATCTAACACCTTTTTGTGTTAATTGGATCAATGGCATTGCTATTTTAGAGAAGTCTTGTACAAATCTCATATAATAACTAGCCATTCCTAAGAAACTCCTCATTTCTATTATAGTAGTTAGCCCTATCCATTCTATTACCGCTTTTATTTTTGCAGGGTCAACTGCTATTCTTGCATTAGATACTATATGTCAAAGAAACCTTTCTTGATCTAACCAAAACTCATACTTCTTTAGCTTTGCGTAGAGTTGGTTGTCCTTAAGAGTCTAAAGCACAATCCTTAAGTGTTCTACATGTTCCTCCTTACTCTTTGAGTATATTAAGATATCATTCATAAACACAACTAGGAACTCATCTAGGTACTTTTTAAAGAAATGGTTCATCACATTTATGAATGCAGTAAGAGCATTTGTTAACCTAAACAACATTACTAAAAATTTGTAATGCCCATACCTAGTCCTAAAGGTAGTCTTAGGTATATCCTCTTCCTTAATTTTCAATTGATGGTAATCAGATTGTAAATATATTTTTGAGAATACTATGGATACCTTTAGCTAATCAAATAGATCATTAATCCTAGAAAGTGGGTATTTGTTCTTCATTGTCACTTTGTTCAATTCTTAATAATCTATACGTAACTTAAGACTTCCATCTTTCTTTATAACAAATAGTATCGATATACCCCATGGTGATGTACTTAGCCTTATAAATCCCTTGTCCAGTAGCTCTTGTAGTTGTTTCTTTAATTCCACCAATTCAGTAAGAGCCATTTGATAAGGTATCTTAGAGATAATTACAGTATCCGATATAAGATCTATGGTAAATTTGATCTCCTTATCTAGTGGTAGTCTAGGCAAATCCTTAGGAAATACCTTGGGATATTTAAACACTATTGGTACATCTTTTATTCTCACTTCTTGAACTTAGGTATCTAGTATTGAAGCTAGAAATCCTATGTTACCATTTCTTACCAACTTCTAGGCTTTACTCGCTAAGACTATTCAAGGGGTTGCCTTTCTAAAGCTTCCTTTAAAACAAAATTCCTCTCCATCAAGCTTCTTGAATACCACCATCTTTCCTTTACAGTCCACATTTGTCTAATGTTCAATTAGCCAATCCATCCCCAATATAGCATTAAATCCTTTCATATCCAATACTACTAATTTCGCAAGCATTTTATAAAGATCCATGCACACATTTCCTCCTTTCAACTTCTATTACACAACTTGTTCTCCTCTAGATGGAGTCATCACTACTAGATCATACCTTAAAGTCTTTATTGGGAGTCTATTTGTATTAACATAGTCCTTGGATACATATGAATGTGTTGCTCTCGTATCGAACAATGTATAAGCATAGTTACCCTCTAGGTGAACCAATCCAAAAATAATAATCATAATTATATCATTACCTTAGGGTACAGGATTCAAGTAAACATATAAAATATGATCATGTAAAGGTATCTAAAAGTCATAAGGTTTGGGACTTGTATTTGCAACTATGTTGTCTTCTCTACCTTCCTCATATTAGATCACATACACCTTTCCTTGAACTTTAGGTCTAGCTCCAGCCTCTTCTAGATGGTTATTTCTATATGCGGGTCCCAGTCTTCTGACTTAGGTTTGATTTAGTTTTGCCTGTTGATCTGTAGTACACAATTAGCTCATTAACTTGCTTCTTGTGTTTAGCTGCTTACTCGAGATTGAGCCTATAAGCAGGTCGATTTGGCAAAGTTGCTCCAGGCTGGAGGTTGATACAATGGTCGATACCTCTAAGTGGGGGTAACCCTGTTGGTAGCATGCCAAGAAATATGTTTGCATATTTTTAGAGCAAGGCTTACACGTTAATTGGTAGAGCTCTGTCCTCCTTTAGCTCGAGTAGTCTTCCCACCAACAAGAAGATATACTTTCTATCTTAACTTTCTTAGAGAATTGAGCTCGGAAGATCACCAAAGACTTCTTCTATAAGGACTTAAAGATTTTAACTTAGCATTCTTGAACTTCTTTAGGATTCATATGGGTCAGCACTACTTTCTTGCCATCCTTCTAAAACATGTAACTGTTCTTATATTCATCGTGGAGTACGCTTAAGTCAAATAACTAAGGTTGCTTGAGAAGTATGTGTGAGGCATACATTAGTAGGATGTCGCATAGCACCTTGTCTTTATATCTGTCTCTAATGGAGATCAATAACTTTACCAGTTCGGTAACTAAAAGTTCGAAGTTCGCCTTCTTCATTAAGCCAATAGACCTTGTAAGGTCGAGGGTGAGAACAGGCCGGCAACTTTAAGGCCTTCACCACTCCTTATGTGATTACATTAGTACAGCTTCCTTTATCTATAATTAAGGTACATAGATTGCCATTTATGTGACAGTTCGTATAGAAGAGATTCTCTTTCTATTCATTCTCATCAGTAACAAAGGCACTAAGGGTTCTTCTAACAGCCATACAATACTCCTCAAATTTAGGTCTGGTTAAGGTGCTAAGGTCTTTTTAGAATTCTTCCAACAAATGCCCAACATCTACCTCTTCTTCTCCTTCACTTGCACTCATTACCTCAATCTGTGGGGTCTTACCTTTTATGGTCATCACACGTCGGTTCAGACATTGGTTAGCCATATGTCTAAAACCAAAGCATTTGAAACATTTGATTTCTTTAGTCTTCTATCCTAAGCTCTGACCTTAGTCTCTCTTGACCTCAAACTCTTCAGCTGTAGCTTTACTTCGACCATCATCATGTCGACTTAGAGCTTGACCACGTTGGTCTACCTTGGAATTATAAGGAGCCTGGCCATATCCAAGCTAACTCAGCATACCAGGTCTGGCAAGTTGAGCTTAGCTATCATCTTGTCTAATGTTCCTATCTTTTGTACTTTCATTACATTTTTTATCTTAAGTCACAAACCAGATATGAATCTCGTGATGGTTTGCGCTTCTGGCTCATTAACATCACATCAAATTATCAACAACTAAAATTCACGAACATACTCATCTACAAATCAGCTGCTTTGCTTGAGCTCTTGAAGCCATCTGAAAGTGTCTTGCTTATAGTATTTAGAGACAAATCTATTCCTTAAGACTCGCTTTATTTCATTCCAAGTTCGAATCTCATGTTGTGCTTGTTGACACATGGTTTGCAATTTATTCTACTAAATTGTTGCATATTTCGAAAACTCTAAAGGAGCAACTTGAATTCAGACAGCATCCTCATAGTCATAGAAGTAAAAAATTTTGTCTACCTTCTCTTCTCAGTCCATATACTTATATGTACTTCTTGTTCTAGAGAAGCTTGGAACTTGGACTTTAATGTTCTTAGTCCCTAAATGAGCTTGAAGCTCTCGTTCATCATACTCAAGAAACTACTCTTCTTCCTCATCTTCTTCAACTTCTTCTAAATTAAGTCTTTATCGTATGAGTCCTTCAACTTGGTGGGGTTAAGTTGGTGGTGCATTCATAGCATCAAGAGCTAAGATTTCCACTCTTTACCTTCTTAGCCTATCTTATACACCTTGACCATACTCAACAGTTCTTTCTTGTAGTTGAGTTTTCACTAGTCTCTATACGGACATAGCCAAGTCTGTCACAATGGCAATGAAGGTTTTGTATCTGTTTTTTTGTAGTTCAAGGAGTTTGTTGTTCAATATAACCATGACTATGCACATCAATCTCAACATTAGTAATCTTTCCTTGTATATTGGGATTCGACATTTTCACAAAAAAATTTCAACAAGTTCATAACTAAACAAAAGATTCCACACAACAGTACTAAACATTATATCAGACAGCAACTTAAACAATTTTCTCTCTTTTGAAGTAGAGAAAACAGAGTATGCATCTTATGCACAATAAACCAGTCACTTGAAGCTCTTAGCTCTTGGTTGTAACCTTAAGTTCTGATAGCTATATAATATAATGTACCTTGGAGCTAAGTTATCATAAGGGCTTACCGTGAGGCAGTAGATTGGGTCCTTTGAACAATCAAAGAAAGCATGAAACAGATTAGTCTGACATTCCAATAGCTTTATGAAGTTGCTCGACGGATATGACATACTGATGAACACCATACGAATTAGCTTCTATTTGATATTATGTAGAGGTAAAGAATTAAGATCCACCTACCACTAATCTTGAGTTACTAACAAAATTAGATGAGAATGTAAGATATGTACTCATATAGGGTTTCTGGCAAGAACACAAGGGAATATTCATTAGTAGTAAAAAAAAATAAGATGATTTTAGTTATAATGATAAGGGACTATTTATAGTATGTCTCTCGGGTAACAAGACAATGATACAAATTACAAAAAGGGCAATACAGAAATAAAGATTCTTAATACAAACTAAAAGGGGTAAATGTGACAAAGGATGAAAAGAGAATACAATACAAATATTACAAAAGTTATGATTGATAGTGCATTGTTATTACATTTGTACGTGGGGGCAATGAAGTACTCAAGCCAAGCTATTTAGATGTATGAACAAGTTGGTAGAGAAAGGCTTAGAGGTTAGGGCTGAGGACCTTGGCATTAGGTAGGTTAGTTCTGCTAGAAGGAATTATGAGCTTGGCATCTATGCTAGTAATAAAATAAAGGAGGGTACATTCTAGTTGAGCTCATAAGGAGTTCAATAGCAGGCTTTCTTGATATTGGAGCTCATCCTAGCTAAGCTAAGAAGACTGTATCCTTCTTACAAGACCTTGCAAGCCCTTGAGGCAAGCTTAGGTGAGAGGTCTTGAGGTTGGTAGTCTATCACCAACAGTTTCCATGGTTTGCAAGGACCATTTAATGTTCATTTCCAAGTAGCAGATGCAGATTTTAGAATACCTTATGTAAGTTCTTATGAGTTGTAATAAACTTTGTTGGGGCCATGGTAATAAACTAGGAGAAAAGAAGATGAGGGCAGTAAGGTTTAGAAATTCAATTGTTGTATAGATTATTGATCATATGGTAAACTCTTATTTGAAATTTTATGTTGGTTTGTAAAACCTTTATACCAAAATTTTGATATTATTACCATATGGTATTTCTTTAATCTACTATATAGAACTAATTCTCCTCTAATGTAACTTATGGTAAGAAATGCCTAATATATATGTCTTTTAAGCTTAAGAGTAGAGGAGTATTGCTATTAGGTTTTAATGCACATATGGTGAACTTTTATGATAGGGATATCCTTTTGGGGTACAATAATAATTGGGAAGAAAGCCAACATAATTCATGAAACTACTGCCAAAACTTTAACACCAATAGCAAGAAGCAAGAGAAGATAATAAGGTTAGTGAACATGGTGGAGATTGAAGAAGAAAAACATGACTGTATACTTGAAAGTAATATAACAAACGTAGAGATTGATAGTGAGAAGTCTAATTTTATAGACTTTAAAGCTTACAGTTGATATAGATCGTTATGGAAATTTTGGTATCGGTGAAACCACTTAGGTTTTACAGGAGTCGAATTTGAAACTAATGAAGCTTAGGAGCAAGTGATTAGTATAGAGATTAGGAAGTAGTAGTTGATAAGTAGACTACATAAGTAGGAAATCTAGAAGAATTAGCTCATGAGTTCGTCAACATAAGGTGAAAATTAGAGTATTCACCTAATAATATCTACTTGTATGATTTATCCACAACAAGTGAAGACACTACATGCCATGGAATGAGTACATAGTGTTATACCATTACAGTTATATCATGATCCTTGAGTATCAATGAGTTTGATCGATTGGGTACATAGTGAGTGCATGGAGATTAGGTTGTTTATGTGAATAGTTGTGTGGTATGGTTGGTGTTGAAAGAAGATCTTTGGATTTCATGGGTTAGTGTTTAATTTAGGACAAGTTAGAGTAGTTCCATTATAAGATTTAAGGTCAAATCATTTTTGAGAAAGGAGATGATAGGACCGTTGTCCAATTCATCATTTGAGAGATGGGTAAATTGAGAAGAGGTATTCAAATTTGATTTTGTAGCTTTATAATTTATTTAAAGGATGGAAGTTAAGTTTTGATGAATACCATTTGAATAGCATAGGTTGATATTCCAATGACAAATATATTATGCAATGCTATTCGAATGGCAAATCTAGTAGGCAATGCCATCCAAATGATATCCTATTTATGAAAGCCGTTTGAATGGTATAACTTTCCATCAAAATACCAACTTGTTAGCAAACCTTATGTTACAAATTTATCTTGTCTATCTTGTTTAATTTATAATGTCTTCATTAAGGTTTGTTGAGGTTAGAATCACATTTGAAGATCATGTAGGTATACTTAGAATTAAGCTTGAGGTACAATTAAATTGCTTTTGTGATTTGATTTATGAGATGAATTTCTCTTAAATTATTATAATGTTTCGATTGCAGTGAAGAACATTCTTTGACATTCATACATCATATTAATTCTTTGGAATCGAATTATTTCTTTGACTACAAGTTATAGTAATCTCTAAATTAATCAAAACTAGTTTATTAAGATTGGTATATAATGTTCAATCTTGATTTTTTGTCCATCTCTATATTTATTTTCTAATATATTTTAATTGAAAATCCATAATAAAATACAACTTTATTATCAAAACACCTTAGATATAAATTCAAGTTACTGATTGATCGTGATATATGTTCGACTTGATTCATATTAAACTTTTTCTTAGTTTGCATCCTATTCAATTTTTCAACTTAGAAATTCAACTTAAAGTATCCTTGATTGAGTTTCTATTAGTAAAATCCTTATTCAAGTTCTAATTGATCTTAAGTTTGTCAAATTCATTATTGACTAAAACATCTTGAGTATTTTATTTTCCACTATAATCATATAGTTAAATAATATATCTTAAACTTCTAGATTCTCCAATTCATTAGTTCATTCATACTTTGAATTGTTCCAAAAAAATTTGTTATTAGCTTAGCTTCTAAATTCTCCTTTGACATTTCATGCTCATAAGTTTGTGAGTATTTATGATCAAATTTTGAACTTTACATACTTCTCTAATTGTAAAATTATATATTTAAAGGATTTTTTTCATTGTTTTCCTTATGATTAATAAAGTTTAATGAATTTCTATCACTTGCCTTATAGTAAGAATGACAAAACCTAATGAAAAATTGGTGATTGCAATCTCCTTTTGCAATACTCATTTTCTTCATTTAACTTTTCCTCCAATAATATCTAATGAGTTGGAAATGGCTCAAAGATAAACTAACTTAAGTAGTTCAATAATTTTTATATGGAAACCTATTTATCATATCATTTTGTAGACACCACCAACAAATCCTTCATTATTTTATGGGTTTTCTTAAAATCAACTAAAAGACGCTCAAAATTAGGGGGAGAGATAGAGAGATTAGTTGGCACTTGAGTTTTCAATAATTCTCTAAGATTTTTGTGTTGATTGCATTTATATAGAAAAAGGTTACAAGTGGAATTACTAGTTTGTTCTTAACTTTAGATGATTTTGTAAAGTAATTTATTTGCTCTCTAAATAAATTTTGTTTTGAAATTTTTCTTCACAAGAACATTGAGCACACTTATCTCATACCTTTAAGCTTTTAAATAATCTTTTCTTTTCTTTTAGATTTCAAGATACCTTATCACTTAACCTATCAATGTCCACGTCCTTCTATCCATCCTCTTCCATCAATTTTTTATATTATGATCCTTTCTCCAATAGCATGGGTTGTATTCTCAATTTCCCATCTTGACTTAGGTTTTAGGACCTTTTTCTTTAATTTTGTCCATAAAGATTCGATATCCTTCTCTTGATTTCAATTTAGACATTCTGTTTATCATCTTCAATTTAGTCTATTCCGATCTTCAAAGCTCATCAAATATTACTTAGCTCCTTAAGTGCCTTAACGATGTATTAAGTGATTCATTCATTCTCTATTTCATTCAACTTTGTCTTTCATCCCTATTCTTTTTATAGTGATCATTACATAATATTTATTTTTACCATATCTTCATAAATTAATTTGATCATTATCATCCATGTCTTTTGCCACACCACTCTAATAGAATTTTCATAATTTATTTATTAATGGTTTAAATCAATTTATCAATAGCTTAACCATTCCATATAAACATACATTTCTTAAAAACTCTAATTGCTCGAACTCCTTTTGCCTACATCTATCTTAATCCTTAATTCAAAGGTTTTCCTTAGTTAAATCAAGTCTCCTATAACCATAGAAAGGCTTTCTCTTAAATTCTTAACTAGTATATACTTTCCAATCATCACCTCTAATTTGGGGATCATCGATAATATTACATTAATAATTTATAAGTTGACTTCTCACCTAAAACTTTATATTAGCATTTCCTTCCTTTTTTTTTTTGTGACTGACTATGAAGGATAAGGGATTCAAACCTTAGTATATACCGATGGGGGATCAATAGCGATGCCACTAAGTTATACAGATTTTGGTTCTATATTAGCATTTCTATAGAGTCAATTTAGCACTAAGCCTGTAACTAACGTAAGCCATCATCAATGCATATTTCCAAAACACATGAATGAGTTGCATCAATCATCAAAATGATATAAACACTATGTAAAAGGACTGTAAACATACTTATAATAGTATTTGTATCAAGAGGGTCTTGTTGGTGTATGGAATACACTTTAAATTGAGTCCTTAATTGTTGGCCTTTACTAACTTGCTTACCTATTTATTCTTATGTTATTTATCGAGTAACTCTCTTTAAGCATGAACTTCCTTTACCCTTTTGCTTACGTGTATAATAAAATAATAACAATATTATCAGTTTATGAATTTCTTACTAACATGACCTTAGTGGTCCATTAGAAGAGTATACCCTTGTTGTTCACTTACAACTTTATTCCTGACGTGGCTTAAAGCATCTATTACAAATGTTGCCATCAAAAGAGAATACTATGTTGCATCAATTTGGCTATCCATCTACTTGATGTGATTTATTGCCTAATCATAAGCTTTTTTTTGTCCCTTTATTCTTATTTAAAGTATCACTTACATCCTACCATTATTTTGTGTTTTCTAATGATTATAACCTCGAGTCTACCAATGGCCTTACTCCAACTTAGTCTTGTTCACCACCTTTATATGGCTAGCTAAGATAAATGACCTTACATCATGTTGCAATCTCAACTCTAATTTATTTAGGAGTTTCAATATTTTAGACTCCTTATTTGTTAAAAACATTTTTATTGTGAATTCAGTAAGCCGATTCATTTTTGCTTGGACCTAAGTTTTTACCTACTTATTTATTTATTATTCCATTTTATTTTAAGACCTATTTCTTCTTTTTCTTTAGTATTTTTGATAGTTTAAGACTTACATTTTCAAAATAAAATTTAGGACTTAAGAGAATTCACTATTGTATAGAAAAGGGTTTTCTAAACATTGAAATTAAGTCGGATTCTCATATTGTAGTATCATATCTATCAAATAATATAGATATTAAAGCAAAGTATAATCATGCTATAAATTTGTATAGGGAAAAAACATTGTAGCTATGATAATGGAAAATCAAGGCAATACCTCGAGAAGTTAACGTGGTTATTGATCGAATGGTAAATTAAGCCTTATAACAGTAGCAACTTTTTGAAATTTACCATGAATGTCCTTGTTTTGTCAAATTTCCATTGGTAAGGGATCTTTTGGGTTTTGGGATTGTATGGAAATATAGAAACCTTGTAATGAAAGGTAAAATTAGGGTTTTAGGGGAGTAATTTGTGTATATAAGGCTCCTATGCATGATATATTTTTTTTCTTTTTAACAATGATAATGTAAGCTGTTATGTTTTATGAAATGAAATATCTGTATTTTATCAATAAAAAAAAAAGCAACTTAGGATTGCAAATGAGTTAAGTTGAGTTGAGTTGAGTTTTTGAAGGTTTAAACTTGGTTTATTTAAAAATTATTGAACTTAAACCTTGCTAAGCTTTTACGTATGTTAAAAATTACATGCTCGTGCTCGAGCTCGAGCTCGAGTTTAAGTTCATTAAGAATTATGAAGCTCAAACTTGACTCATTTAGATAAATGAATCCAAGCTTGTTTACTTAAACTTGTGCTTATTTTAATAAACGAACCCAAGTTTGAGCTTGAGGTTAAATTATTGCTCATAATTAATTCATAATTTTTAAAATATACCTTTTTTTGATAATTTTTAAATTATATTATCTTTGTTCTTATATTCGTATGTTATATATATACATGCATTACAATTTTTAATATAATATATTAGGTTTACGAGCTGACTCGTTAATAATGTAAATGAGTTTGCTTATAAGCTGGCTCTTAAGTTTAAAAATGAGTTTGAACTTGACTTATTTATTAAGAATGGACGCGGTTTGATTCAGTATGGTACGGTTCGTTTCCTCTTATAGAACCGAATCTCATATAACGGTTCAATTTTTTTTTTAGAAGTCAAATCTAATCATATGATTCGGTTCGATCTACGGTTCAAATTGTTTATGTTAAATTTTTACTAAATATTTTTATTTTCAATAAATATAAAATTTTAAGAGGAATTTACTTAACTTAATTTTAATAATTGACACAAAATTATGATAAAGAATAATAAGACATGAAAGATTTAATGAAATTTATGAAGATTGATGAAAAAAATATAAACAAGTACAAAATAATTGCATAAAATCTTTTTATTTAACTAAATGGTTCGGTTCGGTTTGATTTGATTCTTTGATCGAATCGAATTACAAACCGTTTATACATAATCAAATTGAATCGTAAACTAAACGGTTTGTAAAAAATCCAATTTTTTAGTTTACGATTTTATCTACAGTTCACGGTTTGATCCATAGTTCACGGTTTTTTTGCCTAGCCCTAATAATGGCTATGGATTTGCAAAAAACTAGATTTTCCCTCAAATATTAACTTCTTTTTTTTTTTCTTTTAGCCAACAAATGTTACCTATATATATGTTTATTTATTTATTTTCACTTTTAATTTGCTTTTTTTCGANAGATATATAAAAATTTGATGAAATTTATGAAGATTAATGAAAAAAATTAAAAAAAGTATAAAATAATTACATAAATTTTTTTTATTTAACTAAATGGTTCGATTTTAAACGGTTTGATTCGATTCGTTTTTTTTGAGCAAAATAGTAAACTATTTATATATAACTTAATCAAACTATAAACTAAATAATTTGAAAAGAACCAATTTTTTTATTTGGTTTATAATTTGATTTTACGGTTCATAATTTTTTTTTTAACCCTATTATTTACATAAAAGAGTTTTATTTTAAATCCAGGCTTACTCAAGATTAGTTGAACTTAAATCCAACTAATTGCAGTGTCTCGTAAATGGTTTGGTTTATTTCCGGCCATGATAAAACTCATAAATGATCTCATTTTCCTATTCACAAAGAAGTTGAAGAGTCATACGCCAACTAGCGATCCGGTCTTTGTTGCCGATTAGGAAAATGATTTTGGCAAAGAAAAAAAAAAAAAGAAAAAGGAAACCTATCCATTTTATTTTCCATCCAAATAAGACAAAGGCAAATGATCCCCATGTAATACCCGGATCCGGGCCAACCCGCCTGTAGACCTTCCATTAAAGCTTCAGTAATCACACACAGCAAAATCCTGAATGAAAAGGGATGATCATATTGGAGAGAAAGAAAACCCTAAAATATCATCATTATGTGGAGTCCCTTTTCATTTTCACTCAACAAACCCTAATCATCACAATCTCTCTCATTATCCTCCTTTTCACGCTTTATTACTACTATTACTACTACTTTTGCCCTAAAAAAAAGAAGTGCTTCGATTTCACTTTCAATTTTGATCTTCTTGAATATTTAGATAGTATATGAAAATTGAAAAAAGAAGAAAAGGAATTTCATTGATCCATGTCGACGCTCCGGCGATCTTCTAGTGCTACATCGAAAGACGGCCTTCCTTCTCAAGAACTCCTGGACGATCTCTGCAGGTTTGGATTCCGAACTTTCCTCAGAAAAAGAAGAGTTTTTGGAGGTTTTTGAGTTGTTGGCTTGATTTAATTTAAATTGTGGATGTATTTTAACTTACTTCGTGTTCAACTTGATCCAACTAGGGTTTTATGTGGAATTGTTTTAACGGGATTTAGCATTTCTTGGTTTTTCACCGTGTATAAAGGTAGGAGTTTGTGTCTTGTTAGTGTTGGAACTGAGAGAGTGTGTTTTTAAGTGTAAAGTGGAGGAATTGTGGAGATTTTGCTAGGGTTTTTTTGGCATGAAAAGGAGAGGACGATTATGCATGGGCTGCCCTGTTTAAATACTACATTTTGACATTGACATTTGGTGCTACACATCATGAAGTGCCCAGCAATACGGACTTCCTCGTCGGTCAAAGTGGTGAGAGGAATTTATATGGGATGGAACGATTTGAAGTAGTATCTTTTGATATGGATTTGGTTATTTAAGAAAATCTCTTTTGGTTTAAATTTTGTGGTATTGGTTATCAATGCAATTTATACTATGAGCAGGAGTTTTCAAATGTTGCTGTTTGCTTTTGGCCTTTTGATGTTTGTGATTATTCATTTTCTGGTCTTCCTTCTGTGAACTTCAATGGTTTGGTTTCCCACTGTACTTTTAAGAAACTCTTGTAATAGTATAGGGTTTAGCTATACCCTTTATCCTGAGATTCTAGCAGTTGTACTTTAATGCAAATTATTGGTATTGATTTATTCCTCCTGATGAGGCCATAATGCATAGATTGAAGTTGGACGGAGTATTAATTGAAGCCAATAATGTATCAAAGTTTTTCCTTTTTTTTTTTAGTAAATATTGGCAATGTTTTGAAGCTTTGTGCTCTGCAAACGCTACATCCTACTGATTATGGAGAAAAAAGAAACAAAACTAATTCTTGCCAGCCTTGTTGTTTACTGTAGTGCTTCTCTGATCTAAGTGTCAGGTCTAGCAATAGAAAAGGAAGAAATTAGAATTATCTGTTTTCTACTTTTGAGAGGTACCTTTCACCAATTTCATTTCCATCAATGTTGGAACTTGTCATATTTGGCCATCCATTGTTTGAATCTCTGCTCTCTAAAATGCTTTGATTTACTTTCTCCCCCAAATAAATACATCATGCAACCTGTATGAAGCTGATGCTTTTTCTCTTTTTTGGGATGTGTTGATGATTTGGATGTCAATTTAGCATAACTTTCTTCTAATGTGGATCTGAACTCTTGTGAATTGCTTGTGGCAGTCGATTTGTTCTGAATGTGCCAAAAGAAGATCTAGAATCTTTTGAGAGGATATTGTTTCTTGTGGAGTACGCCCATTGGTACTATGAGGACAACTCTGTGGAGAAAGATCCATCCTTGAAGTCGTTAAGCCTGAAAGAATTCACCTGTTTAAGTATCCTCATCTGTTATGGGTTTGGTGCACCTTATAAGTATTTCTATGGGGTCATAGCTAAAATTTTTGTGGTGCAGTCTTACTCCTGTATTTTTTTTTTTAATGCATGATGAAAGAACTAAATTTATCATGCATGTTCTATTGTTAGTTTATGTGGTGTTCCTTTTTGCTTGTCAAGTTCAGATTAATATCACTTTTCTTCAATATCTGGCTGAATGTGAACTTCTATAGTCCTGTCCATGTTTTTGACAGGACCGGTTTCGCTTTCCATTTGACTTTTGATTTATTATTAATTAAATCTAAACTATTGAAAATACAATCAGATCAATGGTTGAGATCTAATAAATATGAAATCAAAAGTTAGATAAAGGGAAGGACCGGTCTTGTGAAAAACATGAATAGGACCGTGGAAAAATCCCTGTCTTAATGCATTCTTTGTTCCTGGTTTTCCAATAGGAAACCACTTTAAGAGTCATGAAATGGTTTTCCATCATTTAAGTCGAGCAAATCTCGCAACAATGAATTAAAAAGAAAAATTCAAAGAGTGTAAGGATTGGACAAACCAATATATTGACGCAGGTGCTTAGATAAGAGACACGTAACAAAATTAATTTTCCAGATTTCATTTTTTTTTCATCAACAAGTCTTATGCTCTGTACCTTTTTGTGTGGTGGAGTTTGATTGGGAATGCATTCAGATGGGGGTAAGGTGCAATTTTGCTAGTTTAGGACCAAGAATAGATGTCATTGTTTTGTTATGCATTACTTCTATTGGAGTCATGATGCCTTTTAACATTTGTAGAGATAGTGTTGTGTCTTGCTGTCAGCAAGTTGAAAATTTATACTTATTGTCATCATATGGCTCTGAATTTGTTGAAGGAAATCATGAGCTCTTGGAGGGAATACTTAATAATCCCCTTGATTAGAAATAGGCTCAACCTCTAATGCTACCTGTATGTAGGACTTTTTATATGAGTTTGATGTTGAAAATAGCCAAGTAGACTAAATTTTGAGTTAAGTGTTCACCCAAATGACATTAACTTGGGGTGCAGGGCAAGGCTGAAATCAGTTGTCTATCAAATATGGATAGACATCTTTTAGATGCGCATGGTTTTAATGGGTATTGGCAAGACTGTGCATAGAGTGATAGAGTTACTTGGTTTTCCTTAGCCTGTCCCAGTTTTTAACAGCTGTGATGTATTAAGACCTTATGTTGCTCACGTCGATGACATTTTTAAGGACTTCACATCCTATAAAGTGCGAGTTCCAGTTACTGGTGCAATCATCTTGGATGAATCACATGAAAGGGTAAGACCATGTAGATTTTGAAATCTTATTTTGTAATAATATTTTGTAAATATTCTGCAGCGATTGGTCTTATAGTCAATATCAGATATACTCGTTGTCTACCTTGTGTTGGTTGTCTATCTGGCCTCTGGTCCTTGCTACTACTAATTGGGCTGATGTGCCTATTGCGACATCTCGAATGTATTCCTTTAATAACTGATACTTTTGGTGTTTTTTCCTGTATCTATTAATTTCAGAACTTTTTTTAACTCTTTACTCTTGTTTTGACTCATTGTGGACGTTGTAAAAGGAAAGTGAGATAAATGAACTCAGAAATATTCTTCTTGAGACCCCTAGTTAGGAAACTGGCACTACAGTTGAATCTAGCCCACTTTTTTTAGTTAATGTTATAAGAATTGACACCCATCATTTTGACCTACAGTATTTTGGAATTCAACAAATATAGCTGCGAATGCAATGTGAAGATACTTTTCGCAAAGCATGTGAAAAGCTTCAGGATTCACCGAGTTCATTCTTTGTCTTTTTGCCACTGATTTCAAAGTGTAAAAATATGATATCAAAAGGATGAAAAAAAATTTCATATATTATATTGCAAAATAGAGTACCTAAGATATCTATATGAAAATAGACATTCTTATCCATATTTTTCATCCTTTAATTTTGCTAAAAGATGGGACAAAGTTTTATGTTCCCAATGGCTAACTTATATTCCAAACTTGTCTATTTGAATATAAGCAAATCTCTACTTCGGATTCTTCTTTCTTCATTCTTCAAAATTGCTATATTTACATAATTATTAGTTCCTTTTACAATTGTTAATGCTTTTTATATATATATATTTGTGTGTATTTAATTGCCAATATCCTATACAGATAAGACAACCTGTTCAAACTCCAATTTTTGAAACCGAAATAGATTAGATGCAGATCATGTTGTTTCTTATGTATATAATTTCAAACATAAAAGATCTCTATCAAATAGAGACAAGATAAATAATCCAAGCAGACCTTTAGACTCTGGTAAAGTGAGTGCTACATGTATTTTGGGCTGATAGGTAGTATATTTTATCTTTCTAATTGATAAGGCTTGCATTGCTCTGATCTTGGGGAACTACAATAAATGTACTAGTACTGCAGTCGACAAATTTTTGGCATTGTTTTTTCTGTGTTTGTCAACAGCCAGTACTGTCATTGCTGTATTGCCTCTTTAGCTGTAGTTACATTCCTCAACTTGATGCTTCATTTTTGTTTGTCAATTAGTAAGGAAAGCATGATGGGGGTCTTATCCAACTTAAACTTGTTTGACGAGATTATTATACATTCTTTTTTCCTTACTCCAGTAATGGGAAAGAAAGTTATGATCTCATTAAATAAATGGAAGTTATGATCTTATTTAATGATATTGTAGCTTAATGTTTTTAATTTCTATTTTTTGCAGTGCTTATTAGTTAAGGGATGGAAAGGGACGAGCTGGAGCTTTCCTCGTGGGAAAAAGAGCAAGGATGAGGAAGATTATGCATGCGCTATTAGAGAAGTTGGCCTCTTTTCTCGAAAGTTCTTTGGTTCTTTTTCTTTTTCCTTTTTGCTTGAATGAAAAACTTCTACTTGTATATTAGGTTGAACACTGATATAAAAGGTGGTACAAAGAATAGTTTTTGCTGACAAATTTTTCCAAAGGTCTGGGAGGATGAGGTTTTAAGAGAGAGCCAAATTGATAAGCAGATTATTGAATAGCCAGTGATAGGTGTTTTACTATTGTCTTGTATAAAGCTTCTGTTATTTTTGGTGTGAGAATTTTGAAGTGGTTTCTATTTCCACAATGTCTTTTATTTTTCATGTTTGGAGATTTTCTGTTTAGAAGTCATGTCTTGGACTTGAATGTGCATTGTAGCTAAGTGGCATTTGGACTGAAAATGTGCAACGGCATTTTGAAAAGAAAAGTGGGTAGAACTTTGATTTGAATATTTGCTCTTTAACCTACCATTGATGATCACATGAATTGCAGACATGCTTTAGGAGATTGTTCATACCGATCTGATAGCTGCTTTTGGTCATTTGTTGGCCACATCTTTGCTTACCTTAATGTTCATTGTTTCAAATTTCAGGTCCTTGAGGAAACGGGATTTGATGTTTCCAATCTCCTTAACAAGGACGAATACATAGAAATGGTATTTGGACAGCAGCGTGTGCGGCTTTATGTAATTGCTGGTGTGAAGGATGATACTGCTTTTGCTCCGCTTACAAAAAAAGAAATCAGTGTATGTAACCATTTGCCTGCATATTCTTTTTTCAATTTAAGAACTCGAATAGCACATGTAGAATTAAGTCAATCAGAAGCAAACTAAACTTATGCTTTTTCTTGGTTTCTTGTTCTTCTTGTCCTTGTTACTGAGCTGGATTCCTATCTACGGTAATTTAATCTAGATTGGTCTGGACTGGTTACCCTGTTTTTAAACCTGCCAATTCATTTGGTTGTTATATTTTATTCCCTAGCCCTGCCCATTGGGAAATTCTCTAATGAGATTTATTGGTATCACCTGGGAATGGCGGTATTGGGTTCTCAGTAGGATTTATGGATTAGTATTCCAATTTTATTTTTATGTTTAAAAGATTGTTCAATGTAGTCCATGAAAATCACTTGAACTTGGATATTCACAAAATTAATGGTGTTTAGATAATTATGCAGACATTTGTTAGTAGTTTGATCATCTAAAAAGTTGTATGCATTTGCATATTTATTAAACTTTTCATCAATTGTTTAGCACCATATATTAAGCTTCTTACATAGTTGTGAGGGCAACAAATTTGTAACTAAGATTTAATGTTGAATAAATGTTTTGCTGGACTGATTAAATTATTAGTCCTAAAAGCTAAAAGAAAGAGAGATTTATGTAAATCTTTGTTGGGTGTAGTAATCTTGAACCATACAGGATACAAGAAGCCTTGTCAAGTTGTAAAACCTAATCCTAATCCCTGTTCGCCTTTCCCGTGAGGTCTGCAATTGGCATTGGTGGGTTTGTTGTCGTTAAAGTGCCCAGCCCTCTTGCATGACTCTTCCTGTTGCTGATTTTACTTGATACTACATAGCTGATGATTTCTGCCCTAACTTTTGGTCTTGTTGGTAGTAAATGATTCAGTGAAGAGCTCTGTATGTGAAGTCAAGGTGTAAAAGGATATGTGAATTATTTTAAGCGGCTGCATGGGATCTATCTGGTCATTACGAATCCCAAGCTGTCAATTTAGTGGTTCATATGATCATTCTTCTGTTTGTAGCATCTGACAAGTTTGTTGAATACTATGAGGGAGGAAAGAAAAGAGAATGTAGAAGATAGATCTTTACATGTTGGCCTCTATCTATCAGATAGACTAAAGAATTGTCATTTGAATTGATTATAAGGAATTTGTCATAAATAGGCTATAGGGAGTAGATGGAGTCAAGACAAATATTCTGATTTTAAGGACATAATTTTAATGTTGAAAAAGCATACATTTTATGGTCAACTTGCAGGAAATTGCGTGGCACCGTCTAGAGGATCTTCAGCCACCGAGTGATGCTGTGATATCTCGTAGTGTCACTGGGCTCAAGCTATACATGGTGGCTCCCTTTTTGGTGTAAGTTATTCATTTCTAACAACATAATACTCCCTCCAGGTGATTGCATGTCTTGCTACTTCTTTAATTTTGAATATTTACAGATCCTTAAGATCATGGATATCTTCACATCAACCCCCGCTAGCTTCAAGATCTCGCTTGCATCCTAAAGGTTTATCTTCTTTACTTGAACTTCTACTGATACCTTTTGACTGCTGGGTATTTTTTCTAGGTAGGAAGATGTTGAATTGAATGCTTAATTGTTGGTTTTTTGTTATGGGGAATTGTATCTACTTCAATATATTCTTAGGGGGAATTGGTGCAAATTAGAAAGCCAATATTCTTTAGTTTCCTTTTCATTTGTAAATTTTAGGATGTTTATATTTATGTTGTTCAAAAGTCAATTGCCTGCTTCCTCGTGAAGATTGATAGAGACTTCTAATTACTTGTTATTGGGAGAACACCGGTGTCACTTGGTAAAATGACCCAAGATGCCTGGTTCTGTGAGTTGATCTTTGATTTGTTTTTCTGATGACTTCTCCAGCTTTGCTGCTGTATGAGGAGCTATTGTGTACATTGTATTTCAATTATGATTGAGGATTCTCTATCTGATTTTCCTTGTTAAAGCTGCATGTTTTAATTCTTCTGTTTTTTATTTTTGATTTTCTCTTACCTAAGCTAGTGAGTTTAACTTTAGGAAGGCTGTTTGTGATATATGTAATTGGCTTTGTTGCTTACAGTATTAATGTCTTCTTGTTTAGGAATAACTGTGTGGAAGGCAAAGAACAGTTTGACTGGAAGCAACATGCTTGTAATGGAAAATCAGCCAACCCCATCAGTATTGAATGCCCGCAGTTCTGATACAAGCCTTGGATCAAGTTTCAGAAACTTCAAATTTGATACTGCTGCAATCTTAAAAGCTATGGAGTCTGCCTTTTGAATCTCTTTATGTCAAAGCTCTGGTTGGCATTGTTTTTCATTACTTGGTCCTAAAGCATGAGTTGAGGATGATAGTGCGATCTCAGCCTGACATGAGCTGGTTTACTGTGTATTGACTGTTGGATCTCATGTTTGGGCATGACGTATATCTTGTACAGCAACTTCATCTGTCAAAAGTAGCATGTAATTTCTCCATTCTCTCAAGTCTCACATCCAAGTAAGCAATCTGCACTCTGGAGAAAACTGCTATGCATACCTGCAATTGTACTATTGCTGTTAAGTATCTCTATTAGAGTAATGCTTTTGACTTCTTGCCATGTTTCTCTCCTTAAAACACTAGAACTTGGAAAATAACTGTATACATGAGGCGAGGGCTTAAAGTTATTGTAATTCGACTAGTTACCTTCCATGCATATGAATAATCTAGAGGAGACAATGAGTTTTCATTTTGGGCTATCACATGATATTTTGGGTAGAGTTGAGGGATAACATCGGGGAAGCTTTGGCATAAATAAGGAAGACCGAAGCTTAAGTTTGGCCGTTTTCACGTTGGTATGGATCTAGCGATCACCTTTAGCAAATGTTTCAGCTTGTAGTAACATATTTGGTACTCAACTGTTTGACAGCCTTATACTATGGAGAAACCAAAAGCTTAACCGGTCCTTGCAACTTGTTTACTTAGTGGAGGGGATTGGAATTACTATCTCCTTTCTATTAAATGGGATTATTATATTGTTTACCAGTAGCTATTAGGATAAAATATTCTAAAAATTAAGCTATTACAGAGAGCGGTCCAATGTTCATTGGTTTATTACATGTTCTTCAACCCCCACACAGCAAACAGCGGACGTACATGCACGTGCACGTGTGCCCACACCCTTGCACCAACGCACCTGCATGTATGCACTTGTGCTCATGTACCCACATCCATGCACTAGAGTGACCATGTATCAGAGTCGAATGCCATGAGTCTTCTTCTTCGTTAATGTTGAAGTCATGTCGCAAGCAGGGTCTTTTTTCTTCTTCTTTGTTTAAGTTGTGCCAGTGAACCATGACCATAGCTGTGCCAGTTGGCAATGGCTGGTGATTGGTGTTTGGAGGTGGGTGGTGGCTAGGCTTTGAGGTTAGGGGCAGCGCCAGGTTTTGATTTAGAAATATATGGATACTTCTGTAATTTTAAGTCTATTCATTGTCTATTCAATATGTGTATTTCTTGCTCACTCACTTAGAGTAATGGTCTATTTCTTATCTATTCCATTTCCATGAGACAAATGTAATGGGTCATTAATGTCTCATTGCAGCATTGTGGCTATAGGAGTTGGTAAATGAGCTTTATTATATATTTACTAGAATAATTTTCTACATTATTACTTTTTTCAAAATTGTTAAATTTACTTACTTTTACTTTTTTCTATTTTTTTCTACCCTTTTTTTTTTTTTTTTGGCTCACATCCAACACGGCATTCTGATGAGTTATAGGCATTGAAAATCTAAATTCTTAAAACCTCTTGAATCCAAAGGACATAATGGCATGCCGTGTACACTTATCACCTAGTATATAAGGCTTAAATTCTATGCTCTCCAATCTTCATATCCATAATATTTTTATTACATGAAATGCTTTTAAAACAAAGTGTCCAAGAATAGGATGTGAGCTACCAGACATTTCAAAACATACATAACTTAAATTTATCACTAAATGCAATAATCAATTCACAGAGTGATCACAGTATCGGTCAAAGGTTATTTAAGGTGGAGGCAGCAAGTATGACAGCATTCAACATTTCGAGAAACAAAAATTGATCCAGTGATCCTAAACCTTAATATCTTAACATCCATTAACATGCAAAACCACAACAAATGAAATTGTCTCATGCAGAGCTCATTGCCAGTATTAGCTATCAATAGTTATAATCCCCTATAGAACGTCCACCATAATGTCCCATATCACCATGACGACTTGCCAAACAGTTTCATCTCGTATTCCTTACCCCTATCAACCACAATTCTACCATATTAATAACCAACATATATATAACAAGGTGGCCTTTGGTGCCTAAAGTATAAGCTTTTATCCCAAAGTCCTACTTGAATTATGCGATGAATTCCCGATCTGTGACCTATTTATTTAGATAGAGACCTTGATGCAACCACAAACAACATTCCTGCAATTAATTCGGAAGGTAGATGTACATTAAGATTATTGGCTAATCCTAACAAACATCTAGCAAAGCAAGCTAATATAATAATTTGCACGTACTTGATTTGTTCATACATTAATGTGTTGTTTTGTTCTTCTGATAACCCCATAAATTGACAATAAGTTCTTTTAAAGTTTATTTTAATTGTTAAATGTTTCTAATGGGTTAAATATAGGATTTAGGGTGTAATTAGTTTAATTTAATGCCAAAGACATAAAAATAAAGGGTTTAGAACAAAATTTGGGTTAAACAAGGGATTAAGGTCGACCTAAAAGGAAGAATGGTTGATTAGATTGAACAATGTTGGTCCGAGTAAGCAACCAAAAGTCAAAGATTTTGAATTGATTGTACCATAAATTTTAAACTTTTTCTAATAATTCCTTCTTTTACTTTTGAGGAACAGAAGACTTAAATCAATCTAGCAAACAGAGAAAATTAGGCTCCAATGCAAACTAAATGACTGCAGCAAAGCAAATAAAGAGTAGAGAAGAAGAAAATTAAGTTGAGTCCTATACATTGGTTCCTTCTTATGAGTGAATTAACTCCTCTAACTCCACAATACAATCAAGTTACCAACATCAGTTGACCATTATTTCACTATGAGATAGTCTGTTGCAACCACAATCTACAATCACGTTGTTGCTCTATCTCATGCTTCTACAAAAGTTTAATAGATATACAGTAATACTCCCCTCCAAAAGTATGAACAACTTCATTAATATATCTCACGCACTTACCAAAAATCATGTAGGTTATTGTAATGAAACAATCTCAATACATAAAATAAGAGGAAAAAAATAAAAAAATCCTTAAAAATTCGATCGAGGTTCAATGCTTCTGTATTAGCTTCCACTTTGAAGTTTCTACATTTTGATCTGAATCTTTTATGTTCATGATTCAACCTTGCATGGTTATATTTCAACATTTTATGTCTGGAGTAATGTTCGTAAGAATTTTGAGCAAATTAAAGAATAAGTAGGAAGTTAGTGAATTTTGTGATTTTTCTCGTTTTTCTTGTTTATACTATCAACATATGTTTAATTCTTATGAAATGTTCTCAATAATTAAATCCTATAAATTGAGCCAACGTTTGAATCATTTTCGATTTACCTATTACAGTTAATGAATTCCGATATGATATATCTCGTTATTTTGTAGGAATTCATTGAATAATCTTATCTAAAGTTCGTAAAACAAAATCTTCTGCATTTGAATTCAAATTCACCTAAAAATCTCCAGAAAAATCTTGGTAAACTTCGATAAGCAACTGAAACTTCTTCGCCACTATTTTTTGTGATATTTCCCGGAAAAGTTGGATTTCTTCCGAGAAATTTGTTAATCGAGCTTATGTAAAGAGTAATTAACGTTTTCTACTTCTTTTGAATTTAAAATCCCACAAGAATCTTCAAGAAGTTCGAATTGAATGCCCAAATTTTAAATTTTAAATTTGTGGAACTTGTCTTAAACACATTCCACAAAGATTGGATTATCACTAAATTTGTATAATTTTCTTTGGAGTTTTGTGATAAGGTAGCTAGTTAGATTATCTAAATATAATTAACTCGTAGAGTTAGGTCTTGACCTGCGAGAATTGAATTTCAATAGAAATTTGAGTTGCTTTATTTTTGTTAAACTTTGACAAATGGACTGTTGCTGCTCTGTTACATTCTTGCTGGTTCTTCTGACTGTTAACGTCCTTTCCTAAACTGATTTCAAAATGTTATAAACGATCGAATTTTCGCTTAACAAACTTGCAATCAAAAGTTTGAAACCTTAAATTTCATACTCAATTAAACTTTTTTCTATCAAATTTTTTTGGGCATTGATCTTATCAAACTTATTATCTCCATAATTTTAAGAATGATATTATGGTAAAAGGTCATTCATCAAAGGCTACAAATATAAATATTAGCAGTTAATTAGTAAATTTAATAAGTAAAAGTTGGATATTTAAACTTTAGAAGGAAAAAGGAAAGACAAAACCCAAACTTCACTTAATGATTTTGATATGATTTCAATATATTTTACGCCTTGTAAATTGTGATTGGTAGAAAATATACGAAAGAAGACAAGGTTTAGGGTTAGGAAACTTCAGCCGGCACTCACAAAGACACCATAGAATCGTGTAGCAAATAATCACTGATGATTTGTCGGATATAGGGAGAGCGATACAAGGAGACTTGCGAATTTGATTTTGTCATGACAAACACACCATTAATGTGAATCGCAATTCAAGAAAGGGACCCAGAATTCCCAACCAATTGTTGTAGTGATAGTGGCCATGGTCGACTGATCAAAGGGTTCCTTTGTAACGGATATATAGATAGGATGTTGATGTACCTTCATTAATGGCGCTTCATCAATACAAAACCATTTAAAATATTCAACGGTATGTCTTACTTTGGTCTTTATTATAAGTTCGTGAGGTGGGGACGGGTCACGAATTTAAGACTGTTCATGACTCACGAGGGTTGATCCCAGCAATCTTCCTCGAATCAAATGTAAAAAGAGCGGATCTAAATTCAAATTTGTCCTTATGGCAGCTGTCTAATGGTCGTATCATAATCAAACATTGGTGACATATAGTTTTCGATTGATAAGAGACAAATGAAAATGCAAATACGGTTTTTCATCTAACTAAATCTAGTTGTAAAAGCCGATTTTTTTATATTTTTGTTTCGAATAGGTTGAATTAAATTTAACCAAGTCATTTAAATTTGAACCAAATTATTTCTTTTTTCTTAAAGTTACGGACATTTTAGTATAACAATATTTATTTTTTATTTTTCATCGTCTCTCGTTATATTTTTAGCTTCCATAGTTTACTCATTTTCTTTCATTTTTATTTCTAATTTCTAGTAGACTTGCACATAATCACTATCACTTGAAATGTAATTTCATTGTAATATAATATTTATGCGACTTTAATTCTTGCATAATGTTTCTTAATCTGAATATTAATATTTACTTAAAAACTTTGGTGACTCTTAATATCTTAAACTAAGGTGTTGTTAAAAAGCTATTCTAATCAAATCAAATCAAACTACTATATATAAAGTAGTTTGATTAGTAATCTTTAACAATTAAAAGCGGCTTGTTTATTGAAAGTTTAAATCGGACTATTTCAAATATAGTTTGGTTTTGACTCATAAGTTTAATTGAATCAAACCATAAGTACTCTTAAATACAAAATGGGAGCAATTCAAATTAATGTTATCACTTTCTCATGTAGGCATGCTATGCAGAAAAATATTACATTGATTATTGATTATGATATTAGATTGTAAAGACCTTTATATATATATATTTTAACCATATATGATTCTTATAATCTAGAGTTATGGATAATAATTTTTTAATAAGATGGTTTAGTTTGATATCTTCCCTCAATTTTAATTATCAAAACAAGGAAAATTATAAGATTGGACTAGTTTAACTAAGTTTATAGATGTGATTATTACTTACCATCTAAATGAATTTTCATGTAAAATTATGTTTGTCTTAAGAATTCCTGAATTTCACGAAGAAACAAATGTCTAATAACTGGAAAAATATTCTTTCTATCTTTGTTTTTTTTTTTTTTTTTTTTTAATTGTTCACTTGTTTTTATTGCCGTTAAGAAGCGCCTAAAAGGGAAGGACAGCAGAAAAAAAGAGTAGTACAACAACACAACAACAACAGCAGAAAAAGTGAGTAGACTACCGACACCTTTTTTCCGAATTGCGGCTACGAAAAGGCCTTAGTCGGTGAAACTAATCATACCAAAAGCTAATGGAAAAGTAATGATAGCATCATTATCATCATATATAATATACTAAGTTCTATATATACGTTGTTACCTGCTTTAAATAGTATTTTACTGCGAATGAAACAATGAGTATCTAGGACCTGCTTGCTTGAAAAGGACATAAGCATCAACGAAACATTGGATTTATTCAAAGTTCTTATACACAAAATATCATCTCGTGCTGTCGGTTCATAATGTGGAGAAAAAGCTGCACTAGTTAGTGGAGTAGAAAAATAACGTGTGTGAACATATAATTCATAATGATTATTTCCTTTTTTTTTTTTCCATAAAAGGATAATTTATTGGAGTGTATATCAAAGAACACTGAAAAATCAGTTTGACTGTCTAAACTCTTAAGTCTTTTTATAAAAAAAAGAAAGAAAAAGGTAGATGAGTATTCCGACATAACTTGTTCTTCTCTTTTTATATTGGAAGGCTACTCAATCGTTACGTGTATTAAGTATACGATATAAGTAAAGAAAAATAAATAGAATTAGAATGAGAAAACTAAGTACAGAACATGGAAACAAGAGGTTTCATCTTCCCAAGGCAGCAACTTGGAGACTTGAAGATTTTGCGCGCAACAGATGAATCTGCAGTCACGTATTGATTACAAATTATATATTTCTGGCCATTATTCATTTATTCCTGTCTAATATATATATGTTAACAGCCAGCCATTTAACCAAGAGTATATTATGGGTTGACGTTGAATTAATTGATTTTTATTTCAACTTCTTCAATGTATAATCCCATGCATTTTACGTTATGTGAATTCTTTATTATGTATCACTTTAAGCACGAGTCTAACAAAGATCTGCATTACTGTAATCTTGCATAAACACTAGATAGCAACGAAATCAAGCAAGGAGCTAGAACTATAAAAGACAATAAAAAAGCTAAAAGTTCTTTATATTTGTGCTAAAAATCAATTCAGTTTTTCACATTCCAGCTGAGTAATTCAATGTTTTTAAGTGTATATATATATATACACATACATAAAGGACTTACATGGTGTGCTAATATAAATATAGATGATTTAAATGACTCTTTTTTAAAGTATAAATAACTAATTGAATTTTGTAGAAACTTAAAAGACTTAGGTGTGAGACTCAATCCAAAGATAGAGAACTTAATTGACCTCTAATATCAATATAAATGACTTTTATTATACTCATCCTCAAAGAAAGAGAGAAAAGGAGATCAAACAGACAATGTTTTATAGAAAATCTTGATGTAGAGAATAAACCACGAATAGCTTTGATGCTATGTAAGATAGAGATATAAGACAATTGAAATAGAACCTTAAGAATGACATAGATAAGAATCTGCCAATTAAGGGTCTAAACATATCAATATGGTAAAACAGGAAATTAGAGGATGCTAATTGCACACTATTGGTCGACTATAGCCCACGCTTAAGCGATTTAAGGTAATGGCATTCAATTATACCATGCTATGCTGGTAGCTGACTACCATGTTTCTCAAGTGATCTTCAATCCACTCAACTTCTCCTTATAGCACCTCTAGTAGACTGGAAATCATCATAGATGTTGAACATGTAAATTTTGCTGGGTTTGCCATCTTAGAAAAATCTCGGATCAAATATCATGAAGAATTCAATTCATAATTAACGATTCTCTACCTTGACTTGAATTCACAATGAAAATGCTAAGATACTCCACCTATGTGAAGCCCCTACCATAGGCTTATATCTATTTTACATATACCCATTAAGTCCATGTAATGCTTGAACTTGTCCATGGACAAATTCTTAAGAAACATACCTATCAGATTCTCAAGAGTATCAATCTTTTAGCCTGAAATTTACGACTAAAGCAACATCATTAATGAGGAGATCTCTGACATTAATGTGTTTAGTTTACTTGTAATGCATAAATTCTTAGTCGAATGAATAACGACGACCATTGTAATA
The DNA here is from genome assembly GCA_024138015.1 of Lumnitzera littorea. Classification (NCBI taxonomy): domain Eukaryota; kingdom Viridiplantae; phylum Streptophyta; class Magnoliopsida; order Myrtales; family Combretaceae; genus Lumnitzera; species Lumnitzera littorea. Next base: position 106,320,582 of record JAMXBB010000005.1, on the reverse strand, counting down.
AACGACAGTATCAATATCATCGTGATCCACCAAAAGCACAGAAATTAGTCCTATGAACCAAAAAACTTCCTCCATTGATCCAATGACTTCCATAAACTTAGCTTTATAGCAAATATCGAAATAATACGTTTGGTCAAAATTGAAATAATAGGTTGAAGAGAAGCTTTCTAGCTAATAATACAACCATCTATAGTGATAACATATTCTATGAGAGATCCTTTGTGGTTCAAGTCTTTAGCAGAGTCTAAACTAGCATAATCAATAAGGTCCACCAAGCTCTTATGAAACTCTTAGATAGCGTCTAGTTACGCAATTTTCATGGCATTGGATAAAATAAAAAATTTTATTTTATGTTTAGTTTGTAATTATATTTGGTGATTACACAAAAAATCTAAATCTATCCCATTTAAACCCTATAACAAAAATAAAATTCACTGGATAAAAACAAAAATATTTTGCATTTTCAAAAATACCCCTCCATGTTATAATATTGAGTTAAATAATATTATTTTTATTAAGGGTATTTTTGAAAATGCAATATATTTTTGTTTTTATCCAGTGAATTTTATTTTTGTTATAGGGTTTAAATGGGATAGATTTAGATTTTTTGTGTAATCACCAAATATAATTACAAACTAAACATAAAATAAAATTTTTTATTTTATCCAATGCCATGAAAATTGCGTAACTAGACGCTATCTAAGAGTTTCATAAGAGCTTGGTGGACCTTATTGATTATGCTAGTTTAGACTCTGCTAAAGACTTGAACCACAAAGGATCTCTCATAGAATATGTTATCACTATAGATGGTTGTATTATTAGCTAGAAAGCTTCTCTTCAACCTATTATTTCAATTTTGACCAAACGTATTATTTCGATATTTGCTATAAAGCTAAGTTTATGGAAGTCATTGGATCAATGGAGGAAGTTTTTTGGTTCATAGGACTAATTTCTGTGCTTTTGGTGGATCACGATGATATTGATACTGTCGTTTATTACAATGGTCGTCGTTATTCATTCGACTAAGAATTTATGCATTACAAGTAAACTAAACACATTAATGTCAGAGATCTCCTCATTAATGATGTTGCTTTAGTCGTAAATTTCAGGCTAAAAGATTGATACTCTTGAGAATCTGATAGGTATGTTTCTTAAGAATTTGTCCATGGACAAGTTCAAGCATTACATGGACTTAATGGGTATATGTAAAATAGATATAAGCCTATGGTAGGGGCTTCACATAGGTGGAGTATCTTAGCATTTTCATTGTGAATTCAAGTCAAGGTAGAGAATCGTTAATTATGAATTGAATTCTTCATGATATTTGATCCGAGATTTTTCTAAGATGGCAAACCCAGCAAAATTTACATGTTCAACATCTATGATGATTTCCAGTCTACTAGAGGTGCTATAAGGAGAAGTTGAGTGGATTGAAGATCACTTGAGAAACATGGTAGTCAGCTACCAGCATAGCATGGTATAATTGAATGCCATTACCTTAAATCGCTTAAGCGTGGGCTATAGTCGACCAATAGTGTGCAATTAGCATCCTCTAATTTCCTGTTTTACCATATTGATATGTTTAGACCCTTAATTGGCAGATTCTTATCTATGTCATTCTTAAGGTTCTATTTCAATTGTCTTATATCTCTATCTTACATAGCATCAAAGCTATTCGTGGTTTATTCTCTACATCAAGATTTTCTATAAAACATTGTCTGTTTGATCTCCTTTTCTCTCTTTCTTTGAGGATGAGTATAATAAAAGTCATTTATATTGATATTAGAGGTCAATTAAGTTCTCTATCTTTGGATTGAGTCTCACACCTAAGTCTTTTAAGTTTCTACAAAATTCAATTAGTTATTTATACTTTAAAAAAGAGTCATTTAAATCATCTATATTTATATTAGCACACCATGTAAGTCCTTTATGTATGTGTATATATATATATACACTTAAAAACATTGAATTACTCAGCTGGAATGTGAAAAACTGAATTGATTTTTAGCACAAATATAAAGAACTTTTAGCTTTTTTATTGTCTTTTATAGTTCTAGCTCCTTGCTTGATTTCGTTGCTATCTAGTGTTTATGCAAGATTACAGTAATGCAGATCTTTGTTAGACTCGTGCTTAAAGTGATACATAATAAAGAATTCACATAACGTAAAATGCATGGGATTATACATTGAAGAAGTTGAAATAAAAATCAATTAATTCAACGTCAACCCATAATATACTCTTGGTTAAATGGCTGGCTGTTAACATATATATATTAGACAGGAATAAATGAATAATGGCCAGAAATATATAATTTGTAATCAATACGTGACTGCAGATTCATCTGTTGCGCGCAAAATCTTCAAGTCTCCAAGTTGCTGCCTTGGGAAGATGAAACCTCTTGTTTCCATGTTCTGTACTTAGTTTTCTCATTCTAATTCTATTTATTTTTCTTTACTTATATCGTATACTTAATACACGTAACGATTGAGTAGCCTTCCAATATAAAAAGAGAAGAACAAGTTATGTCGGAATACTCATCTACCTTTTTCTTTCTTTTTTTTATAAAAAGACTTAAGAGTTTAGACAGTCAAACTGATTTTTCAGTGTTCTTTGATATACACTCCAATAAATTATCCTTTTATGGAAAAAAAAAAAAGGAAATAATCATTATGAATTATATGTTCACACACGTTATTTTTCTACTCCACTAACTAGTGCAGCTTTTTCTCCACATTATGAACCGACAGCACGAGATGATATTTTGTGTATAAGAACTTTGAATAAATCCAATGTTTCGTTGATGCTTATGTCCTTTTCAAGCAAGCAGGTCCTAGATACTCATTGTTTCATTCGCAGTAAAATACTATTTAAAGCAGGTAACAACGTATATATAGAACTTAGTATATTATATATGATGATAATGATGCTATCATTACTTTTCCATTAGCTTTTGGTATGATTAGTTTCACCGACTAAGGCCTTTTCGTAGCCGCAATTCGGAAAAAAGGTGTCGGTAGTCTACTCACTTTTTCTGCTGTTGTTGTTGTGTTGTTGTACTACTCTTTTTTTCTGCTGTCCTTCCCTTTTAGGCGCTTCTTAACGGCAATAAAAACAAGTGAACAATTAAAAAAAAAAAAAAAAAAAACAAAGATAGAAAGAATATTTTTCCAGTTATTAGACATTTGTTTCTTCGTGAAATTCAGGAATTCTTAAGACAAACATAATTTTACATGAAAATTCATTTAGATGGTAAGTAATAATCACATCTATAAACTTAGTTAAACTAGTCCAATCTTATAATTTTCCTTGTTTTGATAATTAAAATTGAGGGAAGATATCAAACTAAACCATCTTATTAAAAAATTATTATCCATAACTCTAGATTATAAGAATCATATATGGTTAAAATATATATATATAAAGGTCTTTACAATCTAATATCATAATCAATAATCAATGTAATATTTTTCTGCATAGCATGCCTACATGAGAAAGTGATAACATTAATTTGAATTGCTCCCATTTTGTATTTAAGAGTACTTATGGTTTGATTCAATTAAACTTATGAGTCAAAACCAAACTATATTTGAAATAGTCCGATTTAAACTTTCAATAAACAAGCCGCTTTTAATTGTTAAAGATTACTAATCAAACTACTTTATATATAGTAGTTTGATTTGATTTGATTAGAATAGCTTTTTAACAACACCTTAGTTTAAGATATTAAGAGTCACCAAAGTTTTTAAGTAAATATTAATATTCAGATTAAGAAACATTATGCAAGAATTAAAGTCGCATAAATATTATATTACAATGAAATTACATTTCAAGTGATAGTGATTATGTGCAAGTCTACTAGAAATTAGAAATAAAAATGAAAGAAAATGAGTAAACTATGGAAGCTAAAAATATAACGAGAGACGATGAAAAATAAAAAATAAATATTGTTATACTAAAATGTCCGTAACTTTAAGAAAAAAGAAATAATTTGGTTCAAATTTAAATGACTTGGTTAAATTTAATTCAACCTATTCGAAACAAAAATATAAAAAAATCGGCTTTTACAACTAGATTTAGTTAGATGAAAAACCGTATTTGCATTTTCATTTGTCTCTTATCAATCGAAAACTATATGTCACCAATGTTTGATTATGATACGACCATTAGACAGCTGCCATAAGGACAAATTTGAATTTAGATCCGCTCTTTTTACATTTGATTCGAGGAAGATTGCTGGGATCAACCCTCGTGAGTCATGAACAGTCTTAAATTCGTGACCCGTCCCCACCTCACGAACTTATAATAAAGACCAAAGTAAGACATACCGTTGAATATTTTAAATGGTTTTGTATTGATGAAGCGCCATTAATGAAGGTACATCAACATCCTATCTATATATCCGTTACAAAGGAACCCTTTGATCAGTCGACCATGGCCACTATCACTACAACAATTGGTTGGGAATTCTGGGTCCCTTTCTTGAATTGCGATTCACATTAATGGTGTGTTTGTCATGACAAAATCAAATTCGCAAGTCTCCTTGTATCGCTCTCCCTATATCCGACAAATCATCAGTGATTATTTGCTACACGATTCTATGGTGTCTTTGTGAGTGCCGGCTGAAGTTTCCTAACCCTAAACCTTGTCTTCTTTCGTATATTTTCTACCAATCACAATTTACAAGGCGTAAAATATATTGAAATCATATCAAAATCATTAAGTGAAGTTTGGGTTTTGTCTTTCCTTTTTCCTTCTAAAGTTTAAATATCCAACTTTTACTTATTAAATTTACTAATTAACTGCTAATATTTATATTTGTAGCCTTTGATGAATGACCTTTTACCATAATATCATTCTTAAAATTATGGAGATAATAAGTTTGATAAGATCAATGCCCAAAAAAATTTGATAGAAAAAAGTTTAATTGAGTATGAAATTTAAGGTTTCAAACTTTTGATTGCAAGTTTGTTAAGCGAAAATTCGATCGTTTATAACATTTTGAAATCAGTTTAGGAAAGGACGTTAACAGTCAGAAGAACCAGCAAGAATGTAACAGAGCAGCAACAGTCCATTTGTCAAAGTTTAACAAAAATAAAGCAACTCAAATTTCTATTGAAATTCAATTCTCGCAGGTCAAGACCTAACTCTACGAGTTAATTATATTTAGATAATCTAACTAGCTACCTTATCACAAAACTCCAAAGAAAATTATACAAATTTAGTGATAATCCAATCTTTGTGGAATGTGTTTAAGACAAGTTCCACAAATTTAAAATTTAAAATTTGGGCATTCAATTCGAACTTCTTGAAGATTCTTGTGGGATTTTAAATTCAAAAGAAGTAGAAAACGTTAATTACTCTTTACATAAGCTCGATTAACAAATTTCTCGGAAGAAATNCATGTTATAATATTGAGTTAAATAATATTATTTTTATTAAATATTATAAAAAAATATTTATTTTATAATATAAATAAATAATTTTTAATAGCTAGCAAATCTAACGATTTTATTTAATATTATATATAATTTGTTTCATCAAATGATCTCAATAATCCATTCAAATAATATAAAAATATAATTAAAAAATATATATTAGACAATGTTTAAGGTATAAATATAAAAATACAATAACAAGTGCAATGCTTGCATATACTAAATAAAGGATAGTAGAAAATTTTGTCTTCAATACTATGTAAATGAAATATGGTATAAGAAACTTGTATTGTTTAATCCTCTTTGTATTTGTACTGTCTAGTTCTTTTTTTTTTTCAGTCTAGTCTTTACAGTTAAACGCTGTATAAGCGAACTTCATTTCATTACCTAACAATGGCACTTCATTAGAGTTGACACATACTAGCCTTGAACATTAATTGTTATGCTAGGTTTATGCAAGTACAGATCATAACATACATAATATTGTGATAATGATCGGGGTCCAAAAGAACATCCTTTAGATGATTAGAAGTATAGATGGTGTGTTAAGGAGACAAAGAATAGGAAAATTCAAGCATTAAGAAGGTTTACACTTGGGAAGCACGGTCATACTTCTATGTTTGATCGGTTACACACCTAATAGTTGCAATAGCATGGCCATGATGGGAAAGAGTTGTAGATGATTATGATCTTAAAGGATCACGTTTAAGTTCATGACCACGAACCGTGAACCCTTTGGTGAGTTTGTCGGTCTTTTATTTTTGAAGGCAATTATTTATTTCTTATTTTATTAGGTTTATTTAATATTTTAGATAGGTTAATTTACACCATACCCTTACAATTGTTATGGGATCAATATAAATATTTTTGTAGCATAGTTTTCAAGCAGTTAGTGAGAGTTGAATATTGACATTGTTTATTTTTTTTTTTTTCAAAAAAACTTATTGAGAGTTTTTCTCTTCCTTTCCATAAATTATCAATTTGCATATTGAATCGTAGCGTTCTTTAGTAACGCTTTTTGATTTATTCAATTGTGACTAATATTAATTGAATAAATTGAATGCTTCATTCTATTCAATTGTACATCATATTTATTGAATAATTGCAAACCCATTTGTTTAAATTTATAGAAGGCTGAAAATTATTATATTAATTCTTGGGCTAAGCTCATTATTTATTTAGAATTAACTTTTTGAGTTAGGTAATAGCACCTAAGGAGTCTGATTCATATATTGAGATAATTTAAGGAGATTTGGCTTGGTAAGCTCTGAATAAGGACCGTTGGACCGGTTTGTTTGCCTCTAACCTTTCTTAGGCAGGCTTATGCACCATGAGGAAGGTTATTGGCCTTGGGCCCTTGCAAACTCAATCTATATAATTATGGAATGAGTAAAGATCCATCTTGTCTGTCAATCATCAAGACGATCCAACGAATGTCTTCAAGCCTAAGAGCCTATAAATACTTAGTCATTCCTCCTCACTTAACACAACTCCAGAGATAAGAGAAACATTGTTCTACTGTGAAACTTTTACTTTTTAAAATCAAACATTCAAGCAAAAGAATTGATCTTAGTTTGCTCAAGAACTGCAAGGTTGATGTCCTAGGTCTCCTAGGCTCTCTTACCTGTCACTTGTGCATTCAAGACTCTAGGATTGCCTATTCCTCCTCCCTGCCATTCTCTCTCCAATTATCCTATTGAGTGTCTTCTCCACATCACTACTCTATGGTTACATATAACACGATACTTGCATGACTTGTACGTAACCAATCTAGTCATAACCCCTCATCTATATTTTGGTGACTCTACTGGGGAAAGAATGTAATATCAAAGCGATGGCATTCCTTAGGAAGAGAATGACTGCAACAAGTGAAGCTAACTCTCAAGAGCAAGATGCTAATGTCGAACAAGTTCAACAAGATCCACCTCAAGACACTAATCAAGATAATTTAGTCTTTGAGCCTCCTCAAGATACTATAAAGGTGGCACGAGCTATGCAAGAGGTAACAAGAGCATTAAATCAGTTCATGGCTATGTTTGCTGCCCTTATGATGGGATTGACCGCTTCTACTGTTGTGCGACATAGAGTAGCTCCGCCAAACTTTGTTGTTGCTACGTAAATAGGTGCTACACCCTCTACTCAAATATCTAACCCTCTCACTTCTACATAAGGCATATCTCAAGGAGGGCATGAACAAAGTCCCTCACCATAGCCCATAGTTGGACAAAATCTAGTAACTAAAGTAGAGAATACAAGAGTCTAAATCGGTAGCTCTTGATCCTCTTGAGTTCCCATTCATATGGCTACCAGTGGATCCACAAACCACCTAGTCCCAAATCTTACATCCACAGTATCTGCCCCATCATCAACAATACCGGCTCTTATGTCTATAGTATCTACCCTAAGGACTTCCTTTGTAACAAAGGAAGACTTAGATTAATATATGAAGGAAATTCAGGCTAAGTCATCCACATAAGTACTAGAATTGAAGCTTCCTTATCATTTGCGAATTCCTGTGAAACCCTATCTTAAGGACTACATAAGTCTTAAGTTTATGATATTCGATGGCAAAAAGGGTAGTATAAAGAGAACTTATTAAAGTTCATCGAAACCTTGGAGCCATATAGGCTCGAAGATGACTTGAAATTGAAAGAGTTCTCTAAGTCATTGACCGAGAAGGCATACACTTGGTATGTTAATCTCCCTTCAGGATCAGTTGATTCATGGGGTACTATGTGCAAGTTGTTTCTAGAAAAAATTTTCTCTATACAAGAAAGAGTTACAATCATTGACATGGGACGAACAAGACAAAACTTAAAGGAAGATTTGATAGATTATATAAAGTGCTTGTAACAGCACACTCTGGATATCCAAAATGTATGTGATGAGGGTGAATTAGTGAAGATTTGCATCCAAGGAATGTTCACAGAGTATATTGTTCACCTAGAAAATCTCAACTTAAATTCTTTTTTTGCACTTGTTGAGACTGCAAGAAGAATTAACAATTCTATTGTAAGGCAATGAGGAAAAGGCGGTAGATTTGGGAAACGAGCAACATCTGTTAGCTCAGCCTATGACGAGAGCTCTAAGGGCAATAAAAAGCCAAGGGATGAAAGACTAAGAAACTCCGCACCATCTCTCTCATTCCCTTGCCCAATGGGTAAAGTACATGTTGTAATTGATCAATGGCTATGGGATGGGAATATTAAGCTTCCAAGAGTAGATCATTTACCTAATGCAAATGAGAAGAATGATCTTAAGTTTTACAGATTTCATAGGATTGTAGGGCACCCTACTAAAGAATGTTAGACCCTAAACAAGATATTTAATGATAAGATTCGTAATGGGGAACTTGTTATTGAAAATAATGATGTTCGTAACAATCCATTACCCACACATGATAACCAACGAAATGCTGTGAATGCTGCCAATCATGATCCAAGGAGAGAAGATGAAGACATCCCACATATAGAGACATAAAAGGAAAGGAGTTGATGGTAGAAACTAACAAGAATGAATACCTACTAGAGGCAATTGCCTTAATGAAGACTTCCAATTTTAGGAAGTTCTTTGATTTGTTAGGGTTTGATGAAGATTCATGGTTTGCAGTAGCAATTGCATTCACCTAGATCTCTGAAAGACATTACAGGGAATGTAGCATAGAACAACCTGTTCAAAGAATAGCCAGCACGCATGGGAATGCAACACTTTTCACAAATCCGGATATGTACGCAAAGAATCCTAATCACAATTGCCCACTCCACATGGAAAGTATTATCAATGGTTACCTTATTAAGAGGACATTCATAGACAATGGTTTCTCTGTAAACATCATGCCCATGTTTATATTCAAAGCTGCAAAAATAAAAAATCAATGGTTGGTGAGGATGGGATTTGGTATGATACTTAGGAGATCGATAATATCGATGAGATTGATATTAAAATATTTCTTCTTAGAGTGTATTGATTTGACCCCATAAGCGGGACCACCACTCCATAGCATGTTGCCGCCAGAAGCAGAACCCCGTATTTCTTCTAGAGAATCTCCTAATTTTTTCAAAGCAACTAGAAAGAGATTCTTTAACCAGAAAGAATTCAGTTCAGATGTAGGGTACTTATCCAGAAGTTTTCGCAACTCCATCATGTATGATGGAATCATCAAAGATTTGACCTTTTCGCACTCTGTCTCTAACTCACTAAAGGCTCGCAAAACAAAGAGAAGATGCGTACGAACGAGATATGCAGCAACAAGAAGAAGGAAAAGGATTGAATAGAGGAACTCCCGAACATTTGGAGATCTTAGATGGGTCGATATCAATGGTGACTCATTATTTTGATGAATCATTTCTTTGGACAGAAGAAGATTATGGAAACACTTACTCGAAATCTCACTTATCAGATTCCATTGTGGAAGACGCAATTTTTTCTGAAGAATTCGCCATGATATATCTGATCCATGCATAATATCATGAAAAATGGATACAAATTTTTTACTGCTACTTAGTATCGGCAATAGGTCTGAAAAAGTATCTAAAAATAGCAAATTTAGATATTTGTACCCTGTCGAGGTAAGGAACCATGGCAACCCATTTCAATTAATAGCTTTACTGAATCATTCACCGATACAATAGGATATATTAATGTGGACTTTAAGGTTAGCCTTATCCAAGGCTCCACTCGATTTTATGTGATTAACGCATCCGTATCCTACTACCTACTCATTGGAAGGAAGTAGCTATACGATTACAATCTCATACTGTCAACATGGCACCAGTGTTTTAAGGGCTACTTGAAAAGAAAAGATATATTTATACCTGTTACAAAGAACCCTTTCAAACATAATGAAGCATATCTTTCTAAGGTTGGCTTCTTTGATCAATACGCTGAGGAAGGGGAAACAACTATTACAAAGCCTTCTGGAATATCTTTACTTACCTAGGAGGAAACTCAAGAGAAATAGCAAAGGAAAAGAAGAATGTGTGGCTCTTGAGGAGGTAAGAAAAAGAGAAGAGAGACCAATGAGGTCAAAAGTTTTGTTAGGGCGAATAGATGAAGGGTTTATTACTTATGACGATCCTCGGGATCTGAAGAAACTTGTTTATCTTCTTTGGATCCTGTACCATTACAAGAAACCTAACTCGCACCTCCACAAATACAAGATCAACTTAAGCCTCAGGCTGAAGAGATTGAGGAGCTCGACCTCGCCGGACTAGGAGAATGCTTGCGACCTATCTTCATTAGCAAAAACCTCTTACAAGAGATTAAGGTCTACTTAGTAGATTTGTTGAAGGAATATAAGGATGTGTTTGCTTGGATGTATGATGAAATGCTAGGATTGAACCCTAGTCTAGTTGTGCATAGATTGAACATCACCTTTGGGATCAAACCGATGAAGCAAGGATCGAGAATCTTTCATCTGAAAATTGAAGTCCAGATAAAAGAAGAGATTGAAAAGCTGCTCCAAGTCGACTTCATTAAGCCAATCGAACATCCTACTTGGCTAGCTAATATTGTGCCAGTTAAAAAAAAAGAATGGGCAGATACGCATTTGCGTAGACGTTCGTGATCTTAACAAGGCTTGCCTAAAGGATGATTTTCTACTGCTAAATATTGATAGGTTGGTGGATGCTACAGTTGGACATGAATTATTCTTATTTATGGATGGCTTCAATGGCTATAACTAGATAAAGATGGCTAGTGGAGATGTTGAGTGTACTACCTTCAAGACTCTAGTAGGGAACTTTTATTATACTGTCATGCCTTTTGGGCTAAAAAATGTGGGAGCTACTTATCAAAGGGCGATGACCATTATATTCCATGACATGATGCATGACTTCATAGAATACTATGTTGATGACATAGCCATTAAATCAAGGTAGACACCTGACCACTTAATACATTTGAAGAAGGTCTTTGAGCAATGTTGACTGTATAAGTTGTGCATGAACCCATTAAAGTGTATATTAAGGGTACCATCTGGCAAGTTCCTTAGATTTTTTGTTCATAGACAAGGGATTGATGTTAATCTAGCAAAGACACAAGCCATAAGGTCTATGCCCTTGCCTACTAACTTGAAGGAGTTAAAGTCCTTTATGGGGAAAGTTTCTTATATCAGGCGATTCATTTCGACATTGGCAGAAATTTCACATCCTTTATAGCAACTTATGAAGAAAGGAGCACCATTTAAGTGGGGGCAACCACAAGAAGAGACCATCTAGAGAATAAAGGAAATACTTACTTCTCCATAAACAATGATAATGCTTATTAAAGATCTACTGATGACCTATTACCTGACATTCACTAATAGGTCTATTGGGGCTTTACTAGCACAAGATCTAGACGGTGAAGAGAGACCAGTTTATTACTTAAGTTAGTCCCTCCAAGGAAGTGAGACCAATTACTCAGCTTGCGAAAAGCAATGTCTCGTGCTAGTATTTGTTATGAAAAAATTATGCCATTACTTCTTGGTACATAAGGTTAACCTTATCACTCACTCAGATCACGATCAGCTCTCTTAAGCAGAATTGCAAAATGGTTGTTCCTCTTGTTAGAATTTGACATTACGGTTGTGCCACCTAAAGCTATCAAGTCTCAGGCTTTGGCAGATCTCTTAGCTTAATTTCTTGTAGCACATGGGATCCATGCCCAAGATATGATTCTCCCAGAATTCCATAAAGACTCCATGAGAGTAGAAGCAAATGGAGAATGGCAAGTGCAATTTGATGGCTCTTCGAGTAATACTGGGTGAGGAGCTGGAGTAATATTGACATCTCCTGAAGGCCAAGAGATACCTCTAGTTTTCAAGCTAGACTTCTATTGTACCAATAATGTAGTTGAGTATGAAGTCCTTTTGCTTGGACTTATTTTTGCATAAAATGATGAAGCATCTCACTTATGTATACGTGGCGATTCAAATTTAATCATTAGACAAGCCAACAGAGAATTTGCTCTCAAAGAGCCAGCACTTAAGCCTTACAGGGCTGCAGTGCAAGCTTTAGTTGGAAAATTTGCTTTAGTAAGATACGAGCATACTAAACGATCCACCAATCACTACACAAACGCATTAGCAACATTAGCCTCCAAAGTTCCCATTCGAACCATAGAAAATAGTTTGAATGTCCAAGTCATTAGAAAGTCCAACCCTTATATATCACTACAACTATCGGATGAAGAGGAGCAAGCACAAGACGACTAGCATACTCCTATCAAGGCACAGTTGGCGCATCCTAATACAGCTTCTATTGCAAACTTAAAGAATTTTACTAGTATAAACGGTGTCTTGTACTTTAAGAGACCAGAGGGCATTCTTTCTCGATGTATCTACACAAAGTAAGCTTGTTTAAAGCTGGACAAGTACCATAAGATTTGGTGTGGAGAAGAAGGGCCACCTTTGTATTGTTGCATTCAATGCATGGGATATTACTAGCCAACAATGTCCAAAGATGCTTCTTAACTACAAATAAGTTGCCTAAAATGCTTCGAACTTCCTGATCAAGGAGAATGCAACTTTGTAGCAAGCATCGGCGATTGGAGACGCCTGTATATTGATTGCCTACTAACAACGTAAATGCCCGACTAGTAAAGCAAAACTCAAAGAAATATATGGTACATGAGAATGAGTTGTATAGGGTATCGTACATGGGAAAGCCACTTAAGTGCATAGCGTTACCTGAAACAGGAAGTATCTTATCCGAGGCACATTTAGGGGAATATAGAGAACACCAAGGGGGAAGGAAGTGATATCATCATTTGCTTAATACGGGATGCTACTGGCCGATTATGGAAATGACACGTTCAACTTTGCTAGGAAGTGTATCTCATGCCAACAACATAGTGATGCAATTCACGCTCCTGCTGTTGCATTGCATAGCTTGACTACTCGACCATTTTATACTTAGGCATTTGATTTGATTAGTCCTATACACCTAACATCTAAAGGCTGCATCTGGATCCTTGTAGGTATTGAGTGCTTCACCAAAATGGGTAGAAGCAATCCCATTAAAGAAGGGAACAGGCCTAGTGTAGCAAGTTTCATAAAAGAGCATATCATTTGCTGCTTTGGAATCCCAAAGCGTATCTTATCTAATAATGGCACTCCCTTCATCAACTCATATGTACGACAATTGTTAGCCTCATATGACATTGATTATGTGAAGTTTACACCTTATTATCTTAAGGGAAATGGCCAAGCGGAAGCAACAAATAAGAGTCTCTTGAAGGTGCTTTGTAGGATGGTTTATGAAAACCACAAAGAATGGCATGACAAATTACCATTAGCATCATAGGCTTATAGGACATCCAAGTGAGGTCTTACATAGGCCACACCCTTCTCCTTGGTATATGGATCTAAAGCAATGATGCCTATAGAGGTATTAGTTCCATCTGCACAATTAGCCATCAATGCCAACTTAGAGCCAGATACTCTGTGCATGCTAGACCTTGAGGCTCTAGAGGAAAGATGAGACATAGCTAAGTGCAATCTTGCTAACTATCAGCGAAGGCATAGCATAGCTTAGGATCGCTTAGTTTGAAAACGATCTTTTCAACAAGGCGATGTGGTACTTTATGTGGTAGATCACGTTCAATGAGATATTCCAGTACCAAAGTTCACACCCAAGTTGGAAGGACCATTCGTTATACATGAAGTTTATGATAGTGGCTACTGTGAGCTCCTTAATTGAAAAAAAAATTCCATAACTCTTCATATCAATTTTCAGTATGTTAAGAAATTTTACATGTGAATACAATAGTATACTTGCAATCCTTATGGATGTAATGTTAGCTTCGCACTATTCTATATATGTTTCTCTTTTTTATCTTGTCTATCGTTTTCGCAAAGTTAGAGATTTATCTTCTTCGCACAATAATAATTAATTATCTCAATTTTCTATTCTTGTTGCCACAAAGTTAGAGATCTATCTCTTTAGCGTACAGGACAGATTTATAGAAATTATATAATGAATAATTCTAGTTGTTGCTATAGCTTGTAGGAGCATTGCCTCCTAAAGTGCGTGATGATAACTAATTATTGACTAGTAAGAGCAATGCTTTTAGGCGCTTGACAACAACCCATCATTACTAAATAGGACAATGATCTCTTGTGAAATAGAAATTATAAAAGATTAAGTATTGGGAAATACCCTCTTAATCGTTAAGGCTAACAAGGTGTAATTGACTTAAAAAATATGTTACTAATCATTGCTAGCAAGTGAGAGCTTCGCTCAGATGCACGATACTCTAATCATACAAGTTATGGCCACTCATCACAAGCATTGTTTATATTGATGCTGCTAAGTGAAGGCTATGTCTCCTAAGCGCTCGATGATTTCTATAAATTTTGGTGCTTGAATGGATCGACATGTACAAATAGAAATGAATGAGAGGGCAATATAAGTTTATTGATTTAGGATGTCTTACTATAAAGTACTAAAAATAGTTCAGAAAAAAAAAAACATTGAAAGAAGAAGAACCATAAACGAACTAAAAAGTACTCTACTAAGCTAACGCTTTTGATTTAAGGCTACTTTGGACTTTAAGTCCATATCCCTTAGCATTGCCTTCTCTTTAAGATTTGCTATTTCAACTGCCTCTTGTATCTCTTGTAACTTCATTTTTAGTTCATCTTGCCGTCTTATAGCAGTATGGCAACTTAATATTCACCTGGCCTTATTAGCAATAAGGTATAAGCTATCAACTCTAAACTTTAAAAGATGAGCTCCCTCTATAGACTTAACCAGTTGTGTCAACTGAACATCTGATAAAGAATTCCAAGGCTTATCTAGCAATAGCATGGTTTCTCCTATGATCTTTATGGTGGTATTCGCTAATTTTGTCTCCATCATACGGGACTCAGTCCAAAAGTTTCTATCCATGGCATCAAGTCTCTCTAAAGATTCTAACAAATGAGGAGGTAGAGTAAACCATCGAAAGAACATAGTCTCTTATACTTAGTAACATTTGAAGTTCCTACCATGTCTCGAGGAGACATGCCATCAACTAGGGGAGGGTAGATATCAATAGGTGCTGAATACAACTTGTCTCCATAAAGTCCTGCGTGAAGCAGTGCATCAGCATGACTATCACCAGTTCCCCTTACCTCTAAACTGATGCAATAGTATCGGGAATTACTTTACTAACCTCTAAGGAGTTGTTAAACTCTTTAGCATGGTTATCACCATCCTCACCACCTTCAAATTAGGTTGGTCATTCCCCATAATTTACCATGTCCTGTCCATCATCTTCCTCTTTCGAAATTATTATTGGAGTAGTAAGATGGCTTGAATGAAGTTTAGGGTTTGAAATAACAACACCTTTCCTTACATTAGTTGATGGAAGAGAGTTTGTCTTAGCCTGTAACAGTTAAAGAAAGAAAGAAAGTTATATGAAGAAAACCAATAGCTTAAGGAAAAAAATGTGCACATGATAGCAACAAGATACAAGCAAGAATGTTACATTTTGGACAAATGCACGTTTGGTTTCTCTAGGATTTTCTATTCAGGTGGTACATGTTTCCCCTTTAATTTTGAAGGTGAACCTACTACTCCTACAATATTACAAGGCTTTGACTGTTAAGATGCTTATTCAGTAACTTCGTGAATATCTCCATCTGATCTAGGCATAGGCCTTGGCAACTTGAGGTAGAATTCATAGCGATATATACTATGAGTTGGAAGTACATTGCCTACCGAAGCAAAAGCATAGGACCGAAAGACATCTAAGCAATTCGACTAGTGAGTTAGCCAACCTGTACAGGTAACTCCGTAACGACTCAAAGAAGGAAAAAATTGTTGTCATACCCTTGGGCAAATTTTCCTAAAATCACTCGGTGAGAGCAATTGACAACATGAATTGAAGTTCTCAGTAATAGTGATAAGGCGATGAACTCCCTGGTCAAAGCCAAACTGGCGCGCAACTCTATGAGGAGCGTATGTCATAACTCTATTCTCTCAAAAAGCACATAGAGAGGTCTCTGTTATTAAGAAGAAAAGGCATACCCCCAAGGGTACACTATAGAAGGAACCTTGCTTCAGAACCATGGAGACTTTTACGTCTTCTTACTAAGGTTACCTCATCCTTTGAGCCAAGAGGATAGAATCTACTACTATCATCATATCCAGTTATTTGTTTCATATAAGGATGAAATGTAAACTCGTCCTCTATGTCAATCAGTTGCAATAGTGGTTGTTTAATGTTTCCCTCAACCTAAGGCCATGCTTTAGGAAGAGTAGTACTTGTTTCATCATTAATAGCAGGAAGAGTAAAATGGTTTCGA
Organism: Lumnitzera littorea; assembly: GCA_024138015.1. Lineage (NCBI taxonomy): Eukaryota > Viridiplantae > Streptophyta > Magnoliopsida > Myrtales > Combretaceae > Lumnitzera > Lumnitzera littorea. Next base: position 106,303,874 of record JAMXBB010000005.1, on the reverse strand, counting down.
TATCGCTCACAAAAGAAAAGTTGAAAGAACTAGAGGTGTATGTAGGATATGTTTACATAACGACCTTTCAAGCGTATAGAAGCCTTATGATATAGGTCTAAACATCAATATAATGAACCTAAGTATAAAGGAGTTAATGTGAGGCACTCACCTTAGGCAATGCTTATGGCTAAAGAGAAGAGCTGTGGGCTCATACTTTCTTCAAGACCTGTAGGAAACACAAATAAGGAAAGCCAATACGCTACGAAAGCTGCAAGTTCATACCTACAAGAATAAGTCAAAAGGCATGAGCATGGAATATCAAATATATATAAACAAGAATGAAAATACTCACTCTTGACTATGACTTGGGCTCAGTACTCGAGGTCTATCTTTCCTATGCTCCTAAAAAAAGTATGCAAGCCAAGTAGCGAAGCATGGCTTCCTCTTTCTATCGTGGGCAACTTTTAAAGCTTCTTGTAAAGATATTGCAAAGTTATGCTCTTTGTGAGAAATTAAGGAGGTTGTGATATTGGTTCTACCGATGCAACGTAAATCTAAAAGTATAACCACATCTTTTAGAGTTGGCGTAATCTCTCCCCATGAAGTAATAAATGTGTAGGTTTGAGTACTCCATTAAGAAACAATAGCTTGCCACACTTCCATCCTATTCATTTGTGGGAACCACAGTCGAGTGGAAGTGATGATAGCTTGAAGCACCTTAGCTTTCTTCAAGAGGACAATATAGTTTGGTCTTGTGGTAATGTAATCTACCCAAGACTTCCATCCCAATGGTGGTAATTAAGAAAAGCAAATTGAGTATTGGAAAGAGGCAACTCTTTCCTCTCATTTCTAAATCGCAACACTGAATCCCTACTAACGAGGCCTTTGGAACCGATACGAGACTCTTGCTCAAAAAAGCAAAGTTTGCCATCATCAGCAGATGTTTTGAGCAATTCACGACGTTTGGTCTTATCCCAAAATGTGTCTTAAGAGATGGTCTCATCTAGCTAATTTTCCCTAGGGCGCAGGATTGGTGGTGGATGCTTATTTGAATGCATTAGTAAATCTTTTTGCTTGACCAATCCTTTGTTCTGAGTCTGGTTATTCCTAGAATCCTTTCCCATCTGTCAAAAATATTATTGGAAGTAGTGTTCATTATGAGACAGAACCTATAAGTTAAAAAAAGAAGAAGAAGAAAAAGAGGATCAATTCAATTGTACGAGGTGGAGAATTTCAAATATTAAGTGTCAATGTACACACATGAAGAAGTTAGAACAAAAGACAATGAGATATGAAATCAGGAGACTATAAGCATGCAAGTAGAGCATGAGATATACATAATATAGGTTAAGGATAAAATATCAAAAGTAGCTATCTTTAAAGGAATTTCAATTAAAAAAAATAGAAAAAGAAGAAGGAAATATGAGATGATATCACGAAATGAGGAAGAAATACCGAAAGGAGCCACCACCCATTATTTAGTGAATCAATATCATGGTAGCAATAAGTCAATAATGTGATACAAGAACATATCGAAAATCTGTGTTCCATGATGGCAAAATAAATACTAGCATATCATGCTTAGCTCGCCGTTGATCTGAAAGATGCATCAATTCTGTACATATTGGAAGTAATGTGAAGTCAACATTCAGTATGCCTATATAACAGCTAAAGAAACAACTTCTAGAAGTGCCCAAAACCTCCTTGAATGTATATAAAGGACTCTTGGTCAGGGGACAAAATGTAGAAGGTTGAAAATTACTATATTAATTATTAGGCTAAGTCCATTATTTATTTAGACTTGACTCCTTAAGCTAAGTGGTAGAGTCTAAGGAGTTCGGTCCATATATTAGGATGATTTAGGAAGATTTAGCTTGGTAGGCTTGGAATAGGAATCGTTGGACCAATCCGTTTACCTCCAACTTTTCGTAGGTAGGCTCATGCATCGTGAGAAAGGTTATTGGCCTTAGGCCCTTGCAAACTCAATCTAGATAATTATGGAATGAATAAAGATCCATCTCATTCGTCAATCATCAAGCCCAAGAGCCTATAAATACTTAGTCATTCCTCCTCATTTGACATAACTCTAGAGATCAGAGAAACATTGTTTCATTATGAAACTTTTGCTCTCTAAAATCAAACATTTAGGCAAAAGAATTGATCTTAGTTTGCTCAAGAACTACAAGGTTGATGTCTTGGGTCCCTTAGGCTTCCTTGTCTGTCATTTATGCATTCGAGACTCTAGGATTGTCTGTTTCTCCTCCTTGCCATTCTCTCTCCAATCATCCCATTAAGTGTTATCTCCATATCACTACTTTGTGGCTACGTATAACGTAATACTTGTGTGACTCATACATGACCAATCTAGTCAAAACCCCTCATCTACAAAATCTTAATTGAGATCTTAATTGAGCATCATATCAATTAGGAATTGAATAGCCTAGTTTAATTTAAGAGTTGGTGTGTCATATTCAATTCTTAAATTGTCCATATCTTTGATATTTTATTGTTTTTGCATATCAACAGATGTATAAAAATCATATCTTTTTATCTCTAAAGCCATAAAAATCCAAAAAAGATTCAATCTTTTCCAATGTGATCTCTTATGGATATTGTTGTGTACTTAAACATACGATCCTTAATCATATCACATTGCCATAACTCCAAATTGACACCTTAAAAGAGGTAGCAAGTGAAGTATTCACCTACTCTATATTCGACATGCTAAATTGTTTTAGGACCCCATCAATGTATCTCCATATGATAAAAGTAGTCTTTTGCTTTTCTCACCTCCTCAAGAGGTTAGATTTACTTAGGTGTGCATAGCCTTTCACTTGCAAAAGGGGATAGCCTTTCACTTGCAAAAGAAACATAACAATTAACACAATAATAGTAAAAGCAACCCCTTATTAGCTCGGTTGTGTCAAATATGGGTAAGTAGGAACCTATAATGGTTTGTTGCAAGACCCGTATAGGTACGGCAAAGGACTCAAATACAAAAAGATGCAAAGTCAGTACCTGCCCACCAGTTCTTCAGTATAGCCTTTTCCATCCTAGGAATAATTTACTTATTAGCCCTATGAAGTACTTTTAGATCACTTCCTTGTAGTTGTTTGGCTTGCCATACCTTAGCTCCATGGAGGCATCAATTTTGGTATCACTTAGACTTAGCTACGTGATTGCATCGATACATATTATAGGGGTCCATTACGTCTAGAAGTTGGCATCCTCATGCAACTCCATGACCATGAACTTGTTCTCCCAGTGCTTTACAAACGAGTTCAGATTGATAAGTAACTTCCTCCTAGGTCGGTTATGTAGGTATACCTATCCCTCATATGACTTCTAAAGGAAATAATGCCTGAATAGCTGCAGTTTCACCTGTATTACGACATATTCACACATCACATGGAATGGCTAATTATCCTCTACCCATTGAGAATAATTTGCATGGAGCAAAGTAGGTGCTAATTAGCTAAGTCATTCTCGAATTCGATAAAGGGGAGACTCATGTTAAATTCAAAGCACTTCTCATATATGCAGAAGTGCCTCTTCGCCATCATCGTCACCTTCTCTTCAGCGGTAGACACTTACAATTCCATGCTGCCGAAACCCCTAATAATGTAATTCTTTCTACAATAATTTACATCCCCTGGCTTCTTAAGGGTACTACAATGACGACCATTGGGAGAGGCATTGGTATTGGCCTCATGTATGAATCTACTATCTCCTTGTGATCTTCCTTGTCATTTGTATAGGGTAGCAATTATGGATACTTCGTTTGTTGTTTCTTTCAAATCATTCAAAAAATCCTCCTTCTTTTATGTAGTGTTGATGAAGCTCAGTTTGTTGTCACTGAGGGGTAAATAGGCTCCCTTTGCACCTTGGACTCAAATGGAGTGAATGCGTGTTTATTTGACCTCGACATTATGGTTGTGAAGTTTGAAAGGCAGTAGAGTTAGAAGAATTTCAAGAGAAACTTTGCAAGTGTAGGAAGAGCGCTTAAGAACTAGAAGAAATGCTAAGGTTGTAAAAGTGTGAAAAATGTTGAGCTTAGTGTGCTTATAGGCTCTATATCCTAAGAATTTGATGGTTATTTGAAACCGAATCGATGTGACTTCCTACTGTCTAGATCTTTCTATGTAGCATCTATTTGAATTAAACGACTAAGATATCCCTAATGAACAACCTTAACCTCATAGGTAATTGTAGTGATGCCATAGCTATCAAATTGCATTAATTGCTCCATCAAAACATATGCTAATACTTAGAATTTAAAAAGTTCGACTTCCTCGACAATCTTCACACGTGACTTTTGGCCTCCCATGATAGCAAACCTTTTATATATCACAGTTTTAAGGCGATAAAACCTTATTTAGCTCGAGTATGATTGTACATCACCTCTACCATAGCTATAGTTGTCAAAATTATGATTCCATTATTCATTTAAATGCATAGAATCGATAAAATTGTGTATAATCGTATAAAACCAGTAAAGTAATAAATTTGTAGAATTGTATATTAAAGTTCAAGTTTATATATAAAAGATTTTACTTCTATTTAACTAAGAAAAACAATATAAAATAATTCCTCCAAAATTATGTTAAATAGGTTCTAATTGTCTTGCAATAGATTAAGTTTGATGTCATTTTTTTAGAATGTACAACTCGAATTTGGATTTTCTAAAGTTACTTTCTTAAAGTTATCTTCTTAAGATGTAAACATGCATAATCAATGGTTGATAGGAAAAAGATAACATTAGCATAATATCATTTAATAATTCAAAAATTGAGATAATCTCAATTATTGAATATATAACGTTACCTAAAGTATTTTAGAGGATTCATTTTTGTACTACACTATATCTTAGGTGGTGAAGACTGCAATTTTTAGATTTGGAATGTAAAGTTTGGAAAATGCTTTTTGAAAAGAAGTTTGGTTCATCAATTCATTGGATCACGTGCAAGTACTTCGAGTATATGTTGTTGGAGAGATATAATTATATTGTACAAAAGGCATTTTTCTTTTAAAGTAAAGTACTTATTGGATAAGGAGTCCAACTTGGATTTTTAAGTGTTTTATTCAACCTATTTTGCAAGAGAATAGTAAGTATCCTCATTGTTTTAGAGATCAAAATCGCTATGACCATCATACTTCTTGATATCAAATTTCAATTATCCACTATAAGAATTTCAAGTTGTGGCAGCAAAATATTATGGCAAGATATATATATATATTTTGTGGCGATTTTTCCAATACAACGAGTTAGTTAATTGAATTGTTTTTTTTTTTCCTACTACAATAAAATTTCGTTGCATAAAAATTCACACGATGAATTTACATACAAAAAGATAGTGTTACTGTTTGTATATTCATACTCAGTTTATGTATCATTCTAATAGTTTTAAATTGATAAAAACTACCATATTTTTTCCTCGTATTTATTTGAAATTTCATACTCAATTAACGTAAATGTTAGTGGTGTTAAAATGAAAATCAATTATTTGGTGATATTTTTAATTGTATATATTTGTTACATAGATGAAATGAGAGATGAATCCTAATTGGGTAATGGGAATTATAGAAATAAATATGTTGATGAAAGAGTTTATAGGTGTAGTTTTAAATGGAATTATGTTATGAAGATACGGTTTTAGTTACTCTTTTTTTTTCCCTAAATCATAATTTAATTTTTTTCCAATTAATGTAATATCAAATGAAAATGTGCATTTGTTTAAGATAAATTCATCTTATATATCTATATACACTTTAACAGGCTTATCTCTCCACAAAATTAAAAAAATTCACATTTTCGATTTTTTTTACTCTTTTAATAATGTTTTATTATTGTTAAAAATATTTATTATAAAACATTAAAGAAGGTTAATATCTTCTTATAGGAATTAAATGTAACTTTTTTTATCAATAGCTAATGTCTTGATAATAACTATGTAATTCATAATTTATTTTTCTATTGGAAAGAAAATATATATTGTTATGTATATAATATTTTCCTTAATTATATTATGATGGTCAAATTATTACTGTACAATTCTTTATTTTATAATTATTAAAAATATCATATTATTAATCTTAATAATATCATGTATTGTAATATTATAGTAACTATTTAACTAAAATTTTTAAAAATATATAAAACTTTTTTATTTTTCATTCAAATTAAAATAATAATACATTACATAATATTAAGATTAACAAATATCAACATATACATACACACACACGTGTGTGTGCGCACGCGTATGTATTTATGAATATGTTTTTGCTAATAATTTTTTATATTCCAAATTTTCTATATATATAGCATGCAAACATGAGAAAGGAACTTCAAAATTTGTTGCAATAAGTATAAAACTTTTCATATTCCAAATTGTCTATATATTGCATGCGAAAATAAGAGTAGAACTTTAAATATATTGCAATTTCTATATAAAACTTATAACATTTAAAATCTATTTTAATACATAGATTTGCATTAATACAATCTAAAATGTATGTATTAAATTATAAAAAAAATTGTAATATTATAATATATTAAATTATATTGAATCATATATTATTTATTATTTTCGCATGTTATGTACAATAAATTTTAAATTAATACAATACAAAAATTAAAATTATATATACAATATAATAATTAAAATCTATTATAGTATGTGATTTAGAGTTTAATCATACCATTGTATTACTAAAAACGGTATGAAAAATAAAAGAAAAATTAATTATGCTTAGTGGCCAACTTAATTCACTAGTGTAAGTGATTAAGCAGCAGACTAAGTGACAAATTAAATTTGCTAAAGAGTTTTTTTTTTTTTTTTGAGTAAAAGTTGTTATTCAGGTCTAATTGCAATACTTTTTGTGGTGAAATTTTTTCACCGGTAAAGCTATTAGACTCTTACAAATTTGTAGTGAAGTTTATGCATAACAATGGCGTTTTCCATTAGATATTATCTAATGCAATTCTACGCAGTTAAAGTGACTCTACAATAAGTATAAAAAAATTCAAATAATATTTTTGTATTAACTAACCTGTTCTATTAAAGAAATTTAAAAACAAAAGAATAGAAACCTTGCTGCAAAATATAGTTTGTGGCATTTTGTTGTGATAGCTTAAATTTCTTGTAGTGGTTCCATGTTTTAGTCCATAATGTAACAAAAGCCCTAACATCAATTTATTATGGAAATATTGTGAAAATGTGAGATAAAGGCTAAACTAAACAATAGAAAAATATAAAGGAGAGCTAAAATATATCATACAAAAAATTTTATCCAAAGAACCTTGATGTGAGAAAAATCATGAGTTAAGAGGAATTCATTAATAATTGAAAAATTTCAAGTTAGATCTTACAACACTTTTGAAAGTGCTTCTTTAACACTAAGATACAAGTATAATATTACTAAAACAAACTCTAACAATGATGTATATAACACCAATATGATCTAAGGATACAAAAATTGTATATTACATATTGTCAATTGATTAAGACTTGCCTCTAGTTCATCAGGCATGGTGTGGTTGACTATTGCATAATTTGGATTCAATGTCACTATGTATTAGTTGATTGTGTTTAATTTAGTTGGAGATCTTTTCAATAGTTTTGAAGAAATAATTAATAAGCAACTTGAGTTAGTCGATTTAGATTTTGTAATCTTAGGAAATCTTGAATCAAACATTATGTAGAATTTCGCTCAAAATCAATGGTATGTAATAAATGAAACATAACCTTAGTGAAGATTAGGGAAGATGACAATTCTAACTATAAATCAATAGGATTTATTAGAAGAGATGATTTTTAGCATAATTGATCGATTATGTATGGATTGTGGAATGTATTCTAAGTTCTAATAAATCATAAAATTTAACAATATTATGTTAACTATGTGTACATTCATAAGTTCAATATAATCTCATAATCGTAATTATCAATTATATTACAATGCTTATCTAAAAATGGTGGTAAGACAAATGGTTAGAGATTATAAAGTGTTAACATTGGCCGATATAGTTATTGATTGGCGAAATAATTGATATCAATCATACTGATAGTTTATATATATAAAATATATTCCGTATAATATAAGGTTTGAATGCTTATTTGTGCTTCTTTTTTAAACCAACTTCTAATTGTTGTGAGGTTAGAGGAAATGAATAACTACGTTGGGGTTTAGTAAAGTCCCGATTCCTTAATACTTGGCTTCTTAGACGCTCTTTAAAATCCTATGATGTTTGAGTCTTTATAGTATTAGATGCTTACTTTTTCATCATTCTCAAATTTTAGGAGTTAAATGTTTTCCTATATTACTGCTAAAATGCACATCTCAATTGTATACAAGGAAAGAAATGGCAAGAGAACATACTACTCCAAGTCATTCTACTTATTAACACTGAACAATCGTCCACAAACCGATAAAAATATATTTAGAAAACGGGAATAACATTTAGTTTGAAATTAAACAATAAGAAAATGCCAACAAAGTGAATATAAACTTTAATAAGGGGTCATATTCACTCTATTAGTCTTTTCTTATCGAATGATTTTGAATTATACCTCATTCAAAACCCTTTTAAGTGCACTTTTATTTGTTTGTTCATCATTACTCATAATAGGATATAATAATTTTAGGAATAAATATTTTGAGTTATATTTTTCTATTCTAAGTAATTTTATAGAATGTGACCATTTAACACTACACCTTGACATATATTAGTTGTGTAAAAGAACTAAGCTAGTTAACTAATTATTCGAACTTAGCTCAAATTTTATTCGAATTCAGTTTGGTAATAGTCTAGTCTAGTCAAGCTTAAGCTATTCAAGTACAAATCAAGACTACCTTAAGCTTAAGAATACTAAGCTCGTTAGATTCGTTAGCTTAATCAAGCTCAGCATAACTTTTAATATATTTTCATTTTTTTCTTAAAAAGCGAATATGAGGTTAATGAGGGAAAATTTATAAAAAATTTGAACTTTATTGAGATAATCAAGTTGAACTTAAATTTATCAAATATATCTTCAAATCAATCTTAAACTCAAAATTTGAACTTAGTCAAACTTGAACTGTACTCGAGTTTCGAGTTTTTAAGTTTAAATTTACTTGATCTCAATGCTATATTGTTCACTTGACTTGATTGCACCCTAGTATATATACATACATATATATATATATATATATATATATTCGATTTGAGCATATTTTATCAACCAATTGGAGCAACAAAGTGCAAATTGATTAAATTAATAGGAAAATTTCTTCTCGTACTCTACTTTTAAAAGAACTTCTCATTTTGACAAGTGCCTTATGACCAAAAGTGGGGTAAAAGAGGAAAGACAATGGCTTGTAGTGATTGAGCATAAAGTGAATTTAGTAGATATATCTAAGACCTACAATTAACTACTCGGGGTTTGATTTATAAAATTTAGGATAATCGAGTAAACTGTTTGATTTAACTAAAATTTTATGATGAAGCTAGGATTATTAGTAAAAGTGATTCCGTAAGTTGAAATTTAAGAAAATAAGTAATAAAATGATTAATTAATGTAATATTAAATTCTATGAAAATTGTCTATCATTTATTGGAAACGCTTTAGATGAATTATGATAACTAACGAATCAGTATAAATAAATTATATGTACATTAAAAATCATAAAATATCTTAAATAATATTTAGGAGTATTTATTTATACCATCTATGTATTTACATGTAGGTAGAAATATGCAAAATTACTTAAAATACGCAAAATATGCCAAAATAATGTTAAATAATTAAAGAAAATGCATGAATAATTAAAGAAAAATCAGAAAAATTATGGAAAAATATGGAATTGTCTAGAATTGAGGCGTAGCATCTTGGAATTGAATTAAAAAAAAAGTAACCAATTAAATTTAGAAGCTTATTTAGTCAGTTAAGAGTGAGAGAAAATTTGAGAGAATTAGGGTTTTATAAAAAATTACAAAAAGTTGTATAATTAGGGCCTTAAAAGAGATCCCTAATCTGACAACTACCTGGGAGTGAACGGCTACCACCACTACACGATGGTGGCATGCCTAGATCGGTCGACAAGGTCACAGTGGCTAGTGGTGGCCGGAGCCATCAGTGCTGGTGAGATTGATTTTCCTTCCAATTTTTCATATTTTGTTAAAAATACTAAATGGTTTTGGAAAATTATGAAATTTTTTATTCTAAGGTTTTTAAGTATGTAGATCTAAGGAAAAAATTTATTTTGATAATTTTGTATCTAGAAATATATTGTCCTTAAGAAACCATACAAACTCAAGCTTTGTTTGGTTTGGAAATAAATAGGCTTAGGAGTATAGTTTTGGACTCAAAATTTTTGTGTAGATTACTTAAGGGTTATATAATAGTGCTATGAAGCCCTTTTTGAAAAATTAATTTTTGAAAATTTTAAGCCTTAAAATGATGTATAAAATGGGTAATTTAGGGCTTAAATGATTAATTATGTAATTAAATGATTAATTATTGATCTAGTACATAATTATATGTTTTACGATGTTGAAATTTGATGGTGCATACTATTTGTAGCATTTGGAGTGTTAGATATAATTATTAGGATATTATATAGTAAATATGTAATAGGTAAAAATGGCAAATTTTAAGTTAATTTTGTAATTTATGATAATTAAGTGTAAAATCTTATTTGGGATGAATTTAGATATTTTGAGATGTTAGTTGATGTTGGGAGATAATATTTGAAGTGATAGAAATATTGGATGTGTATATTATGGACATATTAAGTGATAATATGTAATATGTAGGTATAAGAAATTAATAAGTAAGAAAATATTATATTAAAATTGATATTGTAATAATAATAGGAATATATATAAAATATGGTAGGAGACTTAAATTTAGATATTTATATGAAAAATGTAAAATTTTCTTACATTAGGAGTTAATTCGATGGTTAAATTACAAATGTAATGTATCGTACTGATCAAAATACTAATTAGGAGCTAAAACATAAATTTAGGATACATAAGTATAGTTAAATAAATCTCTCGTTTTAGTTTGAGAAGAATTCTTAGGGTTCATAAATAAAAAAAAAAAACAATAATTAGAAGTTAAAACAAAACTGAATTTAGAGACTGATTTAGAAATTAAATCAGAAATTAATTTAGAGCTAATTCGGTTATAGGATATATAGAATTTAGATAGATGCGTAAAATTATAATCCCAAACTCAAAACCCATGATTTAAAGCTTATATATATTTATATTTATGTATAAGCAAATGCGTTAAATAAATATTATTCCTAAATTAGAATCTAATTCAGAAGCCAAAACCATAATCGAAATAAGAAACAAATTCAAAACCTATTTGAACAAGGGAAGTAATTCTAAAAGACTTAGACCTAAATCACTAAATGTAAGAAGATCATAAACCAAAGACACTTATAATCTAAATAACATAACAAAACATGTCTATGGTAGTTATGGGAAACTAAACCAACACTAGTATTATAGGGATTTTTGGCGATGGTTAATACGAGTCATATCTCGAGTCAGCAAGTGGGGAGTTTAGGTAAGTTGGGATTAATACGTTATTGTATTTGGAGTACTAATTTATAGTACTTATAGACTTGAAATTGTACTAAACTGTTCTTATTAGATAGTTTGGTATGCGCATGTGCTTGTTTTGAGCTACTTATATGATTACTAATTTGTTGCTTTGGCTTACATTTATATGATTTGTTTGAAATGATTGAACACCTTAAATCGGATTTAACTGAATATTTGACTCATTAATTTATAATGGATCTACATAGCAACCCATTAGGGGAACTTTAGGATTTTCCAGCCAAATATCGACCCCTTCGAAAGGGATAGCGTTGGATGGCGTAATTGTTTTTTTTTTTTTTCATCCTTAATCAAACTAAGTGATAGGTGAGGAGGTCACGACAAAGGTGAGGTCAATGGTTCGAAAGTAGTCATGAGAGGAGCGATTTCTTTATTACATAAGCCTAAGTTTGGTTGTGAGTTGTTGCATTAATAAAAACTCCTCAACCCAGATTAGAGTGGGTGCAATTTCTCTAATCTCACGACAGGTCAAACAACGTCGTGTGATAACACTTATTTGAACATGCATTGCATCTAATTAATTTGATTGATAACTTTGATTGTGTTTATTACATGGTTTTAAGATCCCATCTTAACTTACTAAGCTATGGTTCCTTACATCTTATAGACATTGTTGCAAGTGTTAGTTAAGAAGTAGCCACATAATTACCTTAAAGCTAGCAATTACTGGATCCTAGGAAAGTGAGGAAATACATTTAAAGAACAAAGTTAGTTTTAATATCTTAGCTTTTATTTTAGAATTTTTCCATTTTTTAGGAGGTAAAGTATGATGAAAGTTTATAAACATTATTTGTAATAATTGAATCTTAGTGTTTATATATTTTCTTACTTTCTTAGGTAATTAACTTATTAAATTTTATGAGTTATTTATTTCAAAGTGGGTTAGTCGTTGATGGCTTGTGTAAATTAGGTTTAAAATGACGGCTATATGGTCAGCTTCTATCTTAGAATGGTTTGTATGGTAGGATTGTTACGATTCTATTGCTTCAGGCGTGACAATATGCCAAAATTTAGTCACAAATCTCTCTTTCGTATATGTATATTTTTCGTATATAGTATAGGATTATACCTGAAGTTAACTGAGTGATGCAAATGTGACATTTAAGTCATCTGCATTTATATTATCATACCTAATAAATGCTTCATGTTTATACCATAAAATAAAGGTGATACTAGTTATGTGGCCCATTAAAAAAAAGATATAATATATATATAATTTAAATTACTCGCCTAAAGCATTAAATTTTGGTATAATCATTGAAATATTCCAAAAATTAACCTAAAATTAGGTTATAAATGAAAATTCCATTTCTTACCCCCTTTTTTTTTAATAAAAAGACTAGTAAAATCAATAAAAGAATTAAATAGAAAGAAAACAATAGTAGACAAATATAGAAAATTAATGTAATCTAAGAAGGAAAAACTGAAAAATTTAAAGGTAATTACACTTAAAAGTTACCATAAGATGGAATACCATAGGGCCCATCTTACATGTAATAAATGTAACCTTTGGGCCTCTTTCGCAATCTACCCTAATGAGAAATCACTTGTTGTGATAGGAAAGAGAAAATAGTATGAGGATATGCTATTCAACTAAATTCTAAAAATTAAACAAAAGTTATTAAATTAGAAATTTAGGTAGTATTTAATAGAAACAAAAGTTACTGAAATATCTCTATTGATATTTTACTTAAGGAAATCAAGGAAGATAATGAGATTTTGAGGTAAAATAATAATTGGGAAGCGTATGATAAAGTGATTTACTTGATCCTATTACTTTCATTATGAGTTGGAGATCAAAACCTGAATAAATCATGTTTATCTTAGAAAAGTATCAAATAATTATACAATTAGGTACTAAGAACCATAAAGATTAGGAAATTAAATGATATATTTGTTGGATTTATTATATTAAACTTATGGATGCAAACTTAGGGTGGATTGTAGGATCTTGTGGAAAATTATAAACCATATAGAATTTGAGCAAATTGATCTTTTGAAGTTTATGATAAATTAGAAGGAATTAGGATCTACAAGGACTAAAGGAAAGATTTTAGAGTTAAAAGGTAAAGATGAGATGCCTCAGGTTGAGTTTTTAAGTTAGAACATTGAAAAGGACATAAATGGAGTAAATGTAATTAACTAAATAGGAAATAGGTTGACTACATTAGGGACTTGGTTAATGGGGTTAAGGAATAGGTTTAGTTAAAAAGGGCTTATGACCAACGTAGTTGTAAAGTAGATTGATCGAGTTGGATGCAAAGGGAGATTGGACTAATTGAATTATGCAATAAGTCAACTAAGTTCGCTTTAGATAGGATTTAGCTTACATAAATTAAACTTAGTCAATTGAATTAAACTAAATCGAGACTCTAAACTTAGGAATGTAATATTTTAGCAAAAGTAAGTCACTAATTGATTAATGATTATCTTATACTTGATCATGTTACTATTATTTGACTTAGGTACTTTTAAGACTAAGTTGTGTTTAGGTGAGTGTGTTACTATATATGTTATATATGTCTTTAGGATTATAAGATGAGTGCAAAAACTATTTGGCTATCAAATGGTGTTTTTGTTCTTACTCAATATGTTGCACTAAGGCCTATACCTAAATAGGTGGAACATGGATTAGGTGTCCATCACCTATTGAGGGTTAGGTATTTGAAATGAAGTGGCTAGTGGCTTTAGATTCTAAACTACCATGTATAGATAGGCATGTTAATATGGTGAACTAGTTTAATGTGGACATGTCCTCCATATGGAAGCTTTCACATGGGTATGCTATTGAAGTAAGATGCTATTAAAGATAGTTACAACATATTGATAAACCAATAACTAATGTGACTAGTGAGACCAATATGAGAAAATTGCTTTTGGTCTTATTGTTGCTTATTGGATCTTGAATCTTAGAATCTATAGATTTATCTTGGTCTTGGAATCATTAGATTCATATTGGTCTTAGAACTTATAGATTCATATTGGTGTTGGAGTATGTGGATTTATATTGGTCTAAAATCTTTGAGTTCATTATTTCATATTGATCTTAGTCATCAATTCTTAGGATCCCAAGGTCTACATTCTTTCTTAGTTCTCATATTTTGGCATTAGCTCTTAGCATTTCGGATTCATTTTAAGTCTTCACATTGGATATTAGTTTTGCAATAGGCAATGGGAATTGGAATTTGTTTCTATTGTTATTTTCTTGTTTTAATTTGTAGTCCTTGGTTACTATCATGGGTTTGTTTAAGCTTATTGTTTGTTGTTTGTTACAGTTGATGCGTTAGCATATTTGTTCAAGCGCATGTGAAGAGTTCACCAAGTTGAAGTTTTAGGATGTTGACTACTGTAACTATCTTATCATGGGAATGGTAACAATGTTAGTACATTAGACTACTGTAGAACATAGTTGGATAGGACTATAAATGAGTCCAGTCGAGATGACATGGTACTAAGCTATAGCTTAAACTCAAGCTTAACTTAAAATTTCAAATTTCAAACTCAAGCGTAATCTAGCTAATCTCATTTAGGATCAATTTATTGAAAAGAAAATTTTATTCAAATCAAAATAATATTGACGTTAAACTCAACTTAGATTTAACTAACATTTAAGCTAAATTTGGCTCGGGGTTAGTAGAGCTAAATATTATGAAATTTGAGTTCGACTTGATAAACTACTTAAGTAGCTTAATTTTGAGCTTCACTAGATTATTTTTTATTCGAATAAACTAAAACCGAGTAGCTCACTGGTAGGCTTACCTCATTCATGCTCTTAGGTGAATTTAGATTGTTTTAGGTGGATTAGTAAATTTTTATATATCTAATATTTTTTGAGATCGTAAGAATAGTTATAAAGAAAGAATTTATATACATTTAAGTTTATGTAGTATTTGGGGGATTTGAATATGAAGTTTGAAATATATATATGTATATATATTGTGAATTGTAGTGGCATATTTAAATATTCCTATAGTGTGTAAGAATAGGCGGTGGATTGATCATGTCCTTCATATATGACTTAAGTGCTTAATTGAATTTTGGTATTAGCATAAAATACTTCAATGTATTATGCCATTAGAAATTGTGCAAACTACTTAAGGATAGTTTAAATGTGTTCAGTCAATTCTCAAATGTTCCAAAGTCATCATGATATTTATCTAAACCATTTAACTTGATCGACATTGAATTAATGTTGAGTTATTATAAAGTGAGAATTGAGTTTGCAGCATTTCGCACAGTGGCTTCGTGAGTCAAATAAATTGAGATTATTGATGATTTTAGTTATTTTAATCAAACCTTAGCCATAATTTTAGCTAAAATCAAAGTTGTTATCAACATTGTTAGACTTAGACAGGTAGTTTGACTAAAGAGTCAAGAATAATAAGGGGTTAAAGGTCGAGAAGGTCAAACCAAGATCAAACTACGATTGAACAGCAATGGAACCGAGGTAAAAAAATATTAGAATATAATTCATATTTATTTATAAAGTCGTAAAGTAATCCACTTACTTTCTCAATTTCATTTCTTTGCTAGAACCATCAATAGGGCCATTTTAATATAATGCCACTTGAATTCAAGTTATCTTTCTTGAGATTTGAAAGTTAAACATATTTTACGATTTACTTTTTTTTTTTAAATAGATTTACATTTATTTTCTTAGTAGATTAATGCATTTTGTAGAAAAAGAAGAAGAAGAAGAAGAAAGTAGTGTATTTCAACTTGAAAAACCCAATTAAGTTTTATAGGAATTAAGATGGGCTGGTCTAGTTAGTTGAGTCAAATTGTTACTATTCATGAGGGTGAAAGAGGTAACCTAAATTGGTTTCATGACTGGGTCAAGTCGAACAAGATTAAATCGAGTGAATCAAGCTAAGTTTCAACAATGTTTATTATCAGTTAATTTTTCTTTATTAAATTATCCATATAATTTAATGAGAATATGCCTATATATGCATAAGTATATATGTTACTCATTTCTACATATTTTATGTCAATTCTTTTAGACCTACATAAATATAACATATCTAAGTATTTACTTACTTCCTTAGCATTATTTGTAATTATTTTAAGATTATTATTAATCTACATCCCCTTATAGTCTAGGCATATTATTGTTAAGGATTAATATATAAAAAGAAGGTAATGTTAAATAATAACACATATTCATGTAAACAGTTAGAAACTAATCAACCATTCAATTTGTTATGGTGGTAATCAATGTTGTTCAATTCTTAAATAATTTTATTTGAAATCTAAACATGTATAAGGATTGGATTATGAGTCTTATTGCAACAAAAATCAAGGAAATTGCTAGCATATATGAAGGATTCTTTAGTAAGCTTGAAGAACATATTCAATCAAATATTATTTTAGATGGCTTCAATTCAAATTTGTGTAAATTAGCCTCTACTTGAAAACTCTAAATAGAGGGTATTAGAGGGTATTTTAATTCATTAGAATATAATGGTTAAGTTGAAAAAACACAACGTTAAATTCAAATTTGAGGTTCACTTCAAATTATAGAGTTTGAACCTAGTTAAGCTTATAGTTTAGAGCTCAAACTTGATTCCAATAGACACCAAAAGGGCTTAAGTTTGACTTAATTAAGCTCATATAGGCTATGTTTATTTGAAAAAAGTATGTTTCTTCTAACTAAAATAATATCGATATCGATATATTTAATTTGAACTCAATCAATAATCATGCTCATGACTATAACTTAATTAGGTTCATGAATTAGCTAATCTAAATGTCACATAACTTGATTCTAACTTGGCTCACTTGAAGGTTAAGTTCATTAAGTTGGACACTAATCAAGTAATGGTGTACCCAAGAGCAGTACTACCAAGTGATGGCAAATTTTGTTGAAGAAATTGCTTTACTTATGCTAGTCTTGATAATTGCAAGATTGGTTTAATCTTGTGGTTAGATGGAGATTGCATTAGTGTTTATATGAAATGGAATTACAAATGCAAAGCTTGTCGTAAGCTCATTTCAAATCATCATAGTTGAGGTAGCTGCAACCTTGTCATTGTATAAAATTGAAAAGTGGTGTTATGTACACATATGCTTTATGAGGTAGCTTCAACCCTGTCATTGTATAAGATGATCACTTCATCAATTTACAAATGAGATCGCTTTAACCTTAGTTCTCTAGAAAGGCATTACGATTGCTAAGCCTAGTTTTAGGACACTCAGTGATGAGTCTTCGAGGTTATAAATACAGAGGTCGTACTGTAAGTCCTACAAATAAGCCAAGTAACCGTAGGATCGAACTTAGTATACAAAGTTTAAGGCAATTGGTTAAAAGATCCGATCAAACTTAAATTATAAACTATAGTTACAAATATTAGTAAAAATAATCCCATAAACTTGAATTTAAGAAAATAAGTATTAAAATAAGAGATTATAAAATTTTCAAATTTTAAGTATATTACTTGTTACGTGTAGATAAAAATACGTGAAATTACCTAAATTGCTTGAAATTAGTTAGAAACTTATTAAATAATTAAAGAAAATTATAAAATAATTAAGGAAAAATCAGAAAAAAACATTAGAGGAATAGGGAATGATCCATATTTGGCCATGGCAACAAGGGAAGTAAGGAACAAAAATCAACTAATAAAAAACAAGCAACACAAAAGGTAAATTGGAAGAGATTTGTGTATTGTCTTGTCTAATTAATACATAATAATTTCTACAAGGCTTTATAAATAGCAAGAAAAATTACATAACTCATTTGGACAGTTAGAAGCTTGGAAAAAATGAGAGCACCGAAATTGAGAGAAAAAAAATTAAGGTTTTAGAAATTTGTCTCAAATATGTGTAGAGGGAGCAAGAAGGCCGAACCTACACACCACCACCACTTGCAACCGAACCACCACCACCTGGAACCAAACCACCACCACCATTATCACCCCACTCCAAATCCATCGCCTAGACTGGCTAATACGCCTAAACCGGTGTTGGAGGCTAAAAAGTTATAGGACCAAGTGAGTCTCATATCTTCTCCGATTTTGTAAAATTTCTTAAAATTATTTATTTTGCCTAGAAAATTATGAAATTTATTATTTTGAGGTTTTATTGTATGTCGATTTAGGGAAAAATAGTGATTTAGTTTAATCACGTCTGTAAATATAAGGTTTTTAAGAAATTAAACAAAACCGAGCATGATTAGAGTTAGAAATAAATAAGCTTAGGAGTGTAGTTTGAAGCTCAAATTTTTTCTGTAGAATGCTTAAGTGATATAGAACAGTGTTATGAAGCCATTTTTTAAAAATTAATTTTTGAAAATTTAAAGTAATTTTTTAGCCCTAAAATAATGAAAAAAATGGGTAATTTTAGGTTAATTAGGTGATTAAATGATTAATTACTGATTTAGAAGGTAATTAGATGTTTAAGGATGTTAATCTCTGATGTGGAGACCTAATCCTAGTCTTTGGAGTGTTAAGTGAAATTAATATAGGAATTATGTGGTAATTGTAGGAAATTAGGAATATGTGGAATTGGAATTTTAATAAATACGAAAAAAAATTAGGTTTATTTGCATAATATAATAATAAAATCAGTACATAATAAATTTGAAACAAAATTTAATTTTAGGTAATTGGATAAAAAATGTAAAATTTCCTCAAATCGAGAATAAATTTGATACCCCAATTAGGATTAGAGTGTATCGAATAGATTAGAATACTAAATTAAGACCCAATATAATATTAAAATACTTGAGCTTAATGTGATTAATTTGATATTAGGATTCCTCGTAGTCAAAGACAATGTAGAATCAAAACTGAAATCTAATTTAGAAACCGAACCCTGAACTAAGGTAGAGTGAATCAATAGTAAATAATATGTATACATGGAGAAGTTAGTTAAATTATAACTTAGAATATGTAGCATCAAAGTATAAGTACTAAAAAGATGTATTTGTATTATAGGATACTCGAAGACGAACTGACCTGCAATTAAGTGATTGGGCAATCGAGAATTCCAAGTAATTTGGGTTTATTACTTCATCGTATTGGAGTATTATTTTAAGGTACTCAAAGACTTAGGATTGTGTATGATTGTGATTGTATGTAGTTTATGCATATGTTTATGTATTTGAATTCATGTTGAAATTTGTGTCATGATTGATTGTTTATTATGACTGGATTGGTGTGAAATTATTTGAACACCTTAAATAGAACTTAATCTTAATTGACTCTAATGCCCTAAATTGTCATGCATTGTAACCCTTTAGGGGATCATTAGGATTTTTTAATCAAATACCAACACTTTCGAAAAAGATAGCATTGGATAGTAAATTGGTCTTTTCCTCATCCTTATCTGAACTAAGTGACAGGAGAGGAGATTATGGTGAGGATGAGGGCATTGGTTTGAAGGATAGTCTTTGGAGGAGTAGTGTCTCTATTGCATAAATTTGGGTTTGGTTGTGAGCTGTTGTATAACATGAAAATTCCTAAATGCAAATTAGAGCAGGTGAAATTTCTTTGCTTTCACAACGGACCGGATTACGTTGTGTGATGACACTTGCATGTTGTATTGCATGAAAATAATTACTTGATAATCTTGTTTGTGTTTTTATACATTCATGAGTCTCTAATTCAACTTACTGAGTTGTAGTTGCTCATACCCGTATAGATTCTTTTGCAGGTCCTGATTTTTGAATACTCTGAGTAATATGCCGCCCTACAACTATCCAGAGGTTAGTTCTTTTGAAGCCTGGGGTGTAAGGATCAATTCGCCTAATAGTTAATATATATCTAAAGTCTCCTTAGTAGCTTAAGAATGAAAGACTGATAGTTGATATGTAAATTAGTTAACTGTTACGTTTGATGTAGAATTTCTTAGGAAATTCTGTAGAATGTATATGTAATTATATATGTTGACCTAAAGTTCTTGATAATTACTGTAACTTTAGCTGAACTCTTAATTGGACTGTTTACTTCAAAATGAGGAGTCGTTGACGTTTTGTGTAGATCATGTCTATAGTAGGTATTATAAGGCTAGTTACTATTATAGAATGGTTTATACGGCGGGACTGTTACGACTTTGTGACTTTGGGGCGTAACATGTACCATAGTGAACAGGAATGAAAGAAAACAAAGGGTTTTGCAAATTTGAATAGCTACTAGTTGGATATGATGTATTAACTAAATCTATGCCAACTTAATCTTCACTTGAAATGACATACAAGTAAGAATTAAGGTTGCTCACCACTAACTCTTGCTAATGGAGCTAGATAAGAGCTTGAGGGAAAGAGAGAAGACATGGCTAAGTGTTCTTAAAGGGATAATATCTGTATTCAATAATCAAGTATGGTGTCTATGTATAAAGAAGTGAGGTATTTATATGACCTTAACTAGGATTATAATAACGAAGGAAAAGACAAAATAGGTGATGTACAAAAAGATTTATAAAACATACTAAAAAGCATAAAAATGACAAATAATATTCTGTACTAAAATGGAAAGGAATCCTTCTAGAATATTGTGCAAAAGACACATGTTGGGTAGTGACCGGTGATCTATAGTGCGGCTTGTTTCGTAGAAGTAAGTTCTTAGACAACTTCACTTAGAGGATTTAGCTCAAATGAAGTTAAGAAGGATTCTGGAAATTGGGTCGACCTGATTTGGGCTAAGTCGGAGCTTGTGCATTCTAGAGTCTCTTGAGGTTGAGTAGCTCAATAGCTTAGCTTGAATATATGCTTGGTGATTGACAACTCGGAAGCTGAGTTAATTTCAACTAAAGTTTGGCACTTAAGTTAGTGGAAATGTAGGAATATGAGATTGAAGAAGGAATCTTCGTCCTTAAAGGTTTCTTGAGCTAGTATATGTCATGTAAGTTCTTGCAATCCTCTAGCTTGGCTTTTCGTAATTAGCCTATAAAGTTGACTCCTATCACTTGCTTAAGGGTTAGAAAAATTTGCCTCAAATCTAAAGGGTCTTCCTGTGGTTATTCCTCTCTCGCTTTTATGGTTGGTGGGGAATTAAATCAGATACATTGAAGGTGGAGGAGACACCATAGTTCTTTGGTAGCTTGATCTAGTAAGAATTGCTGTTAATCTTTTTTAAGACCTTGAATGGACCATCAGGTCATGGAGAGAGTTTATTTTATCTCAAGTGTAGAAATTTGTCTCAACTAAGGTGGATCCATACTAGGTCGCTTGGCTTCAAAGAAACAGTTTGGTGGCTACTGCTACCTATCTCTTGCTATCTTTGATTGAACTTGACAATCTCCCTAGCCACAGACTGGTGCAGCTCTTGTAATCTTTAGGCTCAGTTAACTTCAGACTGGCTCTCTTCGGCAGCTACAAAAGTGTCAATTATATCTAAAGGGATAGTGGGTTTAAAGCCATAGAAAATCTCAAGAGTCTTCTCAGTGCTACTGTGGATAGTTTGGTTGTAAGTGAACTTCATGATTGGTAGGCACAAGTCTTAATCGCTCAAATTTTTCCTCACAACAACTTGGAGCAAGGTATCTATTGTTTTATTCACTACTTCAGTCTAGCCATCAATCTGAAGATAATTAGTTTGAGAGTGGTTAGTAGAGCTGAACACAAGTTTAGTTACAGGTCTTCTCCAAAGTGTCTTCTAAAAATAGCTCAAAAATTTTGTATCCAAGTTTGAGACAATGGTCTTTAGCACTCTATGTAATTGGACAACTTCTTATGAAAACAAATCAGCATTATATAAAGCATCATTAGTTAGGTGGCACGGAATGAAGTGTGCCATTTTGGTGAAGTGATCCACTACTACAAGGATCGAATCCCTTCCTTTGGATGTTCGAGGCAACCCTAAGACAAAGTCCATACTAAAGTTAGCCTAAGGTGAGGTTAGCATTGGTAAGAACATATATCCTCCATGTGGCTCCTTCTTCCCTTTTGCTCGTTTGCTCACTTCGTAACTTCTGACTATCTTATGGATATCCTTTACCAAACTAAGCTAGTATAAGTTTTCTTTCAATAAGTCAGTTGTTTTGATCTCTCCAAAATGACCAAATAATCTATTACTATGAGTTTTCTTAACCAACATCTCGCGTAGCCTCTTCTCCTTAAATAGATAGCCATCTTTCAAGTAGTATCCTTTAATAGCAACTCTTTATCTACAATTCTTAAGAATAGGACCAAAATGTGGATCTTGATCATATTGTTCCACAATAAGAGAAAAGCTTAGTAATGTTGTTTGTAGAGTGGTTAGTAGAATTTGCCTATGTAACAAGGTATTTGTGATCACATTGGCACTACTTTCTTGTGTTTGATCTCATAGGAAAATCCTTCTGTAAATTCTAATAATTTTGCTTGCCTTTTTGAAAGTTTGTTCTAACTTCCAAGATACTTCAAGGATTCATGGTCCATATAAATCACAAATTCTCGAGGTAAAAGGTAATGTTGCCATACGGTAAGAGCTTGGAAAAGAGAGTACAACTCTTTCTCATACATAGAATAATTCAGTAGGGCATTACTGAGCTTCTTACTATGATAAGCAATAGGTTAGTGTTCTTGCATCAATATGGTGCAAATTACAATACCTAACGCATCATACTCCAATTTGAAAAGTTTGTTGAAGTTAAGTAAAGCTAAAATAAGAGAAGTAGTGAGCTTCTCCTTGATTTCCTTAAAGCTCTACTCACCTCAATTGTTCCAATGGAATCCTTCACTCTTGTTAGTGAGCTCAGTTAGTAGGGCAGTAATGGTACTGAAGTTCTTAATTAACCTTATGTAGAAAGAAGCGAGGCCATGAAAGCTTCATACTTTAATAATGCTCTTCAGCGTTGCTAGTCTAAGACAGCCTGGATTCCATCTCCTAACACTACATAACCAAGGAAGATAACTTCACCTTGGCAAAGTGTGCGTCTCTTCAAGTTCCCATACAATTTCTCAACACGACGAATATAAAAGACAACTCAGAGATATTGAACATGGTTGTCCTAGTCGACACTATACATTAATATGTCATCAAAGTACATGACTACATATAATCCGATCAAAAGGTACATCACATTCATGAGCCTTGAAAATGTGCTCGCCGTATTAGTAAGTCTAAATGGCATAATCAACCACTTGTAGATACCATGTCTCATCTCAAATATAGTTTTCCATTTGTCATTAGGTCTCATGTGGATTTGATAATAGTCACTTCGTAAATCAATCTTCAAAAATATTCGAGCACCATGTAACTAGTCTAACATGTCATCAAGCCTTTGTATAGGATATTTGTATTTGATAGTAATGCGATTGATAGCTCGACTATCAATGCATATGTGCCATGAACCATCATTCTTTAGGACAAGCAGAGCTAACATAACACAGCACAAGGGCTCATGATCTCTCTTACATACCCATGCTCTATCAACTCATGCAATTATTGTTTCAGCTCAACAACTTACTCAGGATTCATTCTGTAGGACGATCTATGAGGTAAGGCTACTCCTGACTATAAATCAATGCAATGTTTAATGCCTAGGACTAGGGGTAGTCCTTTAGGCAATTCTTTTAGAAACAAGTCATAAAACTCTTTTATCAAATTTCAAACCTCTTTGAGTATGTCTTTGAAATTCATTAACTCCAACAATTTCCTTACGAATAAGACCATAGCCTCATTGGCTTTCTCAGTAGCTTAGAGCTCTCCCAAGCTCATCACTAATGCCTTCTTCTTACAAGCTTGAGTAAGCTGATCATGTGTTTTGTTCACCTAACTTAGTGTCATAAATTACAACATAATCTTCTTTCCATCCTTCGTAAAGGCATAAGTGTTCTTGGATCCGTTGTGAATAATATCTTGGTCAAATAACCAAGGCCTCCTTAACAACAATTGTGAAGCTCCTATGGGGACAACATCACATACTACGTCGTCTTTGTATACATTCCCAATACAGAGCGGTATAGCCATTTGCTTTGAAACATATAGAACACCATTGTCATGTAACCAGTGTAGCTTATAAGGTTGGGGGTGCCTAGAGGTTGGCATGCCTAACCTTTGTATAAGGGACCGGGCGATAACATTGGTACAACTTCCTCCATCTATAATGATGGTATATAGTTGTCTTTTAATGGTACACTTGATGTGAAACAAATTCTCTCTTTGATCCTTCTCAGAGCTTGGCAAAGAGCTTAGTACACGTCTTAATACTAATGTCATTACTCTTCTTACGTCAGCATAGATACATGTCTCTTCCTCTTCCTTAGCTTCAATTTGCCCAACATTTCTCTTCGCCTCCTTAAGTTAAGTCTTGTTGGTGCTATCCACTATATCATCTCAGAGTACCATAGCACATCAATTAAGACACTTAGTAGCCATCTATCTAAAACCTACGCACTTAAAGCATTTTACATCATTTGTCTTCTATCCTGAGGTTTGTCCTTTCTCGTATGGTTAACTTATCTTCAACTTGGCTCTTTAGGTCTACTCGATTAGTGTCAAGTCGATCATTCTTCTCCTTTGCTCAAACAGGTCTTCTTAGCTTGGCATCGACAGGTCGATACAAAACAGGAGTTCATGCATAGCTTAGCTAAAGTCTGCTCAAATTATTTCTCCTTTACTTCTCGACCCTTTGAGCTATCTTAATGGCTTCCTCTAAGGTGTAAAACCTCTATACTTCCACAATGTTGCAGATCTCATGTTTAAGCACATAGATGAATTGTGATATAGTATGAGCTTCAGGTGCATCTACGTTTGCTTGGATCATTAACATCTAGAACTCTTTGACATAATCATAACAGTGTAGTTTCCTTGGCAAAAATCTTGCAACTTAGCGATTATATCTTAAAAATATGTCTTAGCTATGAATCTTCCCCTCAACAACCTCTTCATCTCTTTCCAAGTCCACATACCTTGTCTTCTATCTCTCACTCTAGCTGCATTCAAATTCTCCCACCACATGGTGGTGTATCTAGAAAATTCAAGTGCAGTAAGTCGAACCTTTACTACCTCAGTATACCTATAATAGTTAAACACTTTCTCAACCTTCTCTTTTTACTCCAAGTATTCATTTGTATTTCCATTACTAGTAAAGGTTGGGATCTAGACCTTAACATTATCAAGTCCTCAAGGAGCTCGACACCTTCACCCTTCTGCCCGGTTGTACTCCCTACCTTCTTCTTCCTTTTTATCGACTTCTACGTCTGCCTCTTCATCATCCTCCTTAATTTCCTCTGACTCAAGTTTATGTCGAGTAGGTTAGTCTGCTACTCCTCTAGCCTAATGAGGTCAAACTAGGCGATTAGCTCAATCAACACGGCTATATCTTCGTTCTTGCATGTCTTCTACTCGATTACAATTGGGTTCTCTTTGTGTTTGTTACCTATTGCCTTGCATAGCAGTAATACGACTCTCAACAAGGTTAGTGAGTCTACTAAGTTTATCATCAATTAAACCTGGGGTATTATTGTTATGCTGGCTACAGCCAACACGAGCACCACCATCTTAGTCACAAATAGTTTCGTGAATACTAGAATCCAACATAATGCAATGCTTTCCTAACAAATTCAATGATACAGTACTTAGCAAAACCCTTCTACTAACTATCCAGAATCTTGCTAACACAGTGTCACAAAAATGAAATTTACTTTGTTTCGAAGTAAAGAAATGAAGTAGAACAAAGAAATAAAAATTACTACGCTTACCTTGTGCAAACATTACTACTCATCTCACTACTTCAAAACCTACTTCAACATAACTTCAGCAAACTCTATACGAATGCAATGTAGCAGCTACGGAAGAATATAGTAGCCAATAGCAGTAAGCACGAACAAAACTCCACTGCACTTCATACACTCCCTCTTGGAACCATGCTCGAATATTAGGGAAGCTAATGTATCTCCGAGGTTATACATACCAAGGTCATACCATAACAAACAAGAATGAAAGAAAAAAAAAAAAGGGTTTAGCAAATTTGAATAGCCACTAGCTAGATATGACACACCAACTAATCTTACCTAGCTTAATCCTCACTTAATATGACACATAAGTAAAGATTAAGGTTGCTCGCTACTAACTCTTGCTAAAGGAGCTAGAGGGAAATAGAGAGGACACAACTAAGTGTTCTCAAAGGGATAATATATGTATTTAATAATCAAGTATGATGTATGTGTATAAAGAAGTGAGGTATTTATATACCTTTAATTATGGTTGCAATAATGAAGGAAAAGGCAAAATATGTAATGCACAAAAATACTCCTAAAACATAGTTAAAAGGGTAAAAATGACAAATGATAATTTTGTAAGGAAAGAGAAAGGAATCCTTCTAGAATATTGTGCAAAAGACATGTATCAAGTAGCGACTAGTGATTTGCAACGTAGTTGGTCTTGCTGAAGTAAGTTCTCGAATAACTTAACACTTGTAAGATTTAGCTTAGATGAAGTTAGGAAGGATTTTGGAAACTGGGTCGACTTGATTTGAGTTTGATCGAAGCTTGGGCATTCTTGAGTTTTTTTAGGTCGGGTAACTCGGTAGCTGATAAGTGTAAATTACTCTACACTTTCAATGCATGTTTAGGCATAGAATTCGTCATAATCATGATTCAATTCTTAAGTTTTGATACTTAATTGTATAATACATTGATTTCAGGTAAATCACGAGCAAGATGATGAAATTTATACAAGAACAATAACTTTTAGGGAAATCATTGTCGTAAGGAGAAGAAAACATTGAAGTAGTACCAACATTAACTCAATTACAAGCATGATAATGAAGGAATGAAAAGGCTAACCCTAATCACGTCTTTTATCACAGGCATGATTGAGCAAGTATTGATAATCCCCCTACTAATCATGGCCATGATTGTATAGCAGGAAGGTGATCACGGCTAAAGTCATGAGTATGATGAATTGTAATAAAGCGATGAGGAGTTCATAGCATTCATCATAACTGTGATTGGTGAAGACTCTTGTTTTGCAAAATAGTCACGCCCTAAGTTATGGGTACAATGGAAGAGATACAACTATTCTTTTTCAACTTTTTCACACAAACCAGTATGTAGAAAATGTTAGGCAGTGCCTTGAAGAGGTAGAGTGAAGTCTTTTGACGAGAAGAGTATAAATATATTGTGACTTTCGGAAAAAAGAAGAAGAAGAAGAAGAGGAGATCAAGAGAGAAAAACATTAGAACAAATACTATCAAGAAACACAAGAGATCATAGAATTAAGATCATTAAGTTTTTCTTATTCGTGTTCTTAAAGTAATGATACTGTAACATAAGATTGTGTAACATTCTTTATTAAATTCGAGGGAATTGTGAAGAATCAAGTGTCTGTATACCATTGTATCAAAATACTTCAAGTGAATTAAAAAGGGATTTTATTCTTTTCTTTTCTTTTGTGTTGTGTTTTAATTCATTTTTCTTATTTCTCTATATGTCTTTTTTCTATCACGTGTGAATGTTAAAAATAGGGTTTATGAAATTATTTTAACATGAATGTATTGTGAATTGTTTCTATTCCTAATAATTATGAATTTTTAGTTATTAGAATTTCATATAAGTTAGGATAGTGTAGTGTAGGACACAATCTTACAATAGATCTCAATGGAATACGTTAAGAGATGATTCCATTAAGTAGATCTTAATCACTAGATCGATTTACTCTTGTTAATAAAGATATTATTAGGAACTTCATTGCATGATTAGGGAATTTAAGGATTAATAAGCTTTTAATACAATCTTGACTTATCTATTCTTTGATAAGAGATTCTAAGGAATACAATCAGGCTTACAATTGAGTAATTCTTAGAAGAATACTCATGACTAGAGAATTCTTGCAGATGAGTAATTATTAAGATGGATAATTCATAAGCTATGTTAATATGATTGAGTAAACCTACTTTGCAAATTGTTGTTTTTGTGTCATAATTCTATCCATTGTGTTTTCTTAGTGTTATCTTAGAATTAGTACAGTTTAATTGTAATGATTAGTTAAATTACTTAATTAAATCATTTGGTAGCTAGTTAATAGGCAAAATATTTAGTACTAGTGTTTAAATCCTTTTCTAAGTGGAGATGACCTTATACTTATTCATATTAACAAATGATAGGTGTACTTGCATATTTAACCAAGTAAAGGATAAAATATAGGAATCTAATTTATAAAACTCAGAAACTCTATTTAGAGGCGATCAGTAGCTTGGCTTCGATAGATGCCTGGTGCTCAGTAGCTCAAAAGTTGAGTTGATTTCAGCCAGAGTTTGGCACTCAAGTTGGTGGAAATGTAGGAGTCTGAGATTAAAGAAGGAATCTTCGCCCTTAAAGGGTTCTTAAGCTAACATACGTTGTGTAAGTCCTTGTAATCCTCTAGCTCGGCTTCTTATGACTAGTCCATAGAGTTGATACCTATCACTTAAGCTCATTACAGTTGAGATCATCTCAATCTCATGAATGATTGTTGCAGAAATAGGCCTTGCACTCACCACGCTCTTAGGAGTAAATGTTTGTGCTAAGTGACTATAACTATCATAGTATGATTTCTTTGATCATTACATATAAGGTTACTTCATCCTTAACTCTACAAAAAGGTGTTACGACTATCAAGCTTGTTGTGTGATCTCTTTAACTCATTACAACTAAATGGGCCTTACCTCCACCCTCTTATGAGTAAATGCTTTTACTAAGTAGCTATAGCCAATGTGATATGACTGCTTCAATCATTCATGGATGAGGTTGCTTTAACCTTGACTCTCTAAAAAGGCATTATGGTTACTAAGCCTATTGTGGTTTGATCCAACCTATCACAACTAAAATCGCTTTGATCTCATGAACGATGTTATAGAATGGTCTTTGTGCTCACCGCATAATCAGGAGCATATGCTTCTACTAAGTTACTATAACTGCGATAATATGATCTCTTTGATTACTTGAATGAGGTTGCTTTGACCTCTACTTTATGGATAGGAGTTAAGGTTACTAAATTTGTAGTACAGTCACTTTGAATTGTCATAACCAAAATCACTTCTGCCTCATGATTAAAGAATGACAAAATAGAACGTCAACTTTATATATTTTCTTATGGTCATGGTATTAATGTTGGTTACATCAAACTTCTTTCTCAAAGATCATTACTAAGGGATTAAGTGGCAATGTTAGCTATACTTGGACTTACTAGAGCGTTATGCACCATGGTAACAATAGTAATCATACCATTGTGGCTATAAAAGCTTTTAATTTAAGGATAGTGCACTTTATGGCCTGAAATTGTAGATGGCTTTAGATTTTGGTTACGCCACATCTCATATGAAAGGCATTAAAGATAGCTTAATGTGTTAGGACATTGTATCTTGTACCAAGGTAACAGTGATGGCTTCATTATGTAAAAATGATAGATTAAGACCTTCAGTAAGCAACGCTAGAATTGTACTTGCAAAGGAGCTTAGAAGAAGTGATCTTCAACATTTGCTCTAAGTTCACTCGGCATCTTCAAAGGCTTTAGAGTTACATATTTCTCACTTTAGTAGATATCTTTAAGTCACAACTTCTCTACCACCCTTTGTGTGTATGAGAGCTTTAGACTTGGATGTGAGCATAAAACGTCATATGTAGGTACTTTAGATACTTTCTCATGATACTCCTTCGTCACACATGTTGAAGAAGTGGTCATGGAATCAGCTCTTAGTTAGAGTATGGATGAAGTGGTCACACATTATGTTTGGAAAAATAAATATTTTCTTTATTGAAGTTATGCAATATGAATAGTCATGAATGAGCTACTTAAAGCTGATGATAGGGTTAGTTACATGCCATCCTAATGCATCTTCATATTTTGCAAGAATTTGATGAATTTACTCATGCACATTACACCCAAAGGAATGAGACCCTCTAAGGTAGGTCCTTACTTTCTTTGTTGCAGCAAATGTTAGGTTAACTAGAGCTAAGCATAATAGTCTATTCCATAGTGCCTTCTTATATTGTACTCCTTTGTCTTCTATAGGAACTTGGTAGATTTACCATGTTAGACATCTTCTAATATGAATCTAAGATCCTATAAAATCTTAACTTAAGTAAAGGATTGCTAGGTTGCACATTGATGATAGTAGCGATAAAGCCATTATTTCGAACAAACACTGCATGAAGGCTTTAGAATGAGAACACAAGTTCTCTTGCATGACTTGTAACTCAAGCAAAGCATTGTTAGAAGTACTATTGTTATGAAGCTACATATGCAGTGTTCTCCTCTTTGCTTTGATTTTCTTGATCGTGTCTAGATAAATATTTTGATCCTTAAATCTTCCCTCAGGTGTCATTTTGTTTAAGAACTTCTCAACTCTAGTGGAGTTTTTATTTAATGTATTAGAGGGTTACTGTAGTTGGCTCAATATGTGTAATGTGCATGTTGGTTGGCCTTAGAGAAGTCTTTATTTGATGACATGTGAAAGGATGACCCTCTAGAGAGACGTAGAAGGAGGAATAGGCAAACTCGATGTGTCATTTGCACACATGTTATAGATCAAGTTCTATGTTATTGGGTACTCTTTATCCATTCTACACAAGATAGTTGATTTGATCTTGTGTGCATTTATGTTGATAAAGCTTCCCCATTGCTCTTAACTTAGCAACATGTAGATAATGTGTCCAAGTGAGAGATAAGCCTCCTATTTGAAGGTTAATGTTGATTGTCAGATGGCTTTGAGATGGATGATTGAGATTAATGCTATAAATGACCATTTGACCACTTCTAATGGCCTAACAAATGAGATTCATCCTTTCTTTTCTTTTCATAATGGAATGGACTTAACTAATCCTAACTCTTTTTAAGCTTAGTCCATCTTCTTTGTAAAAAAACCCATCTCCTTAAGAAATAAGCTTAAGGCTTAAAAAAACTTTCTTTAAGGCATACTAAGGCTAAAGGAGACCCAAATGAACCTAGAAAGACATTTTTTTAGCCTTACCCATGGAATTAACTTGAATGGGCTATTTGAATCTATATGTGTGTAGCCAAGCAAGCTAGCCAATACATAGCATTATGTGATTTTCTACAATATTATCGTAAACGAAAGATTTTTTCATTATTTTCATGTTTGAGACAACTAAACAAGATTGAGAATAGAAAGAATCAATCTAAAAATCCCTATTTTAAGCCTATTAAACTAAATCTTCCTGATATATCCTTAATTGGGCCCAACTAGCCCATAAATTTCATTCATGGCATTAAGTTGGGTCAAAAACTTAAAAACCAAGTAGTCTAAACTTAGATAAGAAAATAAAATAAATAAAGTAAAGATTGAAAGTGAACTTTTCCTTTAATAAATGATTTAGACTGATGAGTAGCCTATAGGGAATAACGATATCTAACAACATGATGTACGGACTAATATATATTGCACCGTTTTAGAAACGTGTTTGGTTTGATTTGCATCAGCAGAGACGCTTCCGATTCAAAGATAATTTTACTTTAAGATTTTAAACTTCAGATGATCTTTCCTTTAAAGCGATATATATAGTGCGAACATATTTAATAATAATTAATTGGATCACCAACCGTGACTCTATCTAGAAGATTTACATTGTACATACACCCTGTAAAAAGTTGAGACACAAACAAACCTAAAGTGATATATGTAGTGTGAACCTATTTAATAAAGACGGGAATTCTGACCAACCTTTGCCTATCCATCCTAAGTTGTTATTCTCAAGATTTGTCGTGAGGAGTGCCCTCTAGATCATTCCTAGAGAAACATCTGCATTATGTACGTATGTGGTAGTGACTCCACACCTATGGTCTGATTTTGGAGTGAATTATGACCTATCTTTCTTCCTACCAAACCAGCTCAATACCCCTTAGATTTGCCTTTATAATGGGGGAGAAAAAGGTTGCGACTTCTGCAGTACTCGAACTTGAGTTTCATTTTTGTGGATTCCTTGTCCAAGTTCCCGTTGCTAAATTATGTGGTCATAATACCGAGACTGAAAGCAAATCAATTCACATTTTAATACATAATAAGGAGGTATCTACAATTGCTAGGAAAAATAATTATTTTATTACGTCCCTAGGAAATTAACCAAATAAACTATGAACGTATAAACGTTTTTAAAGGAATAAAGATATAATAAATATATATTCTTTATAATTTGAGTAGTTTAGTTCCTAAATTTTATTTCTTTAATAATTTAGTACCTAACACAAGTACTTAGGGAGCTATTTTTCATAAAGTATAGATACTAAACTATAAAAGAAAAAAAGTGTAGGCTGTCCAAATCCTAAAGTACGAATTTTACATTTATCCCTAATTTTAAAGCTTACAAATTGCACACCTATTTTAACATATTGAGACATATTTTTTTCTATATTATATGTTCGTGTATAATCATTATTGGGAATATAAAATGTCATGTTTTTAAAAATATATATGTACGTCATTGACGGACCCTCGGTATATTTAAAATAAATAGATGGAGAATGATGGAAATAGGACCACGATAAAATCTGTGCAAAAGCTC
The DNA here is from genome assembly GCA_024138015.1 of Lumnitzera littorea. Classification (NCBI taxonomy): domain Eukaryota; kingdom Viridiplantae; phylum Streptophyta; class Magnoliopsida; order Myrtales; family Combretaceae; genus Lumnitzera; species Lumnitzera littorea. Next base: position 106,270,848 of record JAMXBB010000005.1, on the reverse strand, counting down.
ATTTTGTTATCCTGTGGCTGTGATTTGCTGGCTGGCCGACCAAGAGACTCGTTTTCTAGTACCAACTCCTCTGTTTATCGAAATGACCTTGAACTTAACAACCATGTTGTCACCTATTTGTGAACCAATCGCACCGCCCACGATAATTGATGAAGCAGAAACAGCATATGATTATATTTATTCAAAGATCCGCGTCACGATTTGTAAAAGGAAAAAAAGGGGAAAATACCATCAATACTAGTGAGAAATAGAGACATTATTAGTGTAAGCTTTTTATTTTTTATTTTTTGGCGTTGAAAAGGTGGCTTTATTTATTCATAATAGAGAATTAATTTCTAATAATAGAAATGGGAGTTTTATACTCCCTATAATCCTTATATACAAATATATCTCACCGAATGTTATGTTTGGTAGTCAGTAATATATTAAAATGGAATTGTGATTTCAAATTTAATTTCCTTTCCTTATTTAGAAGATAGAATCGTGTTTTCATAGAGTAAGTGATTTTGGCTTTAAAGAGGAATTAGATTCGACTTTTAAAAAAATGAAATGGGCGATTTTATTCTTCGCATATTTATTATTATTAATCAAATTATTTATTTAACCTTCAATTTAATTATGATATTAAATAATTAAGAGTATTTTTTATAATTATTATTATATACACATTTAATTTCATTAAATTTTATGGATTTTTCCATACATGGGAAAAGATTTGCTATTTGCTTCTCATTTTCATTCTATTTCATTCTTGCAATATAAGAGTAATAAGCACAACAAAAGGAGGAACTAGGGAGATCATTCTCAAAAGATGCCAACAATAACATCTAATTGAATTGAAAAATCAGTTTGTAATAATTTGAAAAGAGAGAGAGAGAGAGAGAGAGAGAGGAAAAAAAAGAGAGAAAGTGGTCGGGCAGATTAACTACTCTGTCTTGTTTAACTAATTGATACAAAGTCGCGAGAGGCACAATTACTATGTAAATTATAGTAAAAGACGGCATTTAATAGCTGTTATGTATGGTACTAATGAATCACCAATTATAGAAGCGATATGTACCTAATCACTCCATGTTATGCCGCTTTGTTGCTCCTAGGCTCCTATGAAGCAATTATACGACCTTAAAGCTCAAGATTTGATTGCCAAAAAGAGGAAACAATTATGAAGTTAAATGTTGGTGTCAAGTAATTATATAACAATATGAGTGATGAAATTTGTACAAAATACGTAAAGGAAAGATTAGAAGACAAATAAAGAATGGTTGGAAAGGAAGCAAACACAAGACAATTGAACACATGGCAAAGTTGAGAAAATTTCGTGATGTTTTTCGTACACCAGCTTTCGGGACATAAAACATTTCCAAATATATAATTATAAAGGTTGTAAGATTTATTCAGTTTTTTATTTTTTCATAAGTACAAGCTTTATACTATTCATTATATAATACATATTATAATATGTTTTATTTATCATATATAATGTAAATTACATAGAGTATATGTATTGTTATACATATAAGATGTCAAATATATGAAATCCATACTTACATATGAATTCAAGTTGAATAAAACGATAAGAGAGAGAGAGAGTGTGTGCCAAATTCAACTCATTGTTTTAAAACGTAAGTAAGTAGATCTTAAAGTTGACCAAATTCAATAGTTTAAGTTTATAGTCGATTTCATTAAGCTTGTTTAAATGTTTTTCTTTTAAACTAAAATAATATTGAAGTATAAACTTTACTTGAAATTCAACAAACATCTAAGCTCGAGTCAAGCCCAATTATGCTTGGAAGCTAATTAAGCTATGTATTATAAAATCGAACTTGAATTGATAAATTATTCAAATAGTGCGAATTTGACTTGTTTCATTTGTTGTCCGATTGAACTCATATAAACATTGAACTCAAACTTAATAGCTTGTGAGTTGGTGTCACTCTCATGTATAAGCCCCCGCATAAGAAAAAATAAAGGAAAAAATATAAATGAAAATAAGAGAATCTGCAATTTATTGCTAATTCTTAAAAGTATATAGAAGCATATCTAAACCATTAGATACTAGGGGTAGATATATATCATTTAATAGAGCATACAATTATAATTCTAGCATTTTGGTCCTCTTAGTTTTTTTTTTCAATTTCTCTAAATTTACAAATCAATAATTGAAATTACCTAAATTCTTATAATAATATATTGTAACGTCATCATAATATAAGTTTTTTCATTTAATTTTAATCATTAATTACACATAACATATTTTACGGAATTAAATTGAGAGAATCCATTTTCCATTAGCCAATAATCATGGTTGGAAAAGATTATGGTCTTCTTATGAATAATATATCCTTAAAATTAAAAAAGAAAAATTGACTTTTTTGTCTTTCTTCCATAAAGCTACCGACCTTTGACAAATTGAAATGTCATTATTCAGTTTAGAGCATTAGCAAATCAAAGACATCATGACATGTTTATTGGAACGTTACTTAGAAAATACTCCCTGTGAGTGCAACAAAATCTTGGTCTGTGATCAAAACTCTCCTAGCAATGAGTAGAGATAAGGACTCATTCTATATAAGGTGCAATGAATAGTAATTCTGAGGTGAACAATGATGTCACCTTTGGTTGATCCTTTCGCAAACGAGGAAAATAAAAAGAATTATATATTCAGATGATGATGCATGCATAAATGGTAGATGAAGACTCCAAAACTACAGTAATATGTCACATGAATAAAAAGCTAACGTAGGATTCTGTATCTTAATTATTTGAAAATCCATTTCTGGTATTTGCTTATTCAATAAATATTCAATGAAAATAGACGCGCATATGTAAAGTGCGCATTAAAAAAAAAAAAAAAAGGAGTTATCATCACTAAACTAATTACGTAAATAAACTGTGAAATAGTTTATGAAAATACAAACTCAAGTTTGCATTTCACTATTAATACTTGCTGCAAATGAATAATATTGAGGAAGGGCAATCTGTGACAGGTCTTTTAGTTTAGTTGATAAGAAGGTTATACACATTAAATCTAAAATAAAAATGTGCTATGCATAACTATTTCGTAGTAACTGGTTTTTTTTTTTTTTTTTTTTGAGTGGATGTAAAAGCATGTGACGAATATTGATGAAAAAGGAAAAGGTTAGAAAATATTTCAAAAGATCCTCAACGGATCTATGCAACTATTCCCATGCTTTTGCCAATTAAGTTTTGGTCGTTTGTGGAAGACGTGGCGTGCGTATGATGGACCCATGTCAACGTTAATTTCCACCGATCTCCAGCCACCCGTTTTTGCCACCACACAAGACAAGCATGCTTTTTCAAAATGGTTCGACTGGTTTTGTAACGTTATAAAGTAGCTGTCATACGGTAATGACTTTGCAAGGTAGTGATGTGGAGGTTGGTGTTCAAAATCAATTTGTATAAACTAGACTCGAATTTTCTATTTTTTATTATAATCATCAAAAAGAAAAATTAGCAGTGATACACGTTATATATATATACATGTTGTAATGAATAAATATCGATTAAATTTTAATAAATGATAGTAACAATAGATGATTTTTAAAAATAGTGCCATCCAGTAATTTACAGACACTGTACTTATAAAAAACACGATGTATATTATCTAATTTATCATTTTTTTATAAAGTATTACTTGGTAATATAAAATTATGAGCTCAATTGATTGAATTCTATAGGCGCTCAAATTCAATGTCAGTTTTGGGACGATGGCTTATATTTGTAATTCCAATATTATATTATTGGTGGCAAACTCAAAAGTTTTTAATAATTAATTAATAATGCATGTATCTACTGAATTATGGTCAATCCCGAATTCGTATAGCGATATCATACACGCATGTAATCAGTATAAAGTTTTAGGTATTAGAGATACTCAATCAAGGTAATCATTAGACACCTTTTAGATTTACAATATATATATATATGACAAACGTAATAAGTAAGATCTAAAATCATCCCTACACTCCTCCATCTCTCTAGTTCTTTCTTTCCCTCCTCCCTTCTATAGTTTTTTTTTTTTTCTTTTCTTTTCTTTTTTTCGAAAGATAGGGTGGCACAATAACGCTCTCAAATTTGGAGCGCTATAACTTGGAAGTATCTTTATCATTTACTAACACCATGCATAAACTTCTATTAAAATCTTTAAAATTACTTATTAACATCTTCAAATAATTTCGAATAAAATTTAACTCTCAAAATAATTTAGAACAACTACAAAGTGTATCTCACAAATTATGAATAAGAATAACTAATTGTAAAATAACCTCTAATGATCTTGACTCAAATCTATTCTTACATTAGAAGTTCTAGTTGTTACTTCCCATCTTAGTAATCTTAATTATTGTATCTACCTAGACAATCTTTGAAATTTCTATCCAAATTTATGCCTAAAAAATAAGATGGGGTGAGCCAAAGCCCAATATGAAATACAACATACACAAGTGCATGAACATATAATCTTTCAATCACACATGAATGCAATAATGAAAAACCATTCATTTATTTATTTTCATTTTAATTCAATAAGCATCATAGGAGTAATCATGACTTCGGCACACATATAATTAATACCATATAGTTGGTATTAGATCCTATTCAATACCCTAGAAATCAAGAACAATTATCCTAACTATCTAGATCATTTCCATATGGAACTTTACACTCTCAAGACATTGTCGCACATGGATTATTGGGATGTCACCCTAAGATTACCAGTCCCCAAGTCCCTTAGGGCTAACTAAGCATATGTAATACATAAAATTAATGCTAGATAGTTGATTAAATTTAAGTCTGCTTATAATAGCTAAGCCTAATAGCCATAAGTAGCAACCAAGTATCCCATACCTCATTTAATGACAACACGAATAATTCTCAAATCATTAAGTAATCAGACAAAATGAGAAGCCTTGGAATCATATTTTTGAATTTTAAGTACTGCTCTCAATTTTAGGTATTTCTAATTTTACAAATGTTGTTAAACTTAGTTTAAGTGATTTATTCAGACATATGGGAGAACCAAAGGTTAAAGGGATAAAGTCAAATTTATCGTAGTTCAAGTGGGATCAAACCAATAGCGGATTGAACCGATTTTATAACTCGGTTAAATCAAATCAGATTGAACCATAAAGATTAACTAAGGTTTGATAACACTAATTTTTACCTTATACTTATAAGTTGGATAAGTTGTTAAGTTGAAGTTGGTAACTAAGGTATATTAAAGAAATCTTTAACTAACATTTTAATGTGCTGAATAATTGAAATAATGGTAGATTTATTTACTTATTAGTTTAATAATATTTAACAAAAGAAATTAGAAGAAATTAAATTAATATATAAATATACAAGTAAAAACGAATATGCAAACTAAGGTACACGATATGTAAACCCAACACCATATACACGCCGTTTGGTTGTTACTAAATTTAGAATTGTTTCTAATGTACCAGATATTGTTAAAATAAAAAAAATTACAACAATAGGTACATATTTAAAACAAACTGTTATAATAAATCGATGGTGTAGCAATTGTCTATAAACCACCTCTATGCTATTTATTTATTTACTACTATTATCATTTTTTTTTAATTGGAAGCACACAGGCAATATTTGTACTTAAGACTGAGGCCAAGGATCACGGTGAACCGTGGAAACAAAAGAGAACACAGACAAGTAACCTCTTGTATTGACATGCTGATCCAATCATGGCCGGTTGCCTGAACGCAGCTCTGCTCTTTCTGCATGCCTGTGTTGTCCTTAAATAATCCAGACATTTTAATCCTCATAATGGCTGTTCCTTTGTTGGGACTTAGGAGTTTGGAGTGAGAAACCGACAATGGAATTTAATGGACAAATTAATATGAGCCAATTACGTACCTTTTATGTCATTGATCTTTCAATACTAAATGTTTTTTCGAATGAAGAGTTTTGCCACTCTTCTTCTTTTTGGTCAACCAGAGCCTTGCCCCCCATTTACAATTTAGAATTTGGACTAGGTATACGTATTGGTCATCAAGATATCAAATCTATTAAAGTAGAATTATTGAGACAAGAATCCAATTTACTACGTTAGCTGTTAGCTTTCAAGTTGTGCCAAGCATCATCTAATTGAAACTTGAAGTGCCAGTTTTACTAGCCGACTTAAGCTAACATATGTCTAACTTTGATTAAATTTTTTTATTTATCATCCAAACTTTCAAGTTGCCCTAAGTAACATATAATTGAAACTTCATGTGCCAATTTGACTTCATGTTATCTTAGGATATTGGAAGTGTTTGAGGTGTGCTTCGGATTTTGTAGAAGTGGGTTAAGGTGGTCACCCACTTGCCAATTATTTTGAATTGTTCCCATATGGTATGATTTGAATTCTATGGGTTGAACTTGGCTGACTTAAGGCTAGGGCATAGATACTCATAGATTCAGAAGTTGTCTTACAGTTAGGTCGAACTCCATGCTAATAATTTGGATGAGGTACATAGAGTCCTATGATGAACTATCGGGAGCTCAACTGGAGAAAGAAAGTTAGATTGGAAATTTGCAGCTTGGCCCATGTCTTTAAGAGGTTAATCTAGACTTACAGGGCTCATATTCAAAACGACCTATCAACATTATATAACTAATACTAACTTGTGTCTTTCTTACAAAGAAAATAGTTAATCACAAAAATGATATGTTCTTAAAAAATCAAGTAATAAACACTAAATGCCAAATTGCGGCACAACACATACCAAAAGGCCTAGAACAAGGAAAAAGAAACATACTTTATATTATAAAGTCAATATTCAAGTATAACGAATCAATATAAAATAATATAAACATGATTCTTTATTTTTCTTTTACTTAACCCTAACCCAACCCTTAATGCATGATAACCACCCAATTACCTTCAAGTCCTCATGGTAACGCCCTCCACAACTACTATAGCAACCATCATCATGGCTAAGCATATGTTCTACTACTTTGCTTGAACAAAATTGATAAAAAAAAAGGATATTTTTCAATAAGTTTGAGGGTACGCTCTCACACCAAGATCAAAAAAATTTAGGATGATTATTTGTAATATTTGAAACTTCAAGAATATATTTGCACTAAGTTTAAAGTTTTTACACAACTAACACGTTTGATCCATTTTTATAGCTACTTATTTATTATTACATGAAGTTTCTAGATTCTGTTTAATTCCTCATTTTATAATGTTTCAAAAAGATGATATATTCCTGGGACAATTATTACCTTACACCAACAAGGTTTGACCTTGGTTGCTAAGTTTGTGGGACAATAATTAGAGGCTTTTACTATAATAAGAAAATGACCGAAACTTCGATCCTTTTAATTTATTTTTTTTAATTTTTCTTAATTTAACAACTTAAAATGCTACTATACATAATCATCGGTTGAAATTATAAGTAATAAAATATTATCATGACGATATCATAAGATTTTTAAAGAATCTAAATAATCTCAACCGGTAAATTAAAAAAAATTGAAGGGAAAAAAATCGGATGGATCCATTTATCTTCCTCGCAACCTTTTTAGACCTAAGTTTTGGGTTGTAGATTAGAGCACATGCGCATTTTGTATAATGATAGACCTAAACCATCCTCAGCTTACCTAGCATACTTCTGCAGCACTCCAACTATCAATTATGGAGTTCAATGAGAATAGTTTGACACGATCTTCCCAGCAAATGAATAGATGACATAGCATATCTCCCTCTACAGTCAAATGCCACCACACTCCATTAGGCTTACCAGTAACCCTCGCGGCTTTATAGGACAAACCTTATCCTTAAGCTCCTTAGAGTTATTCACCTAGTTGATGCTTTAAGCCTCCTATCCTACCAAAAATGGTGGATATCATTGGTAGGCATCCATCTCAACCCAACCCGGGCTACACCACCATTATAGGCATGCTAGTGAAAACACAACTGTGTAATACGAGCACCTAAATCTGGTAAATTATCATACGGCAAAGGTTAAATATTTAATTTTTCATCCTTTAGAAAAATATCCGTAGCTCCTCGTAAGGGTCACGCACATCTTCTTTTCAAACCTATTGTATACGTTATCTCTCGGATTACGCGCTTAAATAACCGCCACTAGACCATCCCTCGACGACTAATGCGTGGAGGGATTCCGTAAACAGTCCCTAGGGAAAAAGGGATTTGGTAAATTAGGGTTGAGTCCTCCGAGTCATACATAATAGACCTAATACAAGGCTCCTAGATTATCAAAAAAGTAAAAATGCTTTTCACACTGATTTACTGCCATTTATACTTCCTAAAAGGATAAAATGAATGCCCACTAGATCGAATATGTTGTATCATGTTGCACTACTTCATATTCACGTAAACTAAAGCAGAAAATCACCCTACATGAATTACGTAGTGATAGGTACCGCAAATAAAACTTTAATGCGTCAGATTAATATAAATATCAAATGCGTATTCTTTTTACCGTTTTAAGCTATCCACAGTTCCACACGTGAAAACCACCATTTAGAAGTTCCAAAGCAGAGGCTGTAAAGTTCGTTTCTTGCTAAAAATTTAAGCGGAAAAAAAGCTTTAGAAATTATGGTAGTACACCTGTAAGTGCGAGTCCTACGAGACTGGCCAGTTGAGGTAAGGAAAAATGGAGCACAAGCAAGTTTTAGTGGAAGGTAACGTGATTAGAACAACTAGCTAATGGTCGGCCGTTGTGAAAGCGAAACAAACCAACAAAACTCCAAACAACTCATTTGAAATCGTACCTCCTTTATTATTTTATTTTTTTTCCGTTTTTGAAAAGAACATTAAACATAAATTATACGAAATTTATCTTTTACCTTGAAATACCAAAAAAATTCAATTATTATCCTCCCACAGGATAGTTCTTATGTTGTTCCAAAAATAGCGTTTGATTTTTCTTCTTCTTCTTCTTTGTTTTTTTAAATCATCAGAAAGATTGGACAGAATAAACTGTCCAACTTGAATCTATCTTTTGTCACATAAAATAATAATAAAGAAACACAAACCTCAAACGGCATGTTTATCAATGTAGACCTAAATGATTTTTGAAAAAGCACCTTTCTCTTTTATTGTGTGTTCAATCTTGAAAATTCCATGAATTCTTTTAGGGATGATAATAAGATACTTTAGAAATTAAATTTCAATTATTTTGGCATTTGAATTCTTGGTTTATATATTTCACTCCCTTCAGATTTTTTAAAAGGGTTTGTAGATCATATTTTATCTTTTTGCTTTTAAGAAGGTAAATAACAAACTAGTAAAAGAAATATATATACATATACTTAAGAGCATCTTTAATCCTAGGAACTCTATAATTTCTTTATTTTTGCCCTATCAGCTTCTTTAAGAACTCTAACGCTTCAATCCTAAGTTCCTCCACCAAAGTTTTTTGACACTTTTTTTATATTTTTGTTGGTCTTATACAATAACTTTAAAATCACTACTATTAATATTTTGTAGATGCAATTTAATATTTGTACAATATGATAATTATTATTACATTAATAATATTAATAAATATTATATTTTTACATTAATTGATATTTTATTTGTACATTATTAATATAATTAAATATACAATTACTATCCACTTTTAAGAATTTTTTTTTTTAAATGAAGTAATCGAAACATGCCTATGTAGAGTTATGCTCCTGTTGGAAGGGATGTGTTCAATTATCCTCGATTAGCTTGCTAAGAAACGAGCACTGTAAGAAGAAAGAATCAAATGGGAAATTAGAAAAGTATGTAGGTGAACATATAGTTGCAATTTACCCTTGTAGAACATATAAAGCATTAATAAACAATATAATCTAAATGAACAATAAAATATAGGTGAATATACAAATGTTAATAAGTGTATCAGATATTTACAAATCATATATGCTACTTGTTGAATATTTTTTCTTTTAATTTATTAGATTAATAAGTTTAGAAAACGCTTTCGTAACAAAAACTCATTATATACTTTACGGGAAAAAAAGAAGATTGAAGTATGTAGAAAGTTCTTTTTAGCTATCCATTAGTTTTTCCTTAGTAATAAATTAAACTACACCATCTTCCAAAGGCATCACTCTCTGGTCTCGCTTTGTCGATGCATATATACCCCCCCCTCTTCTCTTCCTCCCAAAAATAACCCATTTTCTCAGTCTTCACCCCCTAACACACATTGTTGTGCTGTCTCTCTAGAGCTAAAAACACAAACCTTGTCCTAGAAACAGCGTATACTAGGTATAATTACATTATAAAGCGAATATGGTTAAGGAAGTGGCAGAGCAGGGTTCGTTCTCAGCCAAGGACTACCACGACCCACCACCGGCACCGCTCATCGATACGGTGGAGCTAGGGAAATGGTCGTTTTACAGGGCCTTGATAGCCGAGTTCATAGCAACACTGTTGTTCCTCTATGTCACTGTTCTGACCGTGATTGGTTATAAGAGTCAGACTGATCCACTCAAGAACAATGATGCTTGTGGTGGTGTTGGTATTCTTGGGATTGCTTGGGCTTTTGGTGGCATGATCTTCATTCTTGTTTACTGCACTGCCGGAATTTCAGGTATTTTTTCAAAAAAATTACTGAGAATTTAAACACTTTCTTTTGGCCAGGAAAGTGTATAATAATATAACCAACATAACCATTATTATTTAGCTTTTGGTTTAGTTCTTTCTATAAATTAAATTTTTACCTCTTGAATTATGCAATTTATGCTTTTAGGATTTTTGTACATATTTGCATAGAATAATAATGCTGCTAACACTATGTTCAAGTTACTACCTAAATTTTAAATTAATTTTAATTTATCAAATTTAGTATCTGATAGGAACTTTTCTTATGGTTATTTCCTAATCATGTGTATTATTATTTTTATCATTATTTGAAACCTACTATTTAGGGCTAACTTAAGAGTCATGTCGTGCAGGGGGTCACATAAACCCAGCAGTGACATTTGGGCTGCTGTTGGCTCGAAAGGTGTCCTTGGTACGAGCCATAATGTACATGGTGGCACAGTGTCTGGGAGCCATCTGTGGGGTGGGTCTAGTGAAAGCCTTCCAAAAGTCATACTACGTTGGGTATGGTGGTGGAGCCAATACGCTGGCTTCTGGTTACAGCACTGGAACTGGCTTAGGTGCTGAGATCATTGGGACCTTCGTTCTCGTTTATACCGTTTTCTCAGCTACCGATCCCAAGAGAAACGCCAGAGACTCTCATGTTCCTGTATGTACCCTCTAACCCGATTCCATTCATTTTTAACCGAGAAAAGCTTTATTGGATATTACTCGCTTCTGCATTTATATATCTTTTAAAGCTTTGATGGAAATGCAATTGTCTTCTAAACTTTAATTCCAATATAGGTCTTTTAATTTGATAGAATGGCTCAAATAAACCCGGTGTTACAAAAACATTATTGCTGCGATTAGAAAAATTATTGTATTACGGGGACGAGATGAACCATAAAGCTTTTTCAAATTACTATGTGAATATAAAGTGGGCTTGCTTTGAATTGTTCTGTGTAAATTTGGAAGATTTACTTGCATGAATCAAAATTTTTAGGAACTTAAATGGGTGTCCTACATAAAGTTTCAAGGCTTATATATATGTGGTGAAATCAAATAATATAAGATTGTCCGTACGTGAGATAATTATAGTAGCAATAACAATGGGAGTGCGATTCTTTTTTCAGACTCAATTTGATCTTAAGATTATGATTTGTGAAGTGTAAAGCTAAAGTATAGTGAGAATTTCTCTGATGATTATTGATATATTGAACTGAAATTAATGAAGCATTATTATTGGAAGACATTGAACTTTCAAATAGCGCAATAATAATTATGTCGAAAGGTCTTTTGTCATTTTGAAATGCCTTGATAGATTGGTATCAAACTATTTTCCCCAGCCGTGGTTGGAGATTTCCTAACACCATGTTTGGATAAGTGAAAGAATTAGACGGGAAAAAAGGAAATGAAAATATGGAAAAATTACAAGTTTTTTGTTTGAAAAAGGAAGGTAGAGAAAAAAAGTTTATAAATATGTTTTTTCAATTTAACAAAATATCATCTGTAACTCTAAAATGTACTTTTGCTTTTTAAGGGTAAAATAGTAATTTTGTATCAATGGCTTCCAATTCTCTCCAAATTTCCGGAGAAAGGTTTTTTTTTTTGTCTAAGTTTTCTCTTCAAAAATCCATTTTTTTTATTTAAATAAAACTTTTTTTAAATAAAAAACAAACTCAGTTTTCATCCGTTCCCCCATTCCACAGTTAAAAAAAAAAAAAAAAAAACACTCCTCTTTCTTAAAGGAAAAAAGTATTCGTACCAATAGAGCTACATTATCTTGACTTATCAAACCACTTCAATTTCAACAAAAGTGAAGTCTTCTTTAATTATGACATGGATCCATGCGGGCATCATTCATTTCACTCAAGCCTATAAATGTGTGGTGTGAATTCAATGGAGTTGGGGGATGATATGATAACATGCGCAAGATGAGATGGGACCATGGATTCTTTGGAATTGTGGGGGTTTTTTTTAAAACAAACATATCACCTAATATTGTCATCTTCCCTAAAAGTAGATCCCGCTTTTTTAATCAGTCGATGTTGCCCTTATCTTGACTAGGAACAGTGTCACCATTTTTCTTTTTCTAGTAGACAACCGTAGCTAGTTGGATCAGTAGTAGTAACATGGGATTCGTTGTTAAATTAATGTTAATAAATAGGTCTTATGACGCTTTTTGTCTATAAGAAGGTTGTCTTTTTCCACAAAGGTAAAGTAGGAGGAATTTTTAGGTTTGTCATGTTTGTGTTTTTTTAATTTTTATAACTCCATCAAACACAGAAATATTGAACAGTATGCTGATTTCTGCCAAAGAAAAGAATATAATAAAAAGAAAAAATAAATTAAACATGCATGGTGGCTTAAATGTTTTAAGTAAGAAAATACAACATTTCTTTTCTTTTTCTTTATTCTTTTTGCCCCATCGCTGCCTGAGATGTAGGTAGTAAGTTGCTTGAATAAAAGTGAACTTACTCATAAGGAAAAATGAAATTTCTAGATCTATAAAATAAGTTGTCTTTTGGAAGCATTTACCTAAACTACATATTAAGTTACTTGCACTTTTAAGGTTCTCTAGGCATTTGGCTTAACATTATTTATTGATAAAATAACATCGTACCGAAAATCCCTCGCATTTTATATATTATGTTTATTTTTTTTTTTTCTGTTATTGTACATTTCATGGGAAAAAGGGCTATCAAACTTGTTCCAACACTAGAGAGCATTGATTGTACAACCGGGAGGACCTTTGACATGGAGCACTAGAAACAGTCCTAAGTTGTTGTGTAGTACTGTTACTAGTAAATTAACAACTTTATTAATTTTTCTCATCCCATAATGCATGGATCTTGTTTTGGTTTAATGAAGGTATTGGCACCACTTCCCATTGGATTTGCTGTATTCATGGTTCACCTAGCTACCATCCCCATCACTGGAACCGGCATCAACCCGGCTAGGAGTCTCGGAGCAGCTGTTATCTTCAACCAAGATAAGGCATGGGATGACCAGGTCGGTAACATTTGATTAACCTATTCTCATAATCACATTTCATTACATGTGTAACTATTTCATATTTGGTTTACAAATTATTTCACCAGGATATGTTAAGACTATTATTCTTAGTAATTTGTCTCTCTCTCTCTCTCTCTCTTTTTTTTTTTTTTTTCCAGTGGATTTTCTGGGTAGGGCCATTTATTGGGGCAGCAATTGCAGCATTCTACCATCAATTCGTCCTGAGGGCAGGAGCTGTTAAAGCTCTTGGATCATTCAGGAGCAATGCCTAAAGGCTAAGGGTGTGGTTGAAAGTTAAAAGTGCCTTTCATAAGGGCAAGTGGGAAAATGAAATGTGTCCCCCTCATAATGATTAGAGTTTATTTTTCCCTTCGTCCAATCTTTATCCTGTGATCGTATAACAACTTTATCTTCTTTATTTTCTTTTCCACCACCCTTGTATTTTATTTGAGTTCATGATGACGTATTCTTATATTTACCATTGTTGTTCCTCTTTTATGTTTTGTCCTCTTTCCCTTTTTTTTTTTATATATTAATTGTTTTTATTCTGCATACATATAAAGCCGCATGTAATTAGAAATCCCCAAGGAAAAATATGTCTAGGAGCAACTAACAATAAAAGCAAAAGAAACATTCAAGAAAGAGAAAAAAAGGGGCAGAGTGACCTTATGGGGAAAAAAAATAAGATTACTAATTATGTTTTTTGTACTATTAATGAAATGTTTAAATAAGTTATGGAAGAGTGGTACCAATATCAAACATTTGAGCTAAAAAATCGATGTGATAATAAAGATTATTTGAATCTCATGTGTCAGTCCATCAAAATATGGAGCTGGAAGTGCATATATGCACTTTGTTAGATTCTTAGTAAAGATTCGAACTAAGTACATATGGTGCATTGTTTTCCCCTATCCGACAAATGACTGAAATTCTTTTCCTATGTAGTGTGAGCTAATGCATGGTTTGGATCTCAAGTTTTTCTTAAGTGATATAAATGCTCAAATAAATGGATTCTCTATAGTTTAATTAGATCGGAGGTAGTCACTTGCAAGTTGAGGATATTAATAACTAATACATAATTGATATTAATAAATGTTTAGAAAAGTACAAATGATTGTAGCATATATTTTTCTCAAAAAAAAAATAAAATTTGTATACATTGTAAAATTTTAGAAATATTGAAATCCATTGAGAATGCAATGACAAAATATTGTATGAGTCCCTGTATTCATCTCTCTTTAACTTTCAAACTCTATAATCCCTTATATTCTAATCATTTACTTTATATGTCAAAAACTGAAAAAGAAAGGACTGTATAAGAATTACCATATGAAACCATACTAATGTTTATTGTAATATATATGTTATAAATTGAAAATTTTAATAATATATAAAGAATATTGATGTGGAATACACTTTGAATGGAAATGGAAAAATATTAATAAACTATGGGATAATATTGCAAATACTTCTTGAATTATGGTGAAAAGGTCAATTTACTACTTAAAACTTTCAACTTGTCAAATTTGGTATCCACTTGAAATATTTTGTGTCATCATTATTACCTACTACACATGATTTAAAATTTTATTAGCTTAGTCATAAATTAAAATGAGACATGTATCGCATGCATGTATAGCAAGTAGTAATGATTATAGAAAAGTTTCAATTAGGTCTTAAATTTGATAAATTGAAACGTCAAATAGCAAAATTGAACTTTTAAGTAAACTTTAAGAAGTTTTAGCAACATTCCTTTGTAAACTATCTTGAGAAAGACTTGTAGGACAATCTCTATATGTGCTTATGTGTATATTGGGTTTGTGCCAACATAAAAGTATGTGTGTGTGTGCATTTATAAGATAAGAGAGAGGGTGTGTATATCACAATCTGAAGTGGACTAGTTGTAGCAGTCGTCGTATATCATACAAATGATTGTAGATTAATTTTTCTTTCAATTGATAACCCTTCGTGCAATATAGAAGGCTACAACTATAGCTAACGACTAAAAGTTGCGCATGTATAAATAATATCATTTCATGATAATAATAACTAATTTTTAGAACATAAAACACGTATATTTATATAGAACTTTATAGATAAGAAGACTATAATATTTCTTAACTCAAACTAATATTATTTCATTACTAAATAAGATTCAAAATCTAAATATATTATCATAAGTATACTCTGATCATAATTTACTCCCACATTAATCCTCTGATGTATAATTAACTTTAGACATATGACGGCCCGATTTTATAAACAGATCAGCATGCGAAAGAAGACTATAAGGTTATAAGCTGACTAGTTTAATGAGATAATTCTCTTAACCATACAACAAACAAGTTATACAACAATTTAATCCAATCATATGAATGCGTGAACAATCAGTATACCAAACAAATATATACAAGTAACCAGGTACTACATACAACTTAAATTTAATACTCTTCGAAGTCAGGGTTGAAGATACATTGGTACAGTTAAATTTGAGTATCATACCAAAATTTATATTATAATGAAACTCCATATTTCGTATTCAAAATATAATGGTATATCCATTTTCAGTTTTTATTAAAAACGAGTTATATGTATGATTGTGAGTAGGTTTACACAGTTCTTACTTACCCCTAAACGAAGGTCTCTAGACTTGATCCTTAGCTAGATGGTTAGTACTTTTAACGCTTAGTAATCCTATGAGCCAAGGTAAGGTTATATCACGCTTATGCACAATACGAAATTTATAACAACAAATAATCAATCCAAGTATGGCTTCTCGCTACCTCTGTATGATGTGACAGTCAGAAATAGTCATACAGTGCATGATTATGCGTGTTTCGAGTTAGTTTTTTTAGGTCGGATAATATTAGGTCCTATTATTCAGTGGTCAACAAAATCACAGACAATCAGTTCCTACCGAATTTACTATGCAACAATTAATACGTTATTATATTTTAAAGTAAATTCATTATCAACAAACAATATAATATACAAGTATAACTCAACTCGACATAATATTTAATTATTAATCATAATTTATATTCACTAATTATAAACATAAGTAAGTATAAAATCATTAGGAAAAACTCATTTAACTATAATCAACTCAGAGGTTGTAGTAGTTTGATGGTAACTTAGGATCAATGTCGAGATTACCTAAGAATAAGGAATATAGAAAATAGCAAGTTGAGGAATTTAAAACTAAACTAGTATCGTAATTTGTACTGTTTATTTAACTCAGATATTGATTTATGTGAAATTGTCGATTCGAGTTTTTTATCGAATTGCGTATAACTTTTTCGATTTAGCTTGAATTTTTATGAACTTATAATCTATTTTAATTATTTTCGAGCGTACTTTCTCGTAGCGAGGTCTGTTTTGGATGTTGTAACTCGCAGTTTGGACTGTAATATAAAAATATCACAAAATTTATTATTTTAATGTAAAAAGCTATAAAATATCAATTTAAGTTTTTTTCATAGTATATTTATGATTTAATAATTATTTAAATCATATAATTGATAATTTTCTAATTTTAAGCCTATTTTACTATAATTATCTATTTTTACTTATTTTTTATATTTTAGAATTACTAATTCTATTTTTTCTTTTTTATTATTTTTTTACTTAATTAATTAATTGTTATTATTATTAATTACGAAAATTAATTATTTTATTATAAATGGTGACGTGGTAATACGTGAGAGTACCCACATGTCAAGCTTGCACATTTTTTCAAATTTTATATTATTTTCTATTTTACAATATAATTATATATATATAAATGCTTATGATTATATTTTATTAAATTTTCTAATTTACTTAATTATTAATTTTTTTCAAACTCATGGTATTCTTATATATATATATTTATTAACTTACTTTATTAATTAAATTACTATTATAGCATATTACTATATATATTATTTAATTATACTCATATTTACGTATTTATCACTATTTATATACGTATGTTTATACGTATACTATACGTTTCTATTAAATTATTCTAACTTTATTTATACATTATGTACAAGTATATTATACACTTATTTATACTTTATATACTTATGTATATATATTGTTATACTATATACGTATATATATATACTAAAATGCAAAATATTAATAATATATATATATATATATATATCTTTACGTCTAGCAATATACATATGCATGTATACAAAAATTTTATAATACATACGTACACTTATTATTATACACACACACACACACACACACATATATCGAAGATACGAAATAGGTATATGTATATATGTACACATATATATACGAAATTACATAATACATGTATATACATATTACATACTAAAATAAATATTATGTACATATATACTCATATATATTCATGCATATATACATAAATAATTAGGTAAAATACTAAATATATATACTTGTATATAAAGGAAATATTTGGTACACATACATATATTATACATGTATACCTACATATGTCATATACAAAATATTAATTATACATACATATATAATACACACGCATACATATGTACAAAAATATGTGTGGAAAAAAATATACTATATGTACTACTATTTATACTTATATATATACCGTATATTATACATAATAATACATATATACATGCCTATATACATATATTTATACACAAATAGAAAAAATACCTAATACCTATGTATATATCTATTCATACATACATATATGTACATGTAATAAATAAATAAATAAATAAATAAACACTTAGTATACATGTACATACTATATGACATATATATGTATAAGTAAAATAAATAAATTTATCTAAATATTTTAGTAATATAGTTGATAAATTTCCTTAGCTTTCTTCTTCTTCTTTTCCTAAATGCTCTGGTTTTCCTTGTTCCCTTTCTTTGGTTTTGAGTTTTGTTGTGTGTTTGTGTAATTGCTTGTTTTGAATTCTCCTTTTTTGTTTGCTCACAAGGTTCCAGACGTGGTATATAGTAGAAGGAAACAAGATGAAAAACCTAAAAGTAATTTTATAAAAACAATTATCAACTCTATGCATTAATGAAGAAGAGGCACACTAATCATTACAATTGATTTAGTCACAACATTTCAACACCTGTAAGAGCAAAATAACTCACGTGGGCTACTAATTTTCCAGAGCTTGCAACGTGGTGCAAAAGGAAAATAGAAGAAGGAAAAAAGAAAGAAAAGAAAATAAGGAAAAATGAAGAAAAGGGAAAATAAAAATAATTATATATAATTTTTTCAAACATAAAAATAACATTTGTTAATTCATTTTTTAAATTTTATAAAAATTTATCAATTTAATTGTTACCTGTTACTATTATAATTTTTATGAGTTAGTTTAACGTTTTTGTTAAAAGGTTTACGCGATTTAGTCGATAATTGTAATCAACTATGATTATATCATTATTAAGTGATATTTATTCATTTTATAAGCTTAAAGTTATAGTTTTAGGATTTTGATTAAGTTCAGGTTCAATTTCAAGTATTTACGTACGTAATTTAAGTTTCGATTAATTTTCTAGGGTTTTTATTATTGATACTATATTCAGTTTTTAAATTTATTAAAAATTTTATCGTTGCTAGTCTTATCGATACATAATATAGTTTAGCACATTTGAACTTAAATTAAGGTTCAAACTATTGATTACATAAGGTTTACAGTGTGTTTCTATTGTATGTGCATATTTGCATGTTTATATTTACAACTATGTATGTTTGTGAGTTAGTAGAGGTTTTTGTCATGTAAAGTTGCAAATTTACACCATAGAGCATGACATTGTTGTCTTTTTGTCTTTTCTTTTTTTTCAACCTTCAAAACATTGGTAAACCTATACATAGACTTATAGCTTATTTACTTTACTGAATGGAATGAAGGGGAAATGTAATTAGAATTCTTAAGGAATGTAATAAGGGTGTAATACCTATTATTTTATTTAATTAGATTAATAAACAACTTAAGAACAAATACGTAATAGAATTTTAATTACTAAAGTATCCTTGATTCATTTTTTTTTCTCAAATAATTTTAAAGTAATAGGTAATGGTAGTAGAAATCGACTGCGGGGACAGAGGCGGTAGTAATGGCCAATAACGGTAGTGATGGCGGTGGTGATGGTAGTAGTGATGGCGGTGGTAATGATAATGGTAATGGTGGTAGTGATGGCGGTGGTTGATGGTGGCAGTAACGGTAGCGACAATAACGATGGCAGCGACGGCGATGGTGATGCTAGTGGCAGCAGGGTAATAGTAGTGGCAATAATGTGATAGTAATAGTGTTGGTGGTGATGACGATGGCAGTGGTGGTGGTGGTGGTGGTGGCAATGGTAGTGATGATCATCGTTAAATTAATATAAGGTTATTTTTAGAAAAAATATGAAATTTTGTGAGGAATCGTTATTTTTTGGTTGAATTAAAGAATCCATATTACTTGATTTCACGTAATAGAGATTTTTAAGGAATTACAATTTGGAGACAAAAAACCAAGTAAACGCTATAATAAGGAATAAGGGGGGAATTGAATTCCAATTCCCCTCAAATGAACAAGGCATTAATGTCAATAGATGTCTCAAACCTTGCAACTAGTTCAGTGTCAGGTTACTTACCTGACATATTGATTTGGTGTTGAGTCATGGGTCTAAATTGACTCATGTGCAACTCTAGAGACATGCAAAAACAAAAGAAGTATCTATTAACAAACTTAAAATATAATTATTTTTGTAGGACAAGTACAAACATCCTTTAACCTTTTTTTTTAATTACCAAAGAAATGTCCTCTATGTCGTCAATTTATCAAAGTCTAAAGAAGCGATTTGCAATATCTAAAAATTTATTAGGTGGTAAAATTTTCACCTAAATTAAAGTTTGGAGGTATTATTTGCAATTTCTCCCTATGTTTTCATTTACAATGAAAATTTTTCAATGTTTTAATCAATGTTGATTCAAATGCTACTACCATAGATTGTATTAATCCAAAATCGAAATACCACATTGTATACATGGCGTGAAGGGAAAAGCTGTCACTCCTATGGAAGAAGCAAGTCCAAACAATTCCCAAGAAGCTCAACATATTGGTTGATCACTTGGTTAGAAGGATATAAGCAACATTAGAGAAGGGGCTATATTTTAAACTTTTTTCTTATTTTGTTTTAGAATTAGTGAAAAATAACGCTTGTATATAATTGTGGACTAATTAGGGACTTTAAATCCCGAGACTCACAGAAATAAGATATAAAACAAAGAACAAAAGTGTGAATGGCTGGAAACCCTAACTCTCCCTCGTTATTCTTCAAGGATGAAAACAGTGATAGATTGCAATGCAGCTGCAAACGGCTGGCTACATAAGAAGGTGGACAATCAAATTTCGTACTTAAAACAAGTGGTAATGTGGAGGACTCACAAAGACCACCAAGATTGTCCTTCTTGGATAGAGTTCTTATGAACATCGCGAGAGTGTATGAAAAGTTTTGCTTTACGGAATCAAGGAACTTCGAAGAACATAGAGATATGGAACATGACTCGAACGAGACACGAGATGAAGAAAACCAATTGAATGATGAAGCAGATATGGGGTTCTATCATGTTAAATTTTCTAAATCAGAAAAGGATATTATTTATGCACCCTGGCGGTACACATTCATATCAAACACTATGGGGCTGAATATCGATTATAAACTAATGTACGATCGCTTAAAAAGAATGTGGAAATCCCTAAGCAATTTTAAGCTAATCCATGCTGGATCAGGTATTTACTTTGTCTCTTTGGATAACTCCCTTGACTATCAATGGATGATAAAGAATGGCTCTTAGTTCATCAATGACCATTATGTTGCTTTGAAACGTTGGGACCCATACTTCAGTATGGACTAGAATCCTTTTAGCGCTATTGCAGTTTCGGTGCGAATCATGAGATTACCTATTGAGTATTATTCATCGTTGACCATTCGGAGAATAGGAGAAAAATTGCCCCGGTGTTAAGATTTGACTCTTATACTGTGGGTCTTGAACGAAGTAGGTTTGCGAGATTTTATGTCCAAGTGGACACGAATATTCCCCTTAAGCATACTCTTGTTATTAATGGTAGATACTACTAGATTAGATACAAAGGCTTACTTAGGGTTTGTGAAACATGCGGAGGCATAAATTACAATAAATTCTCTTGCCCATGGAAAGATTCAGGAGCTAAGCAATGTGAGCCTTCTTTTACATCAGTGGAGAAAACACACAGGGAGTCAGATTCCTTGATTGATGGGACTCAGGGAATAGACCCAATCCGTGAAACCATGAATGGTCTAATGACTGAAGTAAACTAGGCACAGGAACTAGAACTGCATGGAAAAGAAGACAACATTAATGGTGAATAGGCTGAAAATGGTAGCGTAACTATGGAACTGTTAGTTGAGAATTCATTGTCTGATGAGTCACGGTATGGACCATGGGTTAAAGTAAAATACAAAAAAGGCGGCGCTAAGAAAAAAGATACTAAAAACGGACGATTAGTTAATGCACCTAATTAGAAGGGGAAAGGTACGAAGTTAAAATGTATTTAATGAAAATAACTCCCTTGAGGAAAAGTTACAAGAGCACCCATAGGGCTTGGAAAATGAAAAGACACAATAGCAAGTCCTATCTTCTAGAGATATGAATACACCTTTTGAAGATTTTAAAAAGGTATCAAAATCATCAAAGCACAACGCCTATAAACAAAGGGAAAAAGTAGAACTCGGTGATTGCTATTAAAATACTCACAAGAAAAAATGTTTCAAATGATAGAAGTGGAAATCCTCCTGTAACTCCTCCACAGCGACTCGGATAGGCTGGAGTTGCACTTGGATCGTGGCATCTGAGGAGATTTGAGTAAATGGACTTTCATGGCTAGTAGTAGCGAAAGTCCAAGGTATTATCTTCATTCGACAACATAGAAGAGAACCTAAGCTTCCGATGTATTCTTCCATCTGATTATTCAAAGGGCGTGAAACTTTCAACAAGGCAATCAAATGATAAGAATCACCAACCAATGCTTCATAACTGCGAAGATGCCCATGTTCCGAGAAGACTTGTTAGGGATAGATATACTCTAGACAGTGGAATGGACATGTAGATTGTTGATGGAGAGAGTATACATCCATGCAGCAATTCCAACCGACATCCAGAAGGTTCCTTTTGTGGTACCGATGATGGAAGAGGGCGAGAAACGAGTGTTGATCACTGCATGAGAGATGCAGATGATGATGTTCTACACCATGTTTCAACCTTGCAATTGGAGGGTCAAGATTGATTTCTTCCAGCAGGCATATACCCCAAACCATTGATATAAAATGACATCGAATATGATAGCTTCGGAATTCATTGACACCTACTCATCAGATATGCACCTTATGCCATTCAAAGCTTTAGCATGGAATGTGAGGGGAGCAAATGCGGAGTGTCGCAAATGGGCAATCCATGATCTAGAGGCATAGCATGAGCCGCAAGTCCTCATTATTATAGAAACAAAAATGGGGAGGCGAGTAGTGACTGACCTTAAGGATTATCTAGAGTACAATCGCATGCTGTGTGTCAAAGATGAGGGTTTCAGTGGAGGCATTTTACTATTGTGGAATGTAGAGACAATTGTGTGTAAAATTATCTAAAATTTTCATATTATATGTATATTTATGATATAAAAATCGTTTTGCAAGTTAGAAATTGCAAAACTCTAAATAATCAATCGCTAGGGTTTTCATTTTTTTTTATTAATTAACATATTATAAGTATAAATAACTATGATATATAATATTCTGCAGTCTCTTAAAACTATAGAAAATTGATATTCCTTCCCAAATAATAAGATAAAGTAAAATAACTTTATAAATTATAAGAAATACTAACTTATACATAATTCTAACATATAAATATTTTCTACGTAAAATGCAATATTCTAAGTATGATATAAATATAGTTTAACATAAATTATTTTTTTTTTCTCAATTTATTTTGAATTTTCGGTCGTATATAACTTTTTTCATTTTAACTTGTACTTTTACATAACAGGATTTGTTTTGAATGTTAAAACTTACATTTTCTAATATGTGCCTAAATTATTACAAAATTGGTTATTTTGACCCGAATAGTTTTATTTGTCAATTTCAAGCTTAATTTACTAATTATATCAATTTCGATATTATTGTAATTTTTTTAATTAATTAATTATTATTACTTTCAAATTATTTTGTAATTTTCAATTCAATTGATTGTTTTAGATAAATTGTTAACATGGTATGTTACAACTTGTCAATGTGGCAATTTATTGATTTTCCTTTATTTTTATATTTATTAAATGTTGTATTATTATTATATATATCTAAATGTTGTTATAATTGATTAATTAATATTACATGGGCCTTGTTTTCTTTCATGGGTTTCAACCTAACCCATGTACTTATATATATTTTATTATGTTATATTAAGTAAATATATTATATATATGTATATATATATACTTATATGCATCATACTTAGTATATTATTATATATACTCATACACATACATATGTTTATATAATTTGTTACTTATATACTTATACTTAATATATTATTATATATACTTAAACTTAATATATTAGTATATGTACTTATATATATACCTATGTATACATACGTATATCTATGTATGTAACATATGTACATATACATATTTATACTTGTGATATACTCTTATTTTACATACACATGTACATGTACGTGTATCTATACAAGTTTTATATGTATATATACATATATTTATATTTTACTAGTATTATTTTAAAGGAATTCCAACATGATACCTATACACACCTATATACACATATACATACTTTCAGCTTACACACATACACACATATATATAAATACTTAATATTTCCTATATATGTGTTTGTGTAATATTATACTATATAAGAGGGGTGTATGTATACATATACTTGCATATATTTATATGTATATATTAGTATTTTTACATATAAACATAACTTCCAAAGAGTTAGGCTCATGTACACTAAAAGTTAGTACCCATACATAAAAGCCCTAATACAATATACTATAATATGTACTAGTACATGTCCAAAGCATCAAATGCAAACATACCCAATAAAATACATAGTACATACTTTACATATAGAGTTAATACTAAATATATATATATAAAGAAACATATTTACTTGTTTAGAGAATTATTTTAGTGTAAGATCCTTCTCTTTCTCCTTCTAAACTTTGTTAAAAATGGAGGATAAAGTGTAGTTAAGGATGGAATAGTGGTTAAGTAAATGAAGGGGAAAATGAAAGAAAATCAAGAAGGAAGAGAGAGATAGTGTATTGGTTTGGAAGAGCGAAGAAAAGGGGTGGATTTTGTATATAGTTTGTAGATAATTAAGGAAGTTGAGAGAGGGTTCTAGAGGGGGCATGTGTGGCATGGATGGAAAGAAAAGAGGGAAAAAAGAAAAAGAAAAAGAAAAGATAAGATAAGAATGAATTAAATGCATTGAAAGGATATATTGACTTTTGGTCAAAATTTGAATTAATAATATAATAACATTATATATATATAACAATTATAATTTGCAAAGGGAAATGTAGAATAAAATTAATAAATAAATAAGGAAGGAAGGAAAAATTAAGGGAAATAAATAAATAAAATAATTTTCTTTGGATATTTCTAATACTATAAATAATATATATTATAATTATAAAGAAAATTATAAGGTATAAAATTTATATTAACTTTATAACACATAAATAACATCTAAATGACAAAATTGGATTCAATTAATTAAATTCATACAATGTTAATTATATATATATAAAGTTATTCATGATTATAGAACAATATTATCAATTTTGTAAATTAATTTAGTACTCTTACATTTATTAGCATTTAAAAGATATCTTTAATCATTCATTAACGATTTTATGGGATTAAGCGAATTGATCAATTATTGTACCTAGTTAGGGTTTTACTATCATAAAAGTAAATCTGTAAATTTATAAGCTTAAAATTTTAGTTTTAGGGTTTTTATTATATTCAGGTTCAATTTTTAGTATTTATACGTATTGATATGAATTTAGGGTTTAAGTTTTTTATACATGATTAGAGTTTTGAACATCATATTAAGATTTTTTATGTTCGTTTTAGATTTTGAATTTAAAATTTCAATCGGCTTTAAATTTATCAATTCTGTTGATTTACAAAAATTACCTATAATACTTAAGTTCGATTTTATATTTAAAAAGCTAAATTTATGGGGTTTACAATTGCTATCCATGCTTTACATTAGAATAGGTGACAAGTATTAATGGAAGTTCAAGTACAAAATTATCTTCTTCTTCTTCTTCTTTTTTTTTTTTTTGCCATATATGATAATCCAAATAGAGACATTAGATGCTTATTATGAATGGGTAGATAAGATTTCTGGCCCTTAGATTGGATTTCAATAAGATTCTATCTAGAGAGGAGAAGTGGGGAGGGATATAATTTAATCAAAGCCGCGTGTGGGAGTACTAATAGTGTATGAACATGTATGGTATGATTGATATCAGTTTTGTTGGATCAAGATTCACGTGGTCCAAACGATCTAAAAACTTATGTAATCTAGTCCAAACTCGATTAGATTGGGTCTGGGCTAACTATGAGAGGTGGACAATCTACGTAGGGGCCAAATTATTCCATCTAGCCTCTAATCAATCCAACCGTCTACCTATCCTTCTCAATACCAACCTAAGCCTCAAGGGAGGACCCAGACAATCTAGACTCTTTCGTTTCCAACCTATGTGGTTGAAGCACTTAGGCTTCAAATCCTTGGTAGCAAGCTACTAGAATTGTCTTGCTTTTGAAGGTCTTAAAGTATGGAGCAAAGAAGTGTTTGGCTTGATCAGGGCCTGTAAAAAGGAAGTGTTGAAAAAATTGCAGCAGATGGTAAGCGGCTGTTTGATAGACCATCAACAAGTGATTGACAGGGAAAGGAACTTACAAAATTAACTCTCTTGGGTATTAAGACAGGAGGAAAAACTTTGGGCGATTAAAGCTTGAGTCAATTGGGTCATACAGGGGGAGAGAGATACCCGGTTTTTTCACGCAAGCGTGCTGACATGGAGATCTAAATCTAGAGTAAATGGCATCTATGATTCTATTGGCAATTGGGCGACAGAAGAAGAAGGAATAAAAAGACTTCTTGTCAATTTTTTCAGCAACTTATATTATTCGGAAAGGGTTTTTGTGTGGAAAGAATTGGGGAACTGGAATAGTGAACAAAGGGTATTATCGAAGGAGGAAACGAGTCAGTTAGAGCAACCTTGGCAGAATGAGGAAATCAAACAAGCTCTTTGGTGCGTAAGGAATAAAAAATCCCTGGGAATAAATGGCTTCCATGCAAAGTTCTATAAAAAGTGTTGGGAAATTGTTGGGGGAAAAGTGTGTTAGATAATAGGAAATATCTTACAAAGTGGTTCCATGCCTGGGCAATTGAATGATACACTCCTTGTTCTAATTTCGAGGATCATGGGTGCAAACAAGGTAAAGGAGTTTCGGTTGATCAACTTGTGTACCACCCTATACAAAATTGTTAGTAAGTGCCTAGTCAGTGGAATTAGACCTCTCCTTGTAGATCTAGTAAGCCTTGAACAGGTCAGTTTCATCCCCAAGAGAGCCGCTAGAGATAATATCGTTCTTTTTCATGAAATTTTGCACTTTATCCAAAAGAAGATAGGTTAGAAGAGATGGATGGTTGTAAAGCTTGATCTTGAGAAGGCTTATGACCGTATGGAATGGGACTTCATCCATTTCACTCTAAGATCTCTTAATTTTCCTCCTTGCAAGATCAAGCTGACTAGCTCTTGCTTTGCTACAGTCCATTATTGGCTAGTGCTTAATGGAGCCATGATGGACCCTTTCCTAGCAAGCATGGGACTTATTAGACAAGGCAACCCCTTCTCACCTTACCTTTACATCCTGGCCATGGAAATGTTAAGCCGAATTATTTACACCATGGTTGTCGCAGGAAAATGGAAGCCTCTATGGTTGCGTAGAACGTCAATAAAGTTATCGCATCTATTTTTTGCCAATGACTTACTCTTACTAGGCAAAGCATTAGTCGAAAATACAAAATTGATGATGGAAATCACGAAGGGGTTTGGTGATCTCTCTTGTCAAAGAGTGAATTATGCCAAGTCCTATGTTATGTTCTTGAAATATACCCCGACGGATGTAAAGGCCTAGCTATTTGAGATTTTCGGCATAAGACAGAGCACAGATTTTGGCAAATATCTAGGTGTGACACAAATTATTAGGATGGAAAGTGAATCTGCTTAGCATGGCTGGCAGAAAAATTATTAGCTTCGTTGTCTCTTGAGGGGATTGCAAACTACTATTCATAAGTGGTTCCTATGTCAAAATCCTTGATAGATAAAATGGAAAAAATACACAGAGATTTTATCTAAGGAAGCTTTCTTGTGGACCCGAAGAACAGAAATCAAGCACATTTTATTACGTTGGCTTGGCACTTGAAAACCAAAAAAGTCCTATGGACCACTCTCATAAATCAGAAATATCATCTGCAACAAAATAGGAATCGAGCAACACGTTGATCGCAACTATACTCCGCACTAAGAAAAGTTACGGAATGGATGGAGTTATAAATTCACTATAGAGAGAGAAATGGGAAAACAGTTCGTTTTTGGAATGATATATGGTCAGGGGATAGACCGGTAAGATCATGGCTTATTGCCCCCCTCAACAAATATGATGAAAATCTTCGAATATGTCAAATATGGAGTAATGAGACAGGCTGGAATGAGAATATTATAGGGTACCCGCAAGATGATATAATCAAAAGTAAGTTGGGAACTTATCGCCAAGTGATTTTGAGTTCGATGAGGACGTCCCACGATGGGCACAATAGCTAGATGGAGAGCTCACAACAAAAGTGGCATATGCCCATATCATTGCTGAAAATCTGCCTGTTGGAAACAATGAAAAATGGGATTGGATTTGGAAGCTCCCAATTTATCCGAGCGTCCAGTTCTTAATATGGAGAATTGTGCTTAATGGCCTTACAATAGGTGATAACATGCAAAAAAGAGGCCTCCCATTCAGTCCCTTATGCCCACCGTGTGGAAGAGAGCCTGAAGATGCACTACATGTGTTTTTGAATTACAGGTAGAGTTAACAATTGTGGCAGAAAATGGGAATTCAACTTGACAAGACAAACTAGTCCTTTGATGATATGAGAGCTTGGATCAAAAAACAATGTCACAGGAAAGGATTAAATTGGAGAAGTACATCTCTACCTAGGCCAGTAAGCATTCTAGTCACACTGAAAGGCATATGGAGATAGTAGAATGAGAAGATCTTTGGACAAGGGACAGAACAAGATAACTATCAAAAAAGAATCCGGAGGGAAGCTTCTGAGTGGTGGTTCTTTCACAGAAGAGAGAAGTTGCAGCTCAGGAATCGTGATCTTAACATTCCAGATACAAGAGTCGAGCAAGGACAGGTCAAAATAGCCTGTGATGGAGCCGTATAACAGTCATCAACAATTGCTGGCGTTGGGAGTTGTATGCATAGACCACAGTGGAAGTGTCTTATGGGCACTTCACCAGCAAAAATAGAATCTATCCCCCCCCTAGAAGCAGAATTAAGCGCCATCCGAGAGGGTCTAGACCAAGCTAGAAGAACATGATACAGCAAAATTATCTGTACCATAGACTCACAACAAGCATGGGAATGGATTAGCAATAACAGCATCGATATTAACCGATGCCATACCCTTTTGCAAGACTACAAGAACCTACTAGCATGCTTTGAATTTTTCTCTACCTGTACCGTTAACCACGAAAGAAATCAAGCAGCGGATTGGCTAGCGAAATAGGGACTTCAAAGGCCCAATTCTATGCTTTTTGGCGGCCTGTGTACCCATTGGCCTTTCTATATTTCTCTCTTCTCCAATGTTTTTTGATATTTTTTGTGAACCCAATATAAGGGATGCTTTTATTCCTGCATTAGACGTAGGATAATGGTTCTCGTTGTATGTTAGACTTCTTTTTTAGTTGAATGAATTTCTCTACATTACCCAAAAAAAATATCGAGACTCTATCTGGGTGGTAATGGCTCTATTTCTTCCTGTACAAGGGACCCAAATGGGTTCCTTATTTTTTTTATGTCGAACTTGTAATTATGTTTTCTTAATGAAACTATACGCACCGAAGAAGTGAAAAAGAGAAAAAGAGAGGTAAAAGGAAACAGAAAGAGGCTATTGGAGAAGAAAGGGATGAGAGTAATGGAAGATGGATAGTTGAATCTGCATTTGCATTTTATGTTAATCTGGATCAATGTAAAAACTAATGAGATCTCTTAGACTCTAAATGACATGTCAGTTATTTTATTCTCATCGTTCGAAGATTAGATATATGATGCACTATTATGGCTTATTTGAATCTCTATTTATGAATCCATTTGGAGCAACGTCATATGCTCCTGCATCTATAATTTATATTTGGAAAACGCTAATGACTATCAACAGTTAGGAAAGGAAAAAAAAATTTTCATCTATGTTTCTTTATTAAACTTATCAAATAGTGTTCAAATTCATTAATGGGGCATTTTTATTTTATGCATTAAAATAACCAAAATATATTATTAAAAAAAATATGTATGACTTTTTAAAAGTCATCGTTTGAATCACTACTAACAATTAGCAATTTTGTCAAATTTGGCATATATAAAATTATTTGGAAACTCTAATTTATATCACAACCATATTATATACAAATTAGTCGAGTCGTACAATGTCTCTTTTGAATTTTTAAAAATCACTTTTCCTAATTTTCCTTCTTTTCCTTAAATTGAGAATTCAAACTACATTAAATAAAGAAATACGATTATTCATTTTTTAAGTAGGTACAAATTGCCATCAGCATATGAGAATGTCCGGTTGATTGTTCATTTTTAAAGTGATGTAGTGATGGTATAAAAAAAGATGACTTAAAAATAATCATAGGAAGGCAAAACAAACATCTTAATTGTATAAGTGATAGATAAATACGTTTAGGATAATTATTTGATCTTTGAGAATAGAACTCTTATAGTAAAATATTTTTTCTCTAATCTTTTATAGAAATCCTTATTGTTAAGTATTTATTGACTATTGCTTAGTAATTGATGGAAGAAAGATGAATACTATGTATTCAAGGGTTAAAGCTTATTATGGTTTCTGTAACCTTTCTTATTTCTTATTGAGTGAATGAGTATGTATCCATGAGGTTGAGAGTTAATACATAGATCAGCAATCTCTATTACAAGCCAATTATGTTAAATTCCCTAAGTCATCTCGGGTCATGGACTTGACTCCCTAAATCTTATTATTAGTTTTAAAAGTCAAACCTAAATTATGATTGGGCTTACAACTAATATTTTGGTATATCTAAAATATCACATTGTAATTTTTAAATGAAATTTAGGCTTGTATAAAAATTATAAAAGCATTCGTATATTTTAGATAACAATCTTATTATAGCATTATGGTGATTAATATAAAAATAAATAAATAAATAAATATATGTATGTATATATGGATTGTTCATGAGTTAATTATAATGTGTTATGTTCAACTCCATCTTTATTAAAATGAAAATTGTTTATATGTTTTTGAAGCTATCATTTAACATGACTTTTTATAGGAAGGCAAAACAGGTATCTTAATTGTATCAATATTGTCAAACTTCGATCGAAAAGTTGACCCATAAGTGAGAGGGGTCCAAAGGTTCAATTGAGGTTAAATCGGAATTGAATTGAGATCAATAAAAATATTATAATATAATTTTTACTTATTTATAAAATAATAAAAATACCTATTTTTTTGAAAATTAAAAGTTGAGAGCTTTTTTTTCAATTTATTGTTTGTTTTTTAGTTGATCTACATTTATTTTTTTAGCAAATTGATATATTTTTTAAAAAATATAAAAAAATTAATATATTTTGACTCGAAAAAATCTATTAGACTCTTATAGGATTTAGGTTAAGAACCAAGTTGGATTAGTCAAGTCAATTGGTCGAATCGAGGATACTATTAATAAAAGTCAAAGGGATTAATCAAATCGATTTTATGGAAGGTTCAAATTCAACTGGGTTGGACTAGTAGGAGGTTAATTCGAGTTTGACAACATTGAGTTGTATAAGTGATTGTAGGGGGCTAAATTCAAAATTGAGTTTCAAGTCTATTAATTAATTAGGTTTGACTCTTTAAGTTAAATCGATAAGGCTCAAAGAGTTGAGTCTATGTAATTGAGTTAGTCAAGAAAGTTTTTGAATGGTAAGCTTAGAGTAGAGCTTGTTAGATTGGTCTGCTTAATCCAATCTTTCTCAATATTAGCTTATACTAAGAATAAAGCCTTATTAGGCCTATGCTCATAAAAGATACTTACTTAAGGTCCATTTAAGGGAAGGGATTGATCTTAGATATTGATCAATATTACAATCTTATGGATGAGATAAATGGCCAACTCTTATAAATGTCCTTTTCCTTCTCTCATTTGAACAAGAGAAATCTTGACATAAATGTTTTGCCTTGAAAGATCAAACATTTGAATATTTCAAGAATACTACCTTGTTCTTTATCAATTATGAAGTTTAATGCCTTTTGACTTTTCTACTTACCACTACGAATGTTACAGCTTTTGTGGGATTGCTTAGTTCTCTTCCTTACCTTATGTTATGCCCCGAAACGGTAGAGTCGTAATAGTCCTATTGTACAGACCATTTTAAGATAGAAACTAACTATATAGTCGTCATTTTAGACTTGATTTACATAAGGCGTCCACGATTAATCTGCTTTAAAGTAAATAGTTCATAAATTAAGTATGTTATTTACTCATCAACTTAAGAAAGATACATACTTATATTGAAATAACTTGAGTATCATTACAAGATTTGGCAACTTAATCCTCATCTACTTAAGTAATTTATAAATTAATATTAAAAGCTTTAAAGAGTAATCTATACTTGAGAGTATATTTGGTTTTCGGTTTATATCCTCACTTCTTAGGATTCAACAGTTGTTAGTTTTGGGGTAGTTATATGGCTGATTCCTAACTAGTATCTACAATAAAATCTATAGGGATTTGAGTAAGCATAGCTTAGTAAGTTGGGACGGAGACCTAAAACCATACAATAAACATAAATAGGATTATCAACTAAATTATTAGGTGTAATGCCTGTTCAAGCAAATATTATTGCACGACGTTGTCCAGCTCGTCATGAGATTAGAGAAATTGCACCTATTTTAATCCAGTTTGAGAAGTTTCCATTTATGTAATAACTCACGACCAAACCCAAGCTTGTATGATGAAGACATTGCTCCTTTCGCCACTACCTTCGAACCATTGACTTCAACCTTACTGTGACCTCCTCACATGTCATTTAGTTTGACTAAGGATAAAGAAGGGATCAATTATGCTATCCAACGCTATTCTTTTCAAAGGGGTTAATATTTAGCTAGAGAATCCTAATGTTCTCCTAATGGGTTGCTATGCATATTCGATTTAGAATTTATAGTCAAATATTTGGTTAAGTCCTTTTTAGAGTGATCAATCGTTTCATACAACTTACATAATATAAGTCAAAGTAGTATATCAACATCATATAATCGGCTTAAAACAAATACATGCGCATAGTCAATTATCTAACAAGCACATGCGCATAGTCAATTATCTAACAAGCATAATCAAGTATAATTTCAAGTTTTCAAGTACTATAAATTAGTACTCTAAAATACAACAATGTATTAATTCTGTCACGACCTGAGGGAGCTAGTCATGGCAGTAGCCATATACTACACAAAAGACTATAGATTAAATTCTCTTACAATCGACAACTCTTTATGTGATACACAAAGCTACGGCTATGGCTACGGCTATGGCTACGGCTACGGCTACGGCTAATAACCAAGAGTTGCACAAGTGTAAGTAATATTATTTTATGATAATAATAACAAATTAAGGCAATATAAAATATAATCTATTTATATAAAAATTTACAAATAAGAAATTTATAATATTTCTTAACTCAAACTAACATCATTCTATTACATAATCAGATTCATAATCTAAATAAACTATCGCGAGTACACTTCTATCGCGAGTATACTCTAATTACGTCTTGCTTTCACATCGACCCCCTGATATACAATTAATCTCGAGTATACGGCGGCCTAACTCCACGAACAACTCGACCTACGAAAGAAGACTACAAGGTTATAAGCTGATTAGCTTAGTGAGATAATCTCCTCAACCATACCACAATCAAGTTATATATTAAATTAAATTCAATCAAATAAATGCATATCAATCAGTATGCCAAACAAATACATACAGGTGACCAGGTACTGCATGCAGCTCAGATTTAATGCCCTCCGAAGTTGGGGTTGGAGATACAATGGTATAATTAGATCCGGATATTATACTAGAACTTATCTCATAATGAAACTTTACGTTTTGTATTTAAAATGTAATGGTATATCTATTCTTAGTTTTATAAAAAACGAATTCTACATATGATTGTGAGTAGATTCACGCAACCCTCACTCACCTCTAAACGGAAGTCTCTAGACTCAACTCTTAGCTAGGCGATTGGTGCCTCCAATGCCTCGTAATCCCATGAGTTAGGGTAAGGTTATATCGCACGTGTACACCATACGAAATCTATAACAATCAAATAATTAACCCACTTATGGCCTCTTGCTATCTCCGTGTAATGTCACAGTCGGAATTAGTTATGCGGTATATGATTATGTATGTTTCAAGTTAACTTTTTTCTAATCGAGTAAAATTAAGTCGTATTATTCAATGATTAACAAGATTACAGACAATCAATTCCTAACGAATCTACTATGTAACAATTAATATATTATTGTACTTTAAAGTAAATTCACTATTAACAAACAGTTATCATACACAAGTATAACCCATCCCCATACAACATTCACTCATTAAGCATAATTTATATTCGCTAATTACAAACACAAGTAAGTATGAAATCATTAGGAAAAACTCACTCAGCCATAATTGACTCAAGGGTCGCAATAATCTGATGGTAACTTAGAATCAAGGTCGAAATCACTTGAGAATAAAGAATATAGAAAATTGTAAGTTTAGGAATTTAAAGCTAAACCAGTATTGTAATTTGTAAAGTTTACTTTACTTAGTTATACAAAATTGTTAATTCGAGCTTTTTATCGAATCGTGTATAACTTTTTCGTTTTAACTTAGATCGTTATGAATTTATAGTCCATTTTGATCGTTTTCGAGTGTATTTTCTCGTAGCAAGGTCTATTTTGGACATTATGACTCGCAGTTTGAACTGTGATATAAAAATATTATATAATTTATTATTTTAATTTAAAAAGTTATAAAATATTAATTTCAACTTTTTTTTCATATATTTATGATTTAATAATTATTTAAATTATATAATTGATAATTTTATTATTTTAAGTTTATTTTACCTTAATTACTTATTTTTACCTATTTTTGATATTTTAGACTTATTAAATTATTTTTTTTCTTTTCTAATTTATTATTTTCTAATATTCTACGATATACATATATATATATATAAATACTTTTATAACTATATATATAAAATTTCTTGTAATATGAAAATACTAGATATAAATATACATACATATACCTACTATTACACTTGTACACATATCTAATAAAGACTAGGTTTATATATACATATACACATATTCACGCCACATATATATATATACATATATACATATATACAAAAAATAATAACTTACATGTGTACATGAATATAAAAATATGAAGCACATATATATATATAATATACATATACTTACACTTATATATATATATATATATATGAAAATAAAGATTATATACATATATACATAAATATTCATATTCACGTGTACATATATATATATATATATATATATATATATCAATGTTTAATTTGTGAAAATACTGAATACATACTCTATGTATTCTTATTTATATATACATATATATTTATTTATTTTATTTTATTACTATTTTTTTCTTTCGTGTACATGCATATATATATATATTCAATAGTGAAATTTCTAAAAACCGATTATATGTATTCTTATTTATACATACATATATATACATATACTTTATATTTTACATAATAGTATATATATATGTCTACATGCATATATTTATACACACATAAGAGATACATATATATTTATTTATTTACTTATGCATAAATACATGTATATGTAATAAAATAATTAGTATATACATGTATAAACTATATAATATACATATGTATAAGTAAATAAAATATACTTGCCTAAATTTTATTGGTAATATTCTAAATTTTCTTCTTCTTTTCCTCCTCCTCCTCCTCCTCCTCCTTCTTCTTCTTGTTCTTGATTTTCTTTGCTTTGTGTTTCGGTTTGGTTTTTAAGTTTTTTTTTTTCTTCTAGATTTTTTTTTATTCTAAACGTGTGCAGCAATTTAAGGGAACAAATGAAAAACAAATGACAAAAAAGAAAAATAATCTAACCTAATCTTTTCATTAATGAAGATAAGACAACTTAATCCATTGCATTTGATTTTATCTTGAAATTTCAACACTTCGATGCAAAATTCCTCACGTAGGTTGCTAGCCTTTTGGACGTGGCAGCAATGGAATTTTAGGGGAAAAGAAAGAAAAGAAAAAGAAGAAGAAAGAAAATAAAAAAAAAATAATTATATAAAATTTTTCTAAACATAAAAATCATAAAAATAATCATTATAAATTAATTTTGAAATTTTATAAAAATTTATCAATTTAATTAGTACCTGTTACAATTATAATTTTTACAAGTTATTTTAACGATTTCCTTGAAAGTTTTATGCGATTACGCGATTTAGTCGATAATTGCAATCGACTACAATTATATCACTATTGAGTGATATTTAATTATTTTATAAGCTTAAGTTATAATTTTAAGGTTTTGATCAAGTTCAAGTTCGATTTTGGGTAATTGTGTATAAATCAAATTTAGGGTTTCGATCAATTTCTAAGATTTTTATTATCGGTGTTATATTCGATTTATTAAATTTCATAAACTTTTATTGTTACTAATTTTATCGACTCATGATACAGTTTAAGACACCCGAAGTTAAATTAAGGATCAGATTACCGATTTTCTCGAGTTTACAAATCCCAATTTATTTGGAATCCTTAAGTTACTTACTCAACTCACTCAACTCATCGCAGGTTGACTTGTCTCTATGTCTCCTATAATATAAATACTTTTTAAGTATTTATATCTTTATGTTATATATCAACTTTAGATTAAGATTTAATTAAGATTTTCGTTTATATATTATTATGTATTATCGATTTATTCGAGATTAGTTTAGGATTCAAGTTCTAAATCTGATTCTAATTCAAGTTTTTAAATCGGTTCTAATCACAAGTATTATATAAAAACCTTAAAAAAGTGATCCAAACACTAATGTGAAATTAGTTATATTAGGCTCCAGTATCCCAATTATTACTTTTGGTCCTAAATCAGTAATCTATTTTACTTGGTACACTTTAATCCCTATTAGTGTATCGAATTTATTTCTAATGTGAGAAAATTTTACATTTTTCATATAAATACCTAAATTTAAGTTTTCTACCAGATTTATTATATATTCCTATTATTAGTATAATATCAATTTTTATTCTAATATTTTCTATTTATTATATTTACAATTTTTCATATTATGTATTATTACCTATTATGTATATAATACACATTTAATATTTCTATCATTCCAAATATCATCTCCAAACATCAATTAACATTTGAAAATATCTAAATTCATCCCAAATTAGATTTTACACCTAATTACCCTAATTTGCAAAATTAACTTAAAATTTACTATTTTTCCTATTACTTATTCATTACATAATATCCTAATAATTACATCTAACCCTCTAAACATTACAAAGAGCATACTCCATTAGATTTCAACATTTTACAACATGTAATTATATATTAAATCAATAATTATCTAATTAGCCCTAAATGACCTATTTTATGCATCATTTTAAGGTCTAAAAATTTTGAAAATGAATTTTTGAAAAAGGGCTCAACAATACTATTTTAAATTCTTTAACTAGCCTATACAAAAATTTTAGACTCAAAACTATACTCCTAAGGTTATTTATTTTTAAATCGAACAAAGCTTGAGTTTGCATGGTTTCTTAATGATAGTATATTTCTATGCATAAATTCATTAAAATAAAATTTTTTCCTAATTCTACATACTAAAATATCCTAGAATAACAAATTTTATAATTTTCTAAGATATTTAATATTTTTACAAAATTAAACAAAATCGGGTTAGAAATTGGACTCACCTGTACGGGTGGCTTCGACCATTGCCAACCACCAAGGCCTTGTCGGCCAGTTTAGCATTGCCACTACCATGTAGTGGTGGTAATTGTTTACTCTGAGGTGCTCGTTTAGTTTGGGATCTCCTTTAAGGCCCTAATTGCATAAATTTTTATAATTTTTTGAAAACTCTAATTTCCCGTCTCAATTTTAGTACTCTCTAATTTTCAAGGGTTTTAAACTGACCAAATGAGCTTCTATAATTTTTTGAGTATTTATAGAGGTCTTGGAGATTTTTTTGTGCATTAAATTGAAGTGATATGACTCTTATCTCATCCCTTTTTTCCTTTGGTTGATTTTATTTCTTCAATTCCAAATTGGTATGCCCCACTTCTAGACATTTCCTTATTTTTCTATAATTTTTTTATTTTCCCTTAATTATTCATGCATTTTCTTTAATTATTTAACATTATTTTAACCTATTTCGCATATTTTAAGTAATTACACATATTTCTATCTACATATAAATTTATATATAGTACAAATAAATATTCATAAATATCATTTAAGTTATTTTATGATTTTTAGTATGTATATAATTTATTTTTAGCAATTCGTTAGTTATCGGAATGCATTTTACGTATTTTTGATAAATAATGAGTAATATACTTAAAATTTAAAAATTTTATATTCTCTTATGTTATTATTTATTTTCTTAAGTTGAAACTTACGAGATCGCTTTTATTAATAATTCTAACTTTGTCGTAAAATTTGGGTTAGGTCAGACAATTTGTTCGATCATTCTAAATTTTACAAATCGAACTCCCAGTAACTGATTATAGGGCTTACACCCTACCTCACTTAATCATCCCATATGTATAATTCAAGTTACTTTCTAGTTATGTGTAGTGTATTTATCATGTAACATATACATGATCCTTATATATGTACCCTCACCCTAATAGTGGACGTTTACGATAGCTGATGTTT
The DNA here is from genome assembly GCA_024138015.1 of Lumnitzera littorea. Taxonomy (NCBI): domain Eukaryota; kingdom Viridiplantae; phylum Streptophyta; class Magnoliopsida; order Myrtales; family Combretaceae; genus Lumnitzera; species Lumnitzera littorea. The sequence goes on along the minus strand of JAMXBB010000005.1, from coordinate 106,231,886 downwards.
AGGATAGCTATCTTTGACAATAAAGCTCACATAATAAAATATTATTTCTCCAATCTTTTCCAAAAATCCCTAAAAATTGTGTTGTTAAGTATTTATTGACCAATGCTTAGCAATTGATAGATGAGAGATAAATATTACTTATTTAAGGGTTATTTTTATAAGTTTGTTATGGGTTTTTATAACTTTCCTTATTGAGTGAATGAGTATGTTTGAAGGAGATTGAGAGTGGATACATTAGTCCAATAATCTTTATTCCAAGCTAATTATGATGAATTCCTGTAAGTCATCTTAAGTCATGGACCTGACTCCGTAAATCCTATTATTCTTAAGAAGTTAAACATAAATTATGATTGGTTGACAATCAATATTTTGGTATCTTTAAAAGTCAAATTGCAATTTTTAAATCAAATTTAGGCTCGTGTAAAAATTATAAAAGCATTCATATATTTTAAATAATAATCTTATTATAGCATCATGAGAATGAATGTAAAAAGTAGATATATATATTTATTTACATATGGATTGTTCATGAGTTAATTATGATGTGTTATGTTCAACTCTAGCTTTATTAAGATGCAAATTATTTTTATTTTTTTTTAAGATGTCACTTAACATGACTTTTTAGTTTCTTTTCACAATTGGAAATCTAAAATACATTTTTGATTGTACAATTTTTATGGTATTAGATTTGATAAAAGATTTTGTCCTAGATGTGATTTGTAACTTTGCTTAGTAACTGAGTAAAAATTTAGATCGATAAATGTGATAAAATACGTAGATTTTGTTTTATCTAACCATGGTATAAAAATGAAATTCACAAGATTAAAACAAAAATATTTTACATTATAAAAAATACCCCTCTAAATTTTTTTTTTTACTTCTTATAAAAAATAAATGCAATATTTTTATATTATTTATTTATAATATAAATAATTAATTTTTTAATAGCTAGCAAGTCTATGGGTTTTTATATTATATTATATATAATTTGTTTAATCATATAAATTCAATAATCCATTTAAATCGCATTTCAAATAATATTGAAATATAATTAAAATATATATTAAATAATTTTGAGAGTATAAGTATCAAAATATAATAACGAGTTTAATACTTATGTATACCAAATAAGATACAATATAAAATTTTATATTTAATATTATATAAATCAAATATCGCATAATAAACTTATATTATTTAATTTTCCTTATATTTGTTATATCAAATTTTCTTCATTTAGTTCAGTTCTATATATAACAATTAATAAAGGGCAACCATCATCTATTGTTTGCACATAGAATAATTTTACTTTATTACATTAAAAATTATCGTAATTTATATTATTATTAACGTAAAGTCATAAATAAATTTGATAGTTGCGATGAGATTACCGGTAGCAATGTGCGTGGTTCTGTTTTTCCCTTTTTTACCGGCTACAGAAAGCAAGAAAACGAATCCGAGACATCTCGTGGATGATGTTAAATAAATTATTCTTTGGAGCAATATACGGGCTGGTCCAATCTTGCATACCAATCAGATCCCTCTCCATTGGGCTTCTTTTTTAAAGCCCATCACACTCACACACAGCCTCACTCCACAGGGTCACTCTCGTCATAGCATGTACTCTATAATTTGTTCCCATATGTATATAACCATTAATTTGTATAAATCCAGTCAAGTTGATTTCTCTCTAGTCTCAGTAATTCCTCGCAGAATCAAAGCCCATACGCGACATCGACGCTCGAGGTTCTCTCTCTCTCTCTCTCTCTCTCTGGCTAGTCTTCTTCTTCCTGTTTTGTTTTCCTCTCTATTATGTAACAGTTATTAGAATATATATTATGTAGATGAGTTGCGATAAAGTTTAGATCTTTTACTACTTTAGGATTGAAACGATTTATATAAGACATTTTAATTAATGGGTATTGGGTGAAAATTGAAAATTTCTACTTTTTTCGTGGAATAGATCTGTGTGTGTGTGTGTGTGTTTAGTGATGCTTGTGGTGATTGTTCTGCTGATGCTTGGATTGGATCAGTGATCACTTTAGATTTACTTTTGTGGTGGGAAATTTTGATGTTTTAGATTAGTCATGTAAAGTTAGTGTGAGCACCGAAATTAGTGTAGATCCTAGTATGAGGGTTTTTCAAGGTATCATTTTTATGGACAAAGTTTGTTTGATGGAAAAGGTTTTTTTTTTTTTTCCCCCTTCGGATAATCTATAGAGAACCTCTATAGTGTTGAATATTATAGTAGAAATTTTATGAGTTGTAGGTATTAGTAACTTTTAGCAATAAGATCATGGAAGATATCGGCAGCAACCGGCTTTCGGTATTGGTGGTTAAGAACCGCGGAGAGTAACAATGGATAAATAGGCAAATGATTTCCTTGGAATGGAAATTTATTCTATGATGGTTAATCACTATCACGGACTATCAAGTTCTGCTTGTGCCTCCCAGTAACAGTTATTGCTAAAAGACACCAGTATTTGCAACCTCTTGGGATTGTAACGATAGTATTGTGGGTGTCACCACTAATCACATCTATTGTAGTTTTGCATGAAAATGTCAAAAGTTGGTATTGTGTGAGATTAGAAGGGAAATGAACAATGACATGGAACAGGGATTGGAATGTTGCATACAACTTTTAATCAGCATGCAAATTTTGTTTATATAATTTTATGGAACAGTCGATTGGGTGCTGTTTGGATTTTGATTAATATGTATTTAGTTCATTATTTTAGTTGCTTTGTTGTCTTATTTTTTTCTTTGGTTAAACTGGCTGGCAAATTAGATATAAATAAGATGGAAATAAACTCATTGGTTGGCACAATCACAAGTGATTTTGCGTGGTAGTTTACATCATGGAATTGTTTCCTTTTTCACATCTGCATCCTATGCGTTTTGTTGATCCTCAATATGTGGATCTGAAAATTTTCTGGTTGGAAAGCTTTACTAGTATAACACTTCATTATAATGCTGTGGCTTGCACTTTCCTTTTGATGAGGTCTGGAGGGCTTTACTATGTCTTCACTTCTCCATCAGAATTTGCTCTGTATTTCTTAATCTTGTAGAAGTCAGATTTCATCTTGGATTGTAGAAACTAGAAACCGCATGTATTTACTCATGTCAGAGCTTTTCTGTTTGATAACTTTGATTATAACTTTTTTACCTGGGGTACTCTAAAATCTGATTTTATATTGCCTTTTCTTTGTGGATCCATTTGATTTTAGTGACTATGGATGCCAACAGCAACAGGGGACAAAATGGAATCCAATTGCTTCTTGCTGCCGAACAAGAGGCACAGCGGATTGTCGGTGCTGCCAGAGAGGGTAATGCATTTTAAGATCTTGATTTCACTTGGTTTCTGATCTCAGCCAAATTCCTTTTTAATTTTTTTAAGTATCTTTTGATATATTTTAAAATGGGAGCAGTTAAAATGATGCAGTTAAACTGCATTGCCATTATATGATTTGCATCCTGAGTTTTAATAGTTGAATCAAACAGGAACTTAGGCAAAACATTTGAATTTTGTATGAATTGTTACGTCTGATCTGTTAACTGGATAAATCGCCTCATAAAGAAAGCAACATATTATTTGCATGCTGAGTTTTAATGATTGAATCAAACGGAAATTTAGGCAAAATTTTGGTACTGCAATTAAAATGATGCAATTATACTGCTACCATACTGTTTGCATGTAGAGTTTTAATAATTGAATCAAGCAGAAACTTAGGCATTGTTTTGCATTAATTGTTATGTCTGAGCTGTTAACTGGTAAATCATCTTGTAATGAAAGCATCTATTTTTCTGTGATTCCCATCTTCCCATTCAAGCAATCTTTGTTGTGTAGAGGATGTTGGAGAAGGAACAATGCCAACAACATCATTGTAGGAAATTCAATTCTTTTTTCTAATTTGACAGCCCTTTAAATCTATGTTAATTATAAACCATCTAATTTGTAAGGCCAACAATGAGAATGAAATTCTTGACTTTGGCTATGTAACTTGTAAGGCAGAGCTCTACTATGACATTGAGGGCCCCTTGAATGCTATAAAGCTACAGCAGCACCTGCTAGAAGGATAATTAGTATTTACTCTTCCTTGTAGAAGGTGGAAATAATTATTAAGTAAGAAAATATAGAGATGAATTTCTGTCTACCAAATTTTTTTCTCATCAAGTATTTTCACAACCCATTTCCTTTCTTACTTCTTTAATCCTTTTCTTATTTTGTAACAATAACAACTGAGTATGTAGCCCAGGCCAATAATTTGGAAAAATTATTGTCATCAAAGTACAGTAATAAATAATAAATGTATTATTATAATATTGATTTTAAAGTAGATGGGAAAAAGGTTGGGTGTTGTCTATAGATATGAGAAAACTAGAAGAGAGGGAAGGGAGAGGAAAACATAGAAGAAGAGAAGTGGGGTGAGAAGAAAGAGGAGGCCTGCTTTAGGAGGTGGATTGTCCTTTTAAAAGTTATGGGCATCATAAAAATTTTGAGTGTTTCGGATAAATTTCAGGCTTTTGGCACAATTTCACAACAGCTATTCAAATGCTTGGACACAAATATATGCAATTCTGTTCCATCTTGTTTCCTTCCTTTTCTTTTGTGATGATCTTCATCTTCCAAGGATTGGCCTCTCTTGGAGCTTACCCTACGGGAAGACAATTCCATCCTCTTGTCATGCTGATAATTACTAGTTAACATAGGTCTCTTAGCTTGGAAGTGATTATTGCGATAATAATCCAGAGTGTGGAAACGGTTTCATTTGGATTTAGCATGAATGTGGAGCTCTAATTCTGGAAAGATCACTTGGCTGGGTTCATTTAACACACTTTGACCATGAAGAGAATTTCCTAGAGACCACAAGAGAACTCAGATTTGACCGACTACTGTTGGAGCCTACCTTACAGGAAAACTCCTTGGAGGGTCTGATGATACCATATTTTAGTTATGCTGATTAATAATTGGCTAACATAAGTCGTATGTTAGATGTGATCATTAGGCCAATAATCCAAAGTGTGGAAACAGGTTCCTCTGGGTTCAGGTGTGTTCCTTTGTCTGATAATGCTTGAAACATCACTCTGGCTGGGTCATATGTGTAGCTGATTTTAATAAATAAAAGGTTCATAGCATGCATGTTGGTGGTAGTAACTTAGTTTTATCTGGTATGGAGGGTGTGAAGTTGGCATACAGTTTTAGATTGAATCTGAGTCCTCACAAGGTCTCTAGGAAAATTCCCAAGTTGATGCGAATTAAATGCGGGGATACTTTGTTTCTCATTGTTTTTTGATGTATAGTTGAAGGAACAATAATTAAATCTTAAACTGGATCCTTCATGATGAGAAAGAGTCAACAGTAACCATGCAGCTCTTTTTCCATCTCATTCTTCCACACCTTGGCTGGCACAATTAAGATATGATGAATTTTGCAGTTAGATGGTTGCAGTTACATAGAAAAGGATTAGGAGCTTGCAGTTGGCACCATGCCATCTCACTTAAGTTGTTTTGTTTTACAGCAAAAATGGCTCGTCTCAGGCAGGCCAAAGAAGAGGCTGAGAAGGAGATAGCTGAGTTTCGTGCCCAGATGGAGGCTGAGTTTCAGAGAAAGGTTGCGGAGGTAAGAAACAGAAATTATCTCTATTTATATTCAATACAGAAGTAGAGTTAGGTAAATTGCCCAAATATAAGCAAATAAATGCATGCAAAGGATATTTGTTCATTTCTTGGTACTTCATCTTGTAGGAATTTCTTATAGTATACATCAATGCACATTTGGCATAAACTTCTTAAATCTTCCTGTTTATGTAGGGAGCGCATAAAAGATGCTGTTGATCAATGTTTTCAGATTTAATTCCTCATAATCTTCTAGCATATTCAAGTTATAACTTAATCCTTTCTATAAGGAGTCTGATTTTAGTTTGCCTATGTTAATAATGTTGCATTGATAAGATAGAATGGTGTTGGAATTTTGTTTATATACTTATCGATGGATTCTGCTATATGTATCACAGTTTTAATTGTTTATTGCTATGTTCGACTTGTAAATTATCAAACAGAGTAGTGGAGATTCGGGTGCTAATGTTAAACGGCTTGAGCAAGAAACTGCAGAAAAGATTGCTCATCTGAAGGCAGAGGGATCAAGAATATCTCAAGATGTCGTGCAGATGCTTTTGAAGTATGTGACATCTGTGAAGAACTAGGATTTTGTATGAGGTAAAATTGAAGACTTTGCAAGAACCTGCTACTATAGTCTGCATCTGGGTTGTGTAATATGAAATACGTACTGTTTGTTCTGTTCTTATTGATTCATTCAAGTGATTTTATGAACTTAAATGAATTCGGGATGTATGGTTTATATTGTGTCTCTACAACAAAAAGAAGAATAAGGCAATTACTTTTGTAGTCCCTTCAGAGAAAATTGTATCCTGTGGCCATTAAAGCTGAGGCTTATTTATTCTTTCCTTATGTTGCTACTTTAGATTTGCTGCTAAACTTGATGCTTTGCTATTCCTTTAGAAAAATTGGCACTTCTTCAATGAATGCCTGAGAGAGAATTTCCTGTATGCACTCGGTCTAGCGTGCAGTGGGCAGTCTTGAGTCTCTAGCTTGTATAAGGTCTACTGTCAATAGACCAAAAATGTTGAGGATCTGGACTGTCTGGTATATGGTGAATCGACTGCAGGGAGGAAAAGTAGGTTTGGGGAATTGAAGATTTGAGCTAACGCGTTGTCATTTTTAATTTGAATAAAGCTTATGTTTGTTCTAAGATACCTTCGGAAAATACTGGTGGTGGACATACATTTGAACTAGACGGTTAATTATTCTAAACCTTATTCATGGTTTCCATTTTTATTATTTGATTTCTACACGTTGTCAAAACAAACCAAACTGAAAATTCATAATTGATTCGGATACACAAATCAAATTATACTAAAATGGAGTAAATCTAGTCGTCTAACATGATATATATATATTTAGAGAAATAAGGAGCTACCGGATTAACTATCAAAATATAAATGTTTTGTCCATATATTATGTAAAGTAAAAGTTCCATAGTTTGGTTCATTTGGAGGGGTATAATTTAGTGAATCAAGCGAAACTATATCCTCATACAGAATATAGAGTCATAGTGATAACTGCATAAATCATAAAAAAAACCCTTGATGTGATATCGTGTTTCGTGTTCACTACTTGTGTGTTGGTTCATGCCTCTACAAATCAGTAACACCGAGAAAGCAATCTCTATCCCTCATTAAGCAAGTAAAGAGTAACTTGTTTCACATCATAAAATTAAATAATATGATATAGTTATACACATATAAACTAATTTAATTAAATCAGAAAAATAAAAAGAACGAACATTTAGAAATAAAATATATACATATATATACAACAATATTTATATGTATAAATATATATTATTTGAAAATCAATAAAAAAGAAAAAAATTTGAATAAAATGGAAAAAATAAAATAAAAAAATCAGTTTGATCATTCTAAGGCTAGGAAGTACTAGCAACCACTAAGTGGGTGTAGGTGGTCACCTAAGGTCAAAAAATGAAAAGGATAAAATGAAAAAAGAAGAAGAGCAAACTCAATAAATTTCAACAAAGTTACATGATATAATTAAATCCGATTGGGTTTCACTCTATATTTTATTTTTCTTTAGTTTTTCGACTATGAGTGACCATTATAACCGCTAGTAGGACTTGTGACCAATTATTAAGGAGTAAGTGTTCTAGCTACTCAAGGCCAAAAGGTGACCTTGGGTAGTCGCATTAACCAAAATTTTATTTTTTTCATTTTTGTCTACTTTTTTTTTTATTTTTTGAATTTTCTATTTTTTATTAATTATTCAAATAATGATATATATGCATATAGACATATATTATTATATTTATATGTATATATATTTATTTCCAAATTTTTCTTTTTATAATTATCCTTAGTTTTTCTATTCTAAATTAATTCAATTAGTCTATATGTATATAATTATATTATATTACTTAATTTTATGACATCAATGCTAAGTGGATAAAAAATAACACTTGTGGCACAACCATTGGTCATCTACACTGACTAGACTCATGGTGTTAACTAAAGTAGTAACGGTGACAAATGAAATTTTAATTGCGTGTACAACTCAATAAGTCGAAGTTATTAGTACAAAGAGTAAAGAATGGTAAAGTTTGAATATAAACCATGATATTGTTCCTTCATGAAATGTTAATTGTAACTTATCAGTTCTAGAGGTTATGTTTTAATTTAATCTACTGGCTAAAAACAATTTGAGAATATAATCCAAGAGGTTATAACTTATAAGTTCGTTTTACAGACAATTGTCATTAATTTTTGCAACTGCTCTCTCTCTTCTTGCTCGCTTATCTCTCTCTCTCTCTCACACACACACATCTAAACTTAGAATTTAAAAATAATAACTCTAAATATTCTATTAAATGTTACATTGATTTTGAACAATTTTATGGGGAAAAAAGTGGATTAATGATTTTTTTTATTTATAATTAATCATTGATTACATAATTCTAAAAGAAGTTTCTCATGCATATAATATGTTACTACCGATAACATATCTATAGTTGTATTACAGGGGGAAAATGGGACTTGAGTTGTTTATAACTCTCTTGTTTGGTCGCCCCTCACAGTCTATTAGTGGATACTGGATAGGGGGTTCAGCTTGGACGACACCCACCTCTTCCTCGAATGCGTCCTTAACAATGTGGTGGTTGTTCAGTTTTTTTTGTCTACGAGTGTAAATCGATAAATTTCAATGCAATATGCCATATTGATAAGAAAAGTTTGAATGTTTAATACCTTGTTAGAGTGATGTGATACAAAGCAAATATATCTATCAAATTCTAGTAAATACATCTATCAAATTCTAGTAAAGCGAATATGAGTCTTAAGTCAATTCTTTAGAGATCCTAAATACTAATACTAATCTTAACTTTATTATTTAATTAGTAAATTCAATTTCAAGAACTTAAACATCTAAATTAAATTTGTGGCAACTAATGATTTTAGCAACAAATCAAGAACTAAAACAAGAAAACAATCAATTAATTAAAGATTTAATTGAAGACTCAACGGCGTACCTAAATTTTACATCCCCTAAGCGTACACATGCGATTTTCTCTAAAAATAATTTAATTAACTTATTAATTTTCTTAATTGATAGAATTCTCTATTAAAACTAATAACTTTCTCAAACCTATTAATCCAAATCTTTAGGTCCCATAGCATAACCTAAAATTGCAATAACACATAATGAATTGCCTTATAGAAAATGTTAAAAAATATGAAAGAATTTTGCAATTTACCTCTAACATTGCACAAATTATCATTAATTATGTCTCGATCTAATTATATAAGAAATTTCTCGATTTCCTCGTATAATATCGGATTTTTAGATTAATACTTGCAAGAATATCAATCTAAACATGCAAGTACATGATTCTAGAAAACTAAAGAAGTTCTTTGATCTAATAAAAGCAATTGTATATGATAGATCTAGGTTCCATAAGACCTAGATACGGAAGATCTATTCCCTACTTATGATAAAAGAATAATCTTTGACAAAAACTAAAAGAAAAGTAGAAGAAAGATTTATAGGTGTGATGAGAAGAATCTTAAATCTTAAATTCTTGAAGCTTTAAGCTTTCTTGAGTGTTTTGTCCTTGAAGTTCTCTCAAAAAGACCAGCAAAAGCTCTCACACAAAACCCTAATAATGCCTTAAATAAGAAGGACAAAATAAAGGATCCATAATTGACGATACATGACTGGATGATAGATTGTGTCACTTGCTCGTGTCGTTTTGATTTATCAAATCAAATCAATTTCGTATCTTTATAACACTTGGGAGCTATACGACCAAGGACAAGGTTGACCTCTCATGTTTTTACTTCAAATTCTCTTCAAAACAACACAGTTGTGTCATTTGGTCATGACATTCTTAAAAAATTCAAAACTTCCTTGTTTTAGCTCCGAATTGAGTAAAATTTGTTTTTACTTTTTCGTTTTCTTTTGTAGATCGTTACAAAATCTAGAAAAGAAGATTTTACTAAGTTAAGTATTATTTCTCAAAGTAAACTCAAAATTCAAGGGAAAATCATTAAAGATCACTCTATAAAATATATGTAATTAGGAGTTTATCATGATGACAACATCATTAGTTGAAGTTTTGATATTAGAATTTTGAAATTATTAGATGCCCTATCTAATTAAACTTTTACTTATCAAAATTAATACTTAATTTTATTTTATTTTTTTGCCAATAACACTTAAAGTTCCAAAATTTCCGGTTATTATGACTAATTTAAATTTCACTTATCAAATGACTACCTTCAATATCTTTGAAAATATAAGATAACATGGTAAATACTTATTGGTTTTCGAGTATAAGTGTAAAACAATTGGAGGTGAGGTAGTAAATTTGATAGATATAAATTTAATTAAGTATGATGTTTGACAACTTCAAACTCCATGTACATTTTATAAATCTTAGAGAACACTTAAAACTCAAATAGTGATTTTGATATATATATATATATATATATATATAGTTAACAGCCCATGTTATGCACAAATAAAAGTTTAAATATAAACATCATTTGATGTTTCATGTATTATCTAAAGAATATTATCTGGAAAAACATTTAATTCGTTTACTAATGGATATTATAACATGTTATAATGCAATATATAATTTTCACATAAAAAATTACTTAAAATGAATCATTGAATATTAATTTGCTATAATAGAATATAAAAGGTACAGCCTTTTGAAATTATATTAAATTATTTAGAAAAGCCTCATGATGCACAAATTGAATGTTTATTACAAATTTTTTTAGAGCAAAAAATGTAAATATAATATAATATTTTTATGCATTAAAAAAACATGTTACAAAATTATTTAAGCAATGTAATGCCTCGTGAAAACAAATTACTCACTATATATGATTTGTTGAATATTTAATAAGGAAAAAAAAAAAAAGAGACACATACACATACACAAAAAACTTCTTTTCCTCCTATCTTCCATTAGCATGTGTTAATAAATTAGTGCTCCTTAAGTTCCCCTAAAGATAATAAACATACAAGCATTTACATTTTTGAATTTTCATAAATAATAAAGTTTGATTCTCATATCTATTGATCATCTCTTGGCCATTCTTAATTCTTATACTTCTATTACCACTTTAGTTTTAAGAAATCATTGCCCTATAGTTTCCTTTCAAAACATAGTAATGTTGGCACTATTAAATTTCTCTGATAATGAAATCTTAATTTCTATCTCTATCAATCATCTCTTTATTGTTTAAGCTTTTATTACCTCTTTAATTTTGAAAATTTTTCTTTTTCGCCAACTAATCTTGAAAAATTATGGTATTGTTCTAGCTATTATTGCCTCTTTAATTTTAGGAATTTATCTTTTTTGCCAACTAATCATGAAAAATTATAGCCTCTTTAAATTTTCTAGAAGACTACAAATATTCACATGCTTATATTTTTATAATAATGAGATGTTGATTCCTACCATTAACTATCTATTAATAAAGATTGCATTTATTAATTTTCATAAATTTAGAAACTACTTAAATTCAAAACTTTCTCTTAACCATTAATCTTTATATAATTTTGTTTTATTAATGATCTACATTATTTATTTTTATTTTCTACTAATCAATTGTTCTTAATTGCGATTTTAAGTAGTTGTTCCTTCTAATCATTGTCTTATTATGAAAGAAAGCTAGAAAAAAGGAAACACCAATTTTTATATATCTTAGTTATTTCTTTTTAAATAAAAATCTTATAGCTAAAAAGTTTTTTCAAGTTAAATAATCCATGATACATCTAAATGAGTTGCAGAATGAGATTAACTTTCCATAATAGTAGCACTATATATTTGTTGAATTATTACAAGTTTTATTTTTATGTGTAATGCCTTGGAACTTGGGTAGCCACAGCTTTACCACGCGTCAGCCATAGAGGCAAACACGTTGAGGTAAACAAGGATTCATATACCTGTCTATATTCCACATAATATCATAAAAATTACCAACTCATAATGTAATAACCTCAAATTTGAAAGAAGAGTGGAATGTTAACCATTATATCTCCACATATGCTACATTAAAAACTCATTAAAATGAGTTAAAGAACTTGAATTCAAGAAAATCACTAAAAATAAACAACTAGGAGTCTCATAGCTCCAACTAGAGGCAACCTACTAAACATAAATAATAGGAGTCCTAGGTAACTCTAGACAACTAATACAAGTCTCAAACATTTACAATGTGAAACACAAATATAAAGTCATTAATAGTTCACTTCTAATATCTAGATTACACTATCCCTGCTCTGTCATCATATAATAGTAATCACTCTCTTCATCATAATACATGTAATCATAACTCACTTCCTCAACATAGTGATCACTATAATCTTCATACCCTAAACCTGCAGCTGAAAAACAACAAATCCTTGAACGGTAAGCTAAAGCTCAATATAAGATACTACATACATGCACATAATCATACAGGTAACAGGTATAAGCACACACGAGTAACCATATTAAATGCAACAATCATTGCTTTCGGTCTTTATTAATTAAGTCCACAAATAACACAATTCATCAAGAAACATGAGTAACTAATCCCTACAAGCAATCAATACAAGTACTATATAGATATTGGTATTGGGTTTCCCCCAACACCAAGTAACCAATCACCAACTTAAATCAACCTAAGCCCTCCTAGTACAGGGCTTCACTTGAGACAACATCATGCAAAGATTCCCAAGTGTCTTATACTAGATCTTACCAATAAGTGGTTGAAACTAAGCACACATGCAGCAAACTTAGTTGAGGTCCGAATTAAATGAAGTTTGGTTAATATACTAGCTTAACATATACAAACAACATTCATTTATCCCATACTTGACTCTTTAGTAGTGTTTAACAAGTCTTCTGGTGTTCTACAACGTAGTACATCATAAAAATAAGTAATCAACCCCTAAACTTAGTCAAAAAGTCACTACATACCCCTTATATCCTAACTTTCAACTAAGCTACAAGTCTCTATAAGAAGCCCCAATTTGTTCCTTAGAAAAACAAAGTTTGATTATTGTTTTGTTTCAAAAGACTTGTTTAAAAACATGTTGGAAAGATTTTAGAACAAAAAAGAAGATTGAAAAAGCACTAAGGAAGGAAATGGAAACTTGTTGTACACTATAGCAGACATGGCATCCTGATACTAGAGGGTTGGGAGTTTAGATGCCATATAGCAACTCACATGTGTGGGTTACATATCACTAGCGTCTAGATGCCAACTACTATTTGCAATTCATGAATCCTCTCTTGCTTAAACCCAACTCCAAACTCAAACACCAAACTTCACTTCTCGAGTCTTTTCCCACTCCTACACTCGCCTCCAAACACTCCACAACACCTTTCAAACATCGATACAAAGATCTCAACCCCAAATTGTAGCCAACACTCAAACTCAACAATCCATATCAAGAACGAAACTTTAGATGAATTAAGGGTTTAAATACGACTTACTTGATGTTGCTTGATGTAAGGATGCTTTAACCTACAATTTCCCACTCCTTACTTTTGTAAAAACGATTTTCCTTTCAGTTTCCTTCACTAACTTCAGAGAAAAACAAATTTCTACAAAGTATAAGTGGTAACTTACCTGATTTTAGTGAATCCTTTGTAAAATCTTGAGTTTTGCTTTGATTAAAGCACATGAACTCTTTAAATTTGAACCCTAATGATCTTCTTGAGATGTCTCTTTTGTGTTTTCTAGTTTGCAACAAAAAGAAACATGTCTTGTTTATGGAATGGTGGGGGAAAATAATACGTAAGTGGGTCCTTCTAGACCACTTTGCCTTATAGCTTAGCCCATTTTACATGTCATACCAAGCTTATTATTTATAAACCTTTTTTATATTCTTTAAATCCCTTTTACCTATTTTTTTATAAATTCGGGTTTTACAGCTTTTTCCCCTAAAACAAAATGTTCTTCCTTGAAAGTTTACATACCTAGATCTTGAAACAACTCTAAATACTTTCTCATAATCTCTTCCTCAAGCTCCCAAGTTGCGTCACATTCCGACTGATTTGGCCACTATTGTACCTTAATGTTGACTATCTTTATAGGCCATTCAACTATTGACATATTTGGTTGTAACTCTAGCAAATCCATATCAACTATCTCTACATGTAGCTCCTCTTCATGATTTAGATTGGGCTTCTTATACTTCCTCAACATAGATACATAGAACACATTGTGTACACCCTTTAGTTGTAGTGGGAGCTCTAATTTGTCGGCTACTTTGCCAATCCTCTCTATGACTCTAAAAGGGCTTAAATACATTGGTTTCAACTGCCCTCTTAAACCAAACTTGACTACTCCCTCAATTGGTGAAATTCTCAATAATACCTCATTTCCTACCTAGAATTCTAAAAGGTAATGTTGCTTATCAATGTAAATCATCTGCCTACTCTAAGCAAATTGCATCCTCTATTAAATCAACCCAATCTTGTCTACTATTTCTTGCACTAAATTTGGTTTTTCCAATCGTCTCTCACTTACCTCATCTTAGTGAATAGGCGACTTATACTTTTGACCATACATGCTTAAAATGGAGCCATCTAACTAATAGCTTGATAGCTGTTGTTGTAGGTGAACTTTACTAAGGCTAGATGCTTGTCCCATTGACTACTAAAGTCATGCGTACACACTCATAACAAGTCCTTCAAAATTTAAATGGTGTACTTTAACTGACCATCTATTTATGGATAGAAAGTGGTACTAAATTAGAGTTTTGTGTCCAATACATTCTGCATGCTTCTTTAGAAATTATTGACAAATTAAGTGTCCCTATCAAAAGTGATAGATACTAGTACCCCATGTAATCTCACCACCTCTTGAATGTATAACTTGGCAAGCTTCCCTAACTGGTACTTGGTGTTTATAGGAATGAAGTGAGTAGACTTACTCGATCTATCTACTATAACCTATACAACATTATGTTTTGCTAAGGTTTTAGGTAGGGTAGTGACAAAATTTATAGTCACATGCTCCTATTTCCACTATGGTATTGCCAATGGTTATAGTTGACCAACTTGTCTCTTATGCTCAATTCTGATTAATTGACATATTTGACACTTGAATACGTACTCCGTTGTCTCCATCTTCATATTGTTCCACCAATAGTAATCCTTCAAGTACTTGTACATCTTTGTGCTCCTTGGGTAGATAGAATAGGCTAAACGGTATGCTTCCTTTAGTATCTCACTTCTCAACCCTGGTTGTGTCGGTAGGTACAATCTACCCTTAAACCTCACTACTCCCTCAGCATCTATTGTAAAGTCTAGTACTTTCCCTACTTCTATTTTACCTTTGATCACCTCGATTCCCTTATTCGCAACTTGTATAGCTTTAATTCGATCTATCAAGGTGGATTGTATTCTTAAGCTTGCCAACCTGGTACTTACTTCTCTAGGAAATACTTCTAACTTAAGTCGACATATCTGCTCAAGTAATGACCTCTATGAAGTAATTAAGCTAGTCGGGTTTCCTTGTCTCTTCCTACTTAAGGCATCAACTACTACATTCGCTTTTCTTAGGTAGCACTGGATGTCTAAGTTGTTGTCTTTGATTAACTATAGCCAATGTCTCTACCTTATATTCAGGTCTCTCTGAGTGAATAAATACTTGAGGTTGTTGTGATTTGTGTACACTTTGCACTTCTCTCCAACTAGTTAGTGTCTTCAAAGCTTTAGTGCATGTACTGCAACTGCCAATTTTAAATCATGTATTAGATAATTCTTCTCATACGACTTGAGTTGACGAGAAGCATATGCAATTACTTTACCATCTTACATAAGGACATACCATAATCCTTGTATGGAGGCATCGCTATAAATAACAAATTCTTCCCCACTGTAGGATAAAGTCAAAATGGGAGCTGTTACCAACTTTTCCTTAAGCTGCAAGCAACTTGCTTCATATTTGTCATCCTATTTGAACTTGATCCCTTTTTGAGTCAATTAAGTTAAAGGCGCTATTAGTATAGAAAATCTCTCTACAAACTTCTAATAATACCTAGCTAACCCTATAAAACTTTTGACCTCTAATAATGTGGTCAATCTAGGCCATTCAATAAATGCCTTTATTTTCTCTAGGTCTACAGTTATATCGTCATGATTTACGATATGACCCAAGATTGTCATTTACTCTAACTAGAAGTTGCATTTGCTGAACTTAGCATACAGCTTCTCCTCTCTCAACTTACTCATAACCATCCCCAAATGTTCTTCGTGTTCTTCTTTGCTCTTAAAGTAAATAAGGATATCGTCTATGAATACTACGATAAACTTATCCAAATATTTCTTGAAGATCCGGTTCATAAGATCCATGAATGCTATTGGCGTGTTTGTAAGGCTGAAAGGCATCACTAAGAACTCATATTGCCTGTACTTAGTTCTGAAAGTTATCTTCTCTATATCTTCTACTTTGACCTTCAACTGCTAGTAACCCGAGTGAAAATCTATTTTAGAAAAGACCTGTGCACCCTATAGCTAGTAAAAAAGGTCATTGATTCTTGAGAGGGGATACTTGTTCTTAATAGTAGCCTGATTCAAGTCTTGGTAATTGATATACATCCGTAAACTCTCATCTTTCTTCTTTACAAACAATATTAGGGCTCCCTAAGGAGACAAGCTGGGGCTGATAAAACCTTTATCCTGTAGCTCTTGTAGCTGCTTTTTTAATTCTACTAGCTCAATAGGTGCCATTTAGTAGGTTAGTTTTGAAATGGGTTTTATTCCCAATACTAGATAGATTCTGAACTCTGCCTTTCTATCAAGTAGAATACTAAGCAAATCCTCTTGAAACATATCTGGATACTCTTGCACCATTAACATCTTATCTAAATTCAACTCGTCTTTATTTGAATCTAACACCAAGGTGGCTACAGTAGGCCTTTCCTACAATTCATATGTCACATATCAAGTTGGTCTTTGAACTTTTGCTTAGTAATTGAAGGGTGCTTCTCCTGGGGTTTAAAGGATACCACTCTATTATGATAGTTAACAATGGCATGATGCTTCGATAACCAATCTATCCCCATAATGATATCAAAATCTAACATCTCCAACATTAACAAATCTACCAATAAAACTTTTCTTTCAATCTTTACCTCTACATCTCGACAAATAAAGTTTAGAACCATTCCACTTCCCAAGGGAAAATCAATAGCCAAACAAGATTCCATAATAGTAACATGCAAACTACACACATGTACAAAAGATTCAGCTACATATGAGTGGGATACACTAGTATTGAAAAAGGCCATAAACATAATAGAATATGATAGAAAGCGTGCCTATCATGGTGTCTATGTCATAGGTGGTATCCTGGTGCTAAAGAGTGAAGAATCGAGTTGGGACTCTTTAGTGTGGGTCTACCTATTGAGGACATGTTGCTCTAGGAACTACTGGGGATCTCATAACTAGTGCCTACTGCAATTAGCCATTTAGTGTCCCCTCTAACCACATTTGTAGTAGAAACCTTGATGTAATATGGTGGTCTCCTTATAGTCGTTGCCTAAATGCCTAATCTTCCCATAAAGGAAACATGCACTTACTATCCATTTATAGGTTGAAACATCATGGGGCCTAAAGCATCGTGTGCACTTCACAGCTAGTGCAGAAGTTATGGTCTACTGTACTGTTGGCAGTACTATAGGTCTGGGTTGCACTACTACTGGCTTGTCTCCCTATCTCGGGATCATAATCCTTAAGGCTGGTCTCTTCATCCTCTTTAGCCTTGGCATGACATAAGTTAGTATAAGCCTTTTCCTTAAGGCTATCCTCGCCTTATAAGCTAATTGCTCCTACTTTCTCTTTATGAGTTGCTCCAAACACTTAGTCTTATCAACTACTACCAAGTAAACTATAAGCTAGAAGGCTCCAACCTTCTCCTATAGCTCAAGCTCCAACCTATGAATGAATCTATTAACTCGTGGCTACTCATCCCTCCTAAAAGCATTTGGTATGAAACGGGCTAAACGATCTAACTCCACCTCATAAGCTGTAATTGTCCAATTTCTTTGTTGAAATGTCTGATAAACTAGCTACATTTGCTCTTTGATACTGGTGGGGATGAAACACTTAAAGAATATGTCCTTGAACCTCTCCCAAGTTTAGCCACCACATTAAGCTTTGTGTGCAGGGCGCCATCCCATCACTTCAGTACGTCTCCCCTTAACATAAAGGAAGCAAAATCCACCTTTTTGTCATTCGATACCTCAACCATGGCAAAAGCCTTCTCTTTCTGTTTAACCTAGTCCTCAATAGCTATAGCATCATCTGGCTTAGGAACAAATTCCTTAGCCACCTTTAGGAAGTGGTCCATACCTAGTTGCATGACCACTTGCCTCACCTAACGTTAGGCCTCAGCATTAGCTTGGATCATGTGTACATCATGTTTGATATGCTCCCGTTGCTATACCATAGCATCTATTAAATTATTCACGGCATTCAACAATTGCATGGTATCAACTTCCATGGGCCTATACCCCTATTAGCCCTACTGCCTAGCACCCTAAACACTTGGTAACCTAAGTCCTCCTTGAGCATCTTAATCTCCTTGTACATTCTAATCACCCTAAGCATCTTATTCATCAGTTGGATAGTCTTGAGGTTGTGAGGAATTGTAACCTAGTTTCTTAGGTGGCATTCTAAAGAAAAGAAGTTAGAAACAAACCAATAGGAAGTTAGAAATAAGTAGACAAGTGAACACAATAGGTAGCAAAATATTAAGGAAGCATTGAAAGAAATAAAGGCATACACACGATCAATACTCAAACACTTTGTTACTTTTACTTTTTAGATTTAAGCTTAACCCTTAGCTACTCGTGCCTCTCAAGCTTCACAATCCTATATATCACCATCTTAGTTCCTTAAAGATCTTAAACCCATGCTCTGATACTACCAAAAACTGTAATGTATAAGAACCCGGGTAGCCACAACTTTACATGTGTTAGTCCTAGTGGCAAACACATTAAGGTAAACAAGGATCCATGTATCTGTCTATATTCCACATAATATCATAAACTACCAACTCATAATGTAATAACCTCAAATTTGAAACAAAAGTAGGATGTCAACCACTTAATCTCCACATACACCACATGAAAAATTGATTAATATGAATTAAAGAACTTGAACTCAAGAGAGTCACTAAAAATAAACAACTAGGAGTTTCATAACTTTAACTAAAGGCAACCTACTAAACATCAATTATAGGAGTCATAGGTGACTCCAAACAAATAACGTAAGTCTCAAATATGTACAATGTGAAACACAAATACAAAGTCTTCAACAATTCACTCCTAACATCTAGACTACGCTATCTTTGCTCTATCATCATAATAATAGTAATCACCTTACTTGTCCCGGTATATGTAATCATAACTTGCATCCTTAACAAAGTAATCACCATAATCTTCATAACCTATGAAAAACTACACTAAGAACTCATGGGGTAGGGAGGAAGGGAAGTTGAATTGAGTTTATTGCCCAAAATTTTCTTTAATAACAATTCCTTAATTAAATTACTAAGTGGATGCAATATCTAGACAATTAAGAAACAAATAAAGTATAGAAATTTAAAGAGGAACGGATAGAGAAATTAAGTCAAGAATTTTAACATGGAGTTCGGACGGCCCTCTACTCTCTACGATTACTTAATGCCTCAATTGATGTCTTCAAGCATAATTTTATTGATCACAATTTTAGTGGCTCAAGAGCCTATACCCAATCTCTATTACAAATAATCTCACAATCACAACAACTCTTAATCACTAGTATAGTGCACTCTTTTGATGATTAGCAAATATTTAGCTTTACACTAGGCTAGGGTTTACAAATGATAGCAAATAATAAACACAAGACAATTAGAATGAAGTGCAAGTAGACAAAAGGAATAATTACATATTTTTTCTCTCTTAATTGCACTTCAACTGTCGAAAAGCTTGCATTTATATCTTCTAGCAAAAATCTAATCGTTAGCCTTATTCATCCTGCATTTAATGTATTGTAATGGCTAATTTCTGTTCAGACTAACTGGATGATTCAAGAGAGACCACCTGTACAGTTTATTTAAACGAGTTCACCAATCGAATGGTCTTTAAGCTACTAGTCGCATGGTTCAGTAAACCCTTATGAATTCAGAAGACTTGGTACAACCAACTGGTTAGTTTAATGATCACCAGCCGTATGGTCCAATATAAGCCTCTGATTACAGTTTACTTAGTGCAACTAGCAAGATGGTTTCGGCACTACCAGCCAACTGGGTCATGCTAGAATAGCTGAAATACATACAAAGGCGCAATAAACAATTTTAATCTGTTTTTCTTCTTTCAATAATATTAGAATCAATCTAATAAGTTATATAATGCAAAGACAAAGTATTTCCAAGATAGTTTAATTTCCATAAAACACATTTAACTAAGTTTTTATGAGATTTACAAATAATGATTGATTTAGTAGAACTTGCATAGTTTTGTTCTCATTAAAATCACACACAAAAACCTATTAGTTCA
The DNA here is from genome assembly GCA_024138015.1 of Lumnitzera littorea. Taxonomy (NCBI): domain Eukaryota; kingdom Viridiplantae; phylum Streptophyta; class Magnoliopsida; order Myrtales; family Combretaceae; genus Lumnitzera; species Lumnitzera littorea. Next base: position 106,211,243 of record JAMXBB010000005.1, on the reverse strand, counting down.
ACAATCTCCCCCTTTTTGATGAGTACAAAAACTTACTAAACAAACTCCCCGTTAAAAGATGTTCCCCCTCAATGAAGCATTAGATAGATGATTTCATACACAAAAACTTATGGAAGAGTCATTATGAGAGTAAGCTAAAGGTTTTTAATATTTACTCTAGAAGATAGCTAATTCAACTATATATTTCATTAGACACTTATTAACCAATCATTCTCAACTACTTCATGTTTCAATTTTTGCATATGTATCTTCATTTTACTTGGACAAATAACTTCAAACAACCAGGTGACTTGAATCCTTCTCTCTCTTTGCCTCATAAAAAAGATGAGATTCTAGATGGTAAAGGGGAAGAGAAAAGTAAGTCAAAATGTTGGTATAGCCCTAACTTAAGTGTTAGGGTAGATTACCTACAAAAGAAAAGAAAAAAAAAGCCAGTGGGGGCACATGAACATCACATACAGCCATGAATTCCATGTACATACCAAGAATTTAGGTAAATACCACGTCATGAATAGCACATATAAGCATGTGCAAAACAACATAAATCTTGATAAAATAGGAAATCCCAACACCGTAATAGACATCAAATAAACATAGAGTAAGTCATAAACAAAAGGTCGAATGGCCAAAGTCTAGAAAAAAGACAACTAGAGAGGGCTGAAAGGTTAGTAAACATCTAAAGGAACAACATAAAAGATGGCTAGAGGTTGATTCCATGTACAAGTACGATAAAACAAAAATTAGATGACAAGATAAAAGGACTTCATGAGCTAAGCTTCTGAGGGTAGAGAAGAGCTGCTAAGAGGTTTGAGAGGAAGAGGTAGGGGTTGAGTGTAAGGGCTAAGAGCAAATGGATGGAAAGGGTATTGCAATTGAAAATGCTGAAATAGGGGATAAAAAATACAATCTTGTTAGCGAGAAACCCTTTGCTCCATCTAATAGATGTTGTCATCAATGTGGGTGCATAGGTAACCTTCCATTTGATCAATATAAGTATAAATAGATGCTTGAGTCCCACTTTGAGATGTACCCATTGGAGGAATGGGAGCTAATGTGTCTTGAGGAACATACTCAACAACATGAGCATCCTCTCCTAGAAGGATGGTTTGACTAAGTGGCTCAACATCCTCTTTTATGATGGGGTTGCCAAGGTCTCGAGAAGTATCTCCAGCTAGAGGAGAAAGGTTTCGTTTGCATACCCAACATGCTCGCTTATCTAATTTCCATCCTCCTTTGCTAATATGTCTCATAGTAAAAGGTTCAATTGAAGGATTGATACTAGGAAAAGGAAATATGACATGCTTAAATAAGAGAATTTGAGTAATTAGCCTTCTCCATCTTAGAAAAGCTTACGTTAGCTTAATTGTGACCTTCTTAAAGCAATGAAATATTAAATCCACATAATCAATCCTAGCATTGTGATGAATATGTCCTAATATCTAAAGATCATCTTTAATCACATGCTCTTAGTCGCTACTCCTTGGATAATAATTTTGGCAAATAAATAGATGAAGAATTCTATAGTGAAGATGGAGGCAAACTATTCTAAGATTTCTTGGATGTGCCCAATTATATTCACCAATTTACCTTTCTTAAAAAACATCTTCATAAAAGCCTAATCCGACCTCATCAATCCCCTCCATATATTTTGCTCTACCTTTATAAGCTCCAATAATACTATAAATATCATCTTGAGTGATTTCAACTTCTCAGCCATATAGATAACTATAGAACTACAACTGACTATGATCACTTGTGTCCATACCAACCATTAAGTTTCCATTACTACCATGATTATCAGTAAATTATAATAAAAGTATTTAACGACCCCCTCATTTACTAAGTTAGCTATGTCTATTGTATCTAACCCCCTATTAGTGATTACGCTCTCTATCTTAAGTATGCTAAATGCAATAGGAATGTCTTATTTGAATTTTCTTCCATAATCAACTTTCAAAAGATGGAATGTTTCATACCTTTGTGCATATCGAAGGGTAGAAAAGAGATGGGCATCAAAGTCAGTGTTTGAAGCTTATCTTCTTTTGCACCATGCATGTCCACTTAGTACTTATCCTTGGCTACCTTGGGGTTGATCTTGACCCGTCTAGCTTATCCTTTGACTCCTCTTCCCGATATGTAAAGGTTTTAAGATATTAAGGTTTAGGGTTTGAGAGAGGGAAATGGGACTGATTATAAGAGAGAACTAGGGTTTTGTAATGAAAATAAGGGGAAAGAGAGGTAGATTTGTAGGAAAAAGAAGAGATTTTGATAAGGGGTATGAAAAGGATGTGAATGGATTAGAGAGTGAAGAGGGTGTATGAATGGTGTAAAGGAGGGAATGAGAACGAAAGGAAAAATCGGGGCCCTTTTGTTCTGAGTCAACAGTAATTGTTTGGATGGTGTAGTTAGAGCTAACAAGATGGTTGTGAATAGAGTTCTACCTATAAAGAATCTATTGGGACTGGTTAGTTGGTCCAAGACTTACCATCTGGATGGTCCATGAACATTTTGGTTGGTGAGGCTAGGACTGGCTAGCTGGTTCAAGATGGTCTTATGTGGTTAGAGGAACTGATGCAACCTACTGGATAGTGGGAAACCATTAGCTAACTAGTTGCATATAGATTGTATAAGTTATTGAAAATTGCAACTTAGCTCATGAAATCTTTACAAAATAGGAACAATTATCATTTAAATGAATTGTGTGACCATAAATAAACTCAAAAGAAGCAAGTTTTACATAAGTTTGAGGAAATTATATTAAATTGTCATTAGAATTCTCAAATTTACTTAAGCTCAGTTTAGTAGGGTTAAGAAGATCAAAAGTGCATCAATACATGTTATGTTAAATGCAACCATCTAACTACAAATTATGAGTTAAGATAAACATGTGACGATACTCATTTAACGTTAAAATCACCAAATGAAAGAGATGTGTTGAGGATAATTTTAACATGCATGTATGATTCCAATTGTGGACAAAACATGTCAAATGATGAAGTTTATGCAAGAAGTCTATGTGAGCATGTTCTTAAGACTTTATATAATGTTATAAATGATTTAAAGAGAAAGGTGTTTTATCCAAAAGTCACCATCTTGGTTGATTGTGTCCTAGCACTCATCTTATATGATCATGTCTAACTCTCTTCTTAAAGTACAAAAAAGATCCTTGCTTAAGGGTTCTGTGAAAATATTAACTATTTGGCTACTTGTATCCACAAATTCTAAGAACAAATCATTATCCTAGATATGATCTTTAATGAAATGATACATAATCTCAATGTGCTTAGTCCTAAAGTGTTAGATTGGATTTTTTTATGAGGTTAATGGTACTTATGTTATCACATTAGATTGGGATTTTGGAAAAGTTAAGCCCATAGCCATTTAAGGTTTCTTTTATCTAAAGAATTTAACCATAACACCTCCTGGCGGCCACATATTTGGCCTCAGTGGTTGAAAGTGATATTGAAATTTGTTTCTTGGAGTTGCAAGAGACTAATGAGTTTCCAAGAAAGTGATATGTGTCACTTGTGATTTTTTGATCAACTTTGCACCCAACAAAGTTGGCATCGGAGTATCCTATAAGATCAAACGATGTACACTTAGGATACCACAAGCTAATTTCAATAGTGCCTGCAAGATACTTAAAGATGCATTTGATTGCACTCAAGTGAGATTCTTTTGGGTAAGATTGAAATTGTGTACATAAGCATATGGCGAACATAATATTCGATCCAAAAGTGGTTAAGTATAATAGGCTTCTTATCATGCCTTTATAAAGTTTCTCATAAAGTGGTTAAGTAACAATTATACATTTTGAATCTATTTAGAAGCTCTCTTGTATATCTGGATTGATTTATGAATGTCCATTTTTGGTTTGTTTAACTTGGAGACCTAAGAAGTAATTGAGTTCTCCTATCATACTCATTTCAAATTCCTTCTTCATACACTCTAAGAATTTATTTATAAGTTCCATGCTAGTAGCTTCAAACACAATCATTTACATAGATTTGAACAATCAATGTATTTAAATTGTGATTTTTAATGAACAATGTTATATCTTATTTTCCTTTTTTAAAGCCATTGTCTATTAGGAACTTACTAAGTCTTTCATACTAAGCTTTAGGGACTTCTTTAAGTCTATAGAGTGCTTTGTTGAGCTTGAATACATGATTGGATAACTCTTTATGCTTAAAACCTAGAGGTTTCTCTACATACACTTCTTTCTTAATATAACCATTTAAGAAGGAACTTTTGACATCCATTTAGAATAATTTGAAATCTTTGTGTGCCGTAAATGCCAAAAGCATCCTAATAGCTTTTAGCCTAGCAACCGGAATAAAGGTCTCATCAAAATCTATCCTTTCTTCTTAGTTATTGCCTTTAGTAGCCCATTTAGCCTTATTCCTAGTTATTATACCAATTTTATCAAGTTTGCTTCTATAGACCTATTTCATTTCAATTACTGGTCTATCACGAGCTCTAGGCAAAAGATCCCATACTTCATTCCTAGTGAATTGATTAAGCTCTTCTTGTATTACTTGTACTCAACATTTATCTTTTAGAGCTCCATTAATGTTCTTAGGCTCAAGTTGAGACAAGAATATTAGCTTACTCATATTTCTAAGAGATGATCTTGTTAACACTTTATTTGAAGGTTCTTCTATGATTCGTTCTTTAAGGTGATCTTTAACAAACCGCCATTCTCTATAAAAGTCTAAAATTGATTGATTCATATTATTGTCTTCCTTATGAAGATCTTTATCAAGAGCATTGTTTTAGTTATTGTTTATGTCTAGCCTATCTAAATGAGTACTTATGTCATTCATTTCATTATGAGACTTATTATACAACGAAGGCAATGAATCATCAAACATAACATGTATAGACTCTTCAACAACTAAAGTTCTTTTGTTAAATACTCTATATGCTTTATGTGTTAGTGAGTATTTAAGAAAAATAGTTTCATCCGATTTGGAGTCAAACTTACCTAATTGTTCTTTACCATTATTAAGCACATAACACTTAGTTCAAAAGGGTAAAAATAAGAAATATTAAGCCTTTTACCTTTCCAAAGCTTATGAGAGATTTTCTTTAAAATTAGTATTATGAAAACATGTTTTGAAATATAACAAGCAGTGTTAATGGCTTCCGCTCAAAAGTACTTTGGTAAGTTATTTTCACAAAAAATTGTTCTAGCCATTTCAATTAGGATCCTATTTTTCGTTGTATTGACTCCATTTTGTTATTTAGTTTTAGGTGATAAAAAGGTATGTTCTATGTCATTTTGATTACAAAAATTATCCATTTCAATGTCTCTCTTGTGATTACTCCTAAGAGAGGCAATTATAAGGCCTTTTTTTTCTTTTGGACCTTTTTGCAATACTTAAAGAACAAATGATTTGTTTTATCCTTACTTGCAAGAAAATAGGTTCATGTATATCTATAGAAATCATCTACAATGACCAAAGTACATCTTTTCCCACCCAAACTTAAGGTTTGTGTAGGACTAAACAAGTCCAAATGTAATAGTTGTAGTGGCCTACAAGACAAGATAACATCCTTTAGTTTGAAAGAGTTTTTGGTTTGTTTTTCATATTAACATACTTAACAAACTTTGTTATTTTGAAAATTAATTTTTGGTAAACCTTTTACAATTTCTCTTTTAACAAGCTTAGAAATGACTTCCATGTTAATATGTCCTAGTCTTCTATGTCACAACCAACTAATATTAATTTAAACGGATAGACAAGTTTTATTTTGATGAGAAAAATTGTCAAAATTGATTTTGTAAATGTTTCCTTGTCTATACCATTCGAAATTACTTTGATCATTGCTAAATCTTTCAATGATATACTTGTTTGTTAGGAATGTAAATCTATATCTACCATCACATAGTTGACTAATGTTAAGTAAGTTATATTTTAGGTTATCAATTAGCAATACATTTCTAATAACAAGATCATTGTTGATAAGAATATTACCTTCATCTAAGATGGTTGATTTTCTATTATCCCCTAAAGTGACATTCCTTTCATCCTTTAAAGTCAATTTAGTGAATATGGTAGTATCTCCCATCATATATCATGAGCATTTGCTATCTAAAATCCATTTGTTGCTCTTCTTTGAAGGTACCTACAAGAGTAAGAAATTTAAACCTTTGGTACCTACTTGAGCCTAGATCCTTTTGACTTAGTTGTAGCAATATAGCTATGTTCATTAGGGACCTAAATCATCTTTTCTTTATGATTCAAGTTGGCATTTCTCCTTATTGCACATGTATGTGCAATATGGCCATATCTTCTACAGTAATTATGAGTCTTATTAGTTGCTTTAATGAAGTAACTTTTATAATACTTGTAGATATTGTTTTTATTATAGCCAATTCAGGTTTTCTCAAAATTAAACCTTTGTTCTCCCAAAAGCTTTCCAAAATTCTTTTCTCCCTTAACGAACTTGGTTATAGTTTGTCTTGAATCATCTAAGCTAGATTTTAACACATTATTTTTTATTTCTAACTTACCCAACTTATTTATGCATGCATCTTTATTTTTAATTACATTAATATTTGATTTCAATCCTTCATTTACCTTAGTTAGCTCCTTATTCTCATTCATATTTTCTTCATTCCTCTTGTTTAATTCTTCAATTTCGCTCCTTAAACTATCATGCTCAACTTTCAACTTTTCATTTTCAATTCTCAAATATTCATTATCCTCTTCTGGTTCTCTTTTTCCTCAACTACCTAATTATACTTATGTTTGAATACATCAAATTCATTTTCTACATCATTCATCATTTACTTAAGGATCTTATTCTTCTTTTGCATTTTAACAAACTTTTTAAAAAGATTATCGTACATGTCTTTCAACTCATCATAAGAAAATTAGGATGTAGTGCATACCTTATCATCTAAAGCCATGAGGTAAAGATTGTTACTCGAATCGCTTGAATCACTATTGCTCCTTATGACCACCATAGCTTTCTTTCTTTATGCTCTATCGCCTTTCTTGGGGAGAGTCCCAATTGGTGGCAATTGTAGTACTTTATAACTTCCTTTTTCTCCTTTATTGGCTTTAAGGTATTACTATCACCAATTTTGTCTCTCTTTAGCTTTTTATTGAATTTTATGAACTTTTTAAACCTTTTAGCCATCATCAACATTTCATCATCATTGTCATCACTTTTATCACCTTCATCACTAGTATTGCAATTAGTGGCCTTGAGAGCAATATCCTTCTTTTTGGATTGTTCTCCATATCTTTTGATTATCTCATGGGTCTCGAGTGTACCAAAAAATTACTCCTTAGATAGTGCTTCTAGATTATGCACTTCTATAATGGTGGTCCTCTTAGCTTCGCATTCTTTTAGAAGAGACCTAAGAATTATAGAATTAATCTTCAAATTAGAGAATTTCTTTCCATGCACCATTAATAGATTAATAATATCAATGAATGTCTTATGCATTTCATCTTTGGTCTTATTAGGAAGCATTTTGAAAATTTTAAATTCTCTGCACAATAAGCTTATTTTAGCATCTTTCACTCTGGATGTGCCTTCATATGTACTTTATATCTCATTTCAAATTTCCTTAGCATTTGTGCAAGTGTAAGTTCTATTAAAATTATTTTCGCTTATAGCATAATACAATATGTTTATGGCTATTTTATTTAAATCCACTTTCTTTCAATTTTTTCTCGGTATATTTATTCTCTTCCTTTCCTTTTATTTTAATTGGTCCCTTTTCTATTACCTCTCAAAGTTTTCTATTTTGTGCTTTAATAAAAATTTTTCATCTTGCACTTCTAAAAGGGATATTTTCCACTAGTTAGAAGTGGTGGCCTATTTATAGGTTGACCTTTCATGAATCTTAGGCATTTAGTGCCATAATCATTACTCTATAATGCAATTAAGTAATGAAAAGTATAGAGACTAACTTTGATACCAAATGAAAAACTACACTAGGAACTCGAGAAGTGGGGGGAGGGGGCTGAATTAAGTTTAATGCCCAAATTTTCTTTAATAACAATTCCTTGATCAAATTAATCAAGTGGACGCAATATCTAAACAATTAAGAAACAAATAAAGTATAGAAATCAAGCTCAAATAGAGAAATCAAGCTTGGAATTTTAATATGGAGTCCGGATCACTCCCTACTCTTCACGATCACCTAATGCCTTAACCGAGGTCTTTACACACAATTTTATTAATTACAATTTCAATGGCCTAAGAGCCTATACCCAATCTCTATTACAAATAATCTTGCAATTACAACTCTCAATCACTAGTATAGTGCACGCTCTTGATGATTAGCAAATATTTAGCTTTACACTATGCTATGGTTTACAAATGATAGCAAATAATAAGCACAAGATAATTGAAATGAAGTATAAGTAGATAAGAGGAATAATTACAGATTTTTTGCTCTATTAATTGTACTTCATCTACCTAGACGTTTGCATTTATGTTTTATAATAAAAATCCAACCATTGGCCTTATTCATCTTACATCTAATGCAATGTAATGACTAATTTCTATTTAGACCAACTAGATGGTTCAAGAGAGACCAACTAAACGGTTAATTCAAACGGGGTCACTAGTCGAATGGTCTTTAGGCTAGCAATCATACAGTTTAGCAAACCCTTTTGACTTCAGACGACTTGGTACAACCAACCAACTAGTTTAATGATCATTAGTCGTAAGGTCCAACATATTCCTCTAATCATAGTTAGGCTAGTGCAACCAGTTGGACAGTTCCACTACTACCAGCAGGCTAGTTCATACTAGAGTAGCTAAAATACATACTAAGGTGCAATAAACAATTTTGATCCCTTTTTCTTCTTTTAATAATATCAAAATCAATCTAATAAGTTATATAATGCAAAGACAAAGTATTTCCAAGATAATTTAATTTCCTTAAAACACCTTTAACTAAGTTTTTATGATATTTGCAAATAGTGATTGATTTAGTAGAAATTGATAGTTTTGTTCTCATTAAAATTATATACAAAAACCTATTAGTTTAATACCCTAAACCTACAATTGAAAGACAACAAATCCTCAAAGGGTGAGCTAATGCCTAGTATTAGATACCTTACACATGCGTGTGAACATACAAGTAACATGTATAAGCACATACGAGTAACCATACTAAATGCAGCAATCACCTTTTTTTTTTTTATTAATTAAGTCCATAAGTAGCATAATCTCAATATCTCGAGACTTTATGTTACTCATGACTCTTAACAAACAAACAATATAAGTACTATATAGTTATTGGTATTGGTTTATCTCTAATACTCAAGTAACCGATAAATTACCTAAACTTACCTAGGTCATCTTAGTGCGGGACTTCACTCGGGATAGCGTAGATCAAAGATCGCTAGATGCCTTACCAATATCATGAGACTCTATTAGTGGGTGGTTGAAGCCAAGCACATACATCAAACATAGTTGAGGTTTGATTTCAATTAAGTTCGGTTAATTTACTAGCTTAGCGCACACAAACAACATTCATGTATCCCGTACTTGACTCCTCAGTAGTGTTCAATAAGTATATTAGTGTTCTATAGTATATCACAAAAATAAGTAACTCAGCCCCTAAACTCAATCATAAAAGTCACTACTTACTCCTTATATCCCAACCTCTTAATTAGGCTATAAGTCTCTACAAGAAGCCTTAATTTGTTCCTTTGAAAAATGAAGTTTGGTTTTTATTTTGATTCAAAAAAATTGTTTTAAAAATGTATTAGAAAGGTTTTATAATGAAAAAGAAGATTGAAAAAAAATCAAGAAAGGAAATGGAAACTTGCTGTACACTACAGTAGACAAGGCATCTGAATGCAAGAGGATTGGGCGTTCGGACACCATACTGCAACTCATATGTATGAGTTACAAACTACTAGCATTCGGACACTACTAAGGATGGCATGCAAATGCCAGAGGGTCGAGCATATGGATGCTATGTAGCAACTTACATGCATGAGTTACAAACCATTAGTGTTTGAATGTTGCCAAGGATGGCGTTTGATCGATGCCCAGGATGGCATTTGAACGCCAATTGCAGGATGCATGCGGTTTGCAAATCTTCCCTTGCTCAAACTCAACTTTGAACTCAAATGCCAAATTTCACTTCCCGAGTCTTTTCCCACTCTTACACTTGCCTCCAAACACCCCACAAAACCTTTTAAACATCTATATAGAGATCTAAACTCCAAATTGCAGCCAACACTCAAACTAAAAAATCCATATTAAGAACAAAGCTTTAGATGAATTAAGGGTTTAAATATGACTTACTTGATGTTTCTTGGTGCAAGGATGTCTAACTTGCAATTTCCTACTCTCTACTTTTGTAAAAACGATTTTCCTTTAAGTTTCCTTCATTAACTCTAGAGAAAAACAAATTTCTATAGAGTATAAGTGGTAACTTACCCGATTATGGTGAATCCTTTGTAAAATATTGAGTTTTGCTTTGATTAAGGTACATAAACTCTTTGAATTCGAACCCTAATGATCTTCTTAAGATGTCTCTTATGGGTTTTCTGGTTTGCCACAAAAAGGAATGTATCTTATTTATAGAATGTTGGGGGAAAAGATACGTAAGTGGGAAAGGGGAGTTTCAAATTTCTCTTTGGACCACTTTATCCCTACAACTTACCCCATTTTATATGCCATGCCAAGCCTATTATTTATAAACCTTTCTTATATTCTTTAAATCCCATTTACTTATTTATTTCTGAATTCAGGTTTTACACTATATCTCTTAATTGAAAAAAATAATAAGACAAATATGGATGATGGAAAAAGTCAATACATTTTAGAATCCAATACATAATGAGATGGTTGAAATACAAAATAGGAAAGTAGAGAATGAAAAATAATTTATTGAATGCAAAAAAAATACAAGGAGGTCATAAAGGCATTAAGTATCCCTAAATTACTTAATTTTTATCACTATTGATCATCTATTTGTAAAAAATGAGTTGATTGATTTCCATAAATTAATCTTTCTATAAAGTAGGAAATCATCTATCCTTTGTCCATTTATCTTAAAAGAAAAAAAAAAAAAGAAAACAAAGACATGCCAATTCTTATATTCCTTAGTTATTTGTTTATAAAATATGTATATTTTGGCATTTGATCTATCCGTGACACATTCAATCTAAAATAAGGAGACACAAGGCTTTTGAGTTGTTTTCTTTTACAACCACCGTCATATAGTAGCACCATTTATACGTTGAATTATTATGAATTTTTATTTTTGTCTCTTAATGTAATTGAAAATTATATGGATAAGGAAAAAAAAGTGTGATATATTTTAAATAAAATACATAGTGGGATAACTTAATAAAATATAACTAATTGAATGCATAATACACAAAATTAGTCTAAGAGGGTTAGAAAGACATTAAATATGTCCAAATTATATTAATTCATATTATTTCCTTATAAATACCATGTTAATTAATTCAACAAATTAAACTTTTTACAAAAGAATACATCCAACTTTTAACCTTTTCTCTTAATCATTATCTTAAAAGAAAAAGTCATCTCTTTATAAAAATCATGTAGATTAATTCCAAAAATTGAATTCCTACAAAAGCAAACCTTTTGTTTATCCATTACCTTAATAAGAGGGAAAAAAGTTCCTAAAATAAGGAGATATAGGAAGATAGAGTTTATGTCGTATTTTGTTACTAACTTTCTTATGTAGTAGCACTTCATTTTAAATTATTCTAAACGTTTTGTTCTTATGTCTCTTTAATGTGATTGAAAGAGACAATAATACAATTATTAATACTATAAAATGTGATATATTCTTAGAAAAAGCACATCATGAGATACTTAAAATAAAGAATGTAAAAAATTTAGTATGATTTGTTTACCAAATGGTAGATATAAAGTAACAATAAAAGGAAATTATAAAGACATTTTTTTTTAAAGCTAAGACAATTGACATTTGTAGTACTTAGCAAATCAACAATAATGATAATCAATAGTAAAAAATAATCAACATTATATAATCAATATTTGATTTTGATGAATATTGATGGAATCGATACATAATAGACTAAAAGGTAAAACATACAATGTTTTTTATCGAATCATGATGCATTAAACAAACAAGAATATGTTTTCCATTACTAATCACTATAAATTATTATCAAGAAAACTTTACTGCTTATTAGCAATATTGTTTTGGTTTTGTTTTTGATAAGTATATGGGAGTCGAAAAGAACTTATAGAAATAAATTTTCTTAAATCTAGGAAAAAAGTGTCATGAAAGAATGTAATAATCTAATAAACATTTGCTTCATACTTTAAATAATAAGTTCTAAGGTTAAATTTGTATATCTTTATATTTGTTTTGGCAATCTAATAATTCCAAATTGTTAAGTAGACAAAATGAATGGTCACCTTTTGAAACCAAACATCTTTTGATAATTTAAAGATATCATCAATGTTATCATATATTAGTTAATGAATTGAACCAAAACAGTCACAACAAACATAAACCCCATTAGCAAATTTATAATGTTGATGTATCAAAATGGTTGATTATATTCTCTTACCTAAACACTCATTTATCATGATTTCTAAATTATATTCATAATTTTTATATGTTCTTTAAAAAAATTATTAATTTTTGACATACTCTACAAATCTTCATGAATGCTTGTTTTGATAATGAACAAAAAGTCAAAAAAAAAAATGAACTTGATAATTTAAGGTCTTCTAATAATATTTAAATTTTTGAAACTATCATCACTTAGTGCATATGATGCAAATAGATAAGAAATATTAACAAAATGTTTAGTAAATATAGTTGAAAAAGAAAAACAAAAAGCTTAATCTAAATCTCCTTATAAGTGGATAATAGATACAATTGGTTTTAGTGAGATAAAATAAATTTTACAGAATATTATTCATACTTAAGTAGAAAATTATATTGATAATGTCTAAATATATATATATACATATATATATATATATAAAAGAATTGCCATTTTATGCAATATATGTCAATCTTATGAAAGCATATATAAAAAGAATGGCCATAATACAATACATAACAAAATTAACCTTACTCTAGGTTAGCACTATCTATAACATGATCTCCTTTGAGTTTTTAAATATAAATTTAAAAGGAATCATACCCACTCTCATCACAATTGACTACATTGTCGGTTTTGCTCTCCGACATTTCTCTTGATTAGCAAACTTAATATTTTATCTATTGCAAAAGAGTTTTCAGGATTAATCTTAGAGGGTAAGAGATGTATTAAGTAGTGCATTAACGTTTTTTTGTGTTTATTCTAGATTATATAGGAAAAAGTAGGTAGATATATATGGAATTCATTGATGATGGAATAAAAAAAGATGGAATGTTAAAATACAGATATTTTTGATAAAATGAAAAAAAAACTATAAAGTAAAGAGCTTCTGAAATTATATATTATTAGCAGATGATATACTAACGTTACATGTGCCATGATATAAATTTATTAGTACAATAAACAAAATTATAATAAATTTTATTTAAATAACCACAATGAATTTTTTTTTTTTTTTTGCCTATAAGGAAGACTTTTCTGATCTTTGAGAAAAGAAAGTTGTGATAAAAGTAGTAAATTAGGGGTTAAGAAATATATAGGGAAGATGTATACAATGCGGTTAATAATGAAAGAGAGAAATAATATAGAGAGAAAGTAGTTGAAATATATAAATATATATATATATGAAGTAATTTCTTAATAAATTAATTAGTAGTCAATATAAGAACTAGTTTTATTGTTTTACATTATAAGATTGAGTACTGAACATTAATTTTTAGAAATGATGGTTATTTAAGAGTTTTTTAACTTTAATAATATAGATAATATGATTCCATGAGTAAAGATGGATATAAAACCATAAAACCGAGTTCAGATTTAAAATTTATCTCCTAAATATGCATATTCCTCTTTGTTGATGGATTCTTTTCGAGTTTACCATAATCGAGCCTCACTTTCAGCTCCTTGGCCCTAGTCCGTCCCTTTCCACGAGTCTGCTTGAAATGTTTAGTCTATTCAACTTTGTCATTTCGGTTATCCTTCAGCTCATCTTATTCCATAAACTCTTGACCTTTTCCTATAACACCACCTTTGATTTATTGGAAAACATGCAGAGCATTAACTTTGTACATCCTAAGTGAAAAGTAAAGATCATTGGTACAAGATCGTTGTAGATTTGGGTTCGTGAGAATCTGACATGGGAGAAACAAAATTTTACGGTTAAATGGACCCCTTATTTTATTTTTATTTTTACTTTTTGGTGGGGACTCTGACAAATATGGACCAACAGAGGGCATAGGGATTAATGTTGGGAAAGACAGTAGTGCTAAAAATATAAAATACAAATCTTCTTGGCCTAGGGTTCTCTGTAGCCTGTCATGTTCATTTCGTCCTATAACTTTTTGCCGGATACATTCCAAATGGCATTAAAGCCCCTGAAATTTCCCCTTTCGCTTTCAAAACATTAAAAATGACAAAGCGAAATAAAATGGGTAAATTTTCATAGATAACCGAGTTTATGTTTGCTCTGTTTCAGTTCCGACCGTTTTGCTCTTAATAAAAAATAAAAAATAGAACGAAAGATTAAACATAACTAAGTCAAGTATGAGAAAGTATTCAAAAAGAAGAACAAAAAGGGTGTTCCTTCTTTTCTTTTCCTATTCTTTTGTTAAGGGTGAGCCATTACATGTTTGTACCACGTTTTCAAAAATTTAAAGCTTTTTTTTCTTCTTTCTCCTTCTGCGGGCCAACTATTATATATTATAATTATAAGAGGATAGATTCAAATATGATTTATCCCATTAAAACCCAATTATTCATATTATTAAATTACAATTACTTTAATAAGATTTATATATTTAATCTTAAAGATAAATAGATTAAATACACATTGAGTATATATAAAAGAGGATATATAAAAGTTGTTTGAAATTCACAATGTACGATGGAATAGAATCGTTAATCAAAGAAAATCTCTAGTATTTCATTTGCGATACATTTATAAGGATCGATGAGGACATACAAGGGACTCCACATGTTCCAAAAATCCCATTAATTTTCAATTGAAATCCTACAGTGATAAGCTTGACAGTTGAATTCCAAACTTACCACTCTAAATCATGCTTCACTTGAAAGGTTTAGCAATTGGATTATTTAATTATGTAATGAAATAGTTCATGGGCGTTTATTGCGTCGAGTTCAATATTTAGAGTTTATTTGTGTTTTTTCCATATTATCATTTAATTATGTAATAATGTCATAAACTACAGTTTTTAAGATTATTAGGTGATTTACCCATGAAATGATGCAAGTTTAAACAAAGTAATTGAAAATATTGGAGTTACATCACTTACATAAAATGACATGTCTCCTGATCGAAAATTTCAAACAATATACACACATAAATATAAATACACAAATATATATATATATATATCTATAGATGCATATGGAAGATAAATAATATATAATTGTCAAGCCTAAGTTTTCGGTTTTCTTTCATTTTATTTAATTTGATTTCCCAATTTCTGAATAATACTAAATCCTAACCCATTTAATATTAATTATCGATTAGAGAAACTGAGAAATTTTGATTTTTTATTTAGAAAAATTTTTGAAGTCGCTACCTAACCGAAGTTCAATAAAAGAGAAATCGTGATTAATTGGGTGGATTGATTACGATTTAGCTATCGATCTTTGATTTCAATTTAATACAAATCAGAAGATTTTCAATCCGAGGGCTAACCTGTTAAATTCAAATGAGTACCACTATCTATTTTTCCAAAATTAGGATTATTTTTCAAATTATAACATTTTTAAGAAAAAAATAAAAACCAAAAGAAAAAGAACCTAAGTTTCTACAAATTTTATTATCACCTCGAAAGTTTCTACGTACCTGCTAATTGAGATTAGATGATTGTAGTTCTTTACGAAAACTTTAGTATATTGATTGATTTTAATTTTGAAAATTGATCGGATTTATGTTTTAATTGATTTAATTTATTCAAAAAAATCTTAGAAGATCCTAACTTGTGAGTGATTAAAAAAAACTCTCTAAAAGTCTTAAAATTTTTAAAGGGGTTTTTCATTATTAATTTTTATTAAAAAGAAAAATTTCCTATGTAAGAATTCTAAAACAATACTAAAAACTCCTAAGCTAATATATATATACAACTATATTTTATTGTCAACAACTACTTATTTAAATAAATTAATAAACTATGTAACATACTTAACATATATAAACTAGTATTAAAAGTTTCCTAACTAATATATATATATTAAATAATTAAGGAATTAAAACATAATAATAACCAAACAATAAAAAAAAAAAATTCTAGTAACGGAACCTGATTTGAGCGGTTTAGTAAAGGAGTAATGCCTTGCGTCCAATGCAACTCGTGTGTGTAATGCAAACGTTGATATAGTAGCATGGAGGGGGAGATGTCGTACGACTTGGATCTGCAATTGAAGTCGCACAGTGTCCATGGTGATAGTGGTTTGGTGTGTGTAGCTTGCTCGTGTGTGTAGGCGTGGTTGGTGAATGAGTACGGCAGTAAAGCTTTGGTTGCTAGACAAAGGATAGGCATTGTTGGCGTGAAAGCAGCGCATGCATCATCGAGATGTGGCTGTAAAGCGACAGAGGATTGCAGTATTGATTGGTGTGGTGAGGATAATGGGGATTGCTATGATGAATTGCTATGTTTAGCAAGCGAAGTGGTCAAGCTTGGTGTTCTGTTTGTTCTTGGACGTTTAGAGCTAGGCAATAGCTCGACTGTTTGAGCTTGTTGATTACTGCTGTTGCTGCTTGTGATAGGGTTGTTTGGCGAGAGCGAGGGGTGTTGGGTGCTTAGTCCATACAGATTAGTTGGTGAAGTGTATGGTTGGTTATGTTTGGTTGCTGGTCATAGGGGCTTGGGGCTATTGTTGTTACCTGTTGGTTATTAGTGATACTACAGATCGCATGGTGTTGGACTGATGTGCTGATGAAGGATGAATAGTTGTTGCTTCGTCAATGAACTTGGTCAACGATCCAGATGTGGTTGTGAAGTATGCTACTGATTCTATTACGTACGTTCTATGGATGGACGAAGGATGGGACCATGAAGGTACTGTGATGAATTTGTCAGTACATATACTGTAATTGGACTTGGATTAGCTGAAGATGAAATTGTTTTTTTTTTTCTCTTTAACAAGTGTGTAATCGTTTTTCATGCTGCACACTTTATATTTATAAAGCCTAAAATGTGTCATATCAAATCAAATCTCTTATATTAACTCCGATCTGATTTGATAAAAGTAAAATTAGTTTTAAATCATTTATATCGATTTAAACCCGATTTGATAAAAATCAAAATGAATTTAAATCTCACAAAAGATTATCGCATTAGATTCAAAAGATTTGATCAGATATGGATCTCGTACGCATAACTCGCTTTTTGTAAAAATAAAAAAGATAGAAAAATAAAAGGCACATAGGTGCCTAGCGAGATTCAAACCTATGACTTCAAGCTAACTCCATATCGATACTCCAATGCTTATCCGTTAAGCCATTAGCCCATGTCTTGATTTTTAGTACAATTGAATTATTCTTAAAACACATGATTTTCTAAAATAATTATTTGAACTAAGTTAAAACTAAAACTATTGACCTTAAAATAATTTACTTTCTAAAAAATCTAAACAATCTTTGTAATTTTTGTTTTCTCATTTTTTTAGTATTTTCATCATTTTTCAAATTCTTATTATTTTTGAGTTAGGACCCTATTTAAAAAAAAAAAAACTAAAACTATTAGGGCAAAAATCGAGTGTTTACAGTTGCCCCTTTTTGTGGTGGAGTTTGAGTAAAACCATACGATAAAGATAAAAGAGACATCATTTTTTTCTCGAGACGACTCTATCTTAAGGAACGCTAAAACGTTAGACAATGATAAGTTTGAAATAAAGAATAGTGAGGATAGTACCCCATAGGTTAGTAAGAATCCCTAAAATAAATAATGAAAACTTGGTTGTACCCCCTATGAGTTGACTAAGTAAGGCGGGCGAAGCGCTCTTCGAGCTGGCTAAGGCCCTAAACTGGATGAAATGAGTAAGTGCTCCTAGAGTTGGCTAAAACCCTAATAGAATGAGAGAACATGGTTGTGCCTTAATGAGCTGACTAACCAAGGCAGTCAAGGCGCTTCTCGAGCTGGTTAAGACCTAAGAATGAGTTCAGAAAGCTTGGTTGTACTCTAATGAGCTAACTAACCAAGGCAGTCAAATCACTCCTTTAGTAGGCTATGACCTAAGAATGGGTTGAGAAAGCTTAGTTGTGTGTTAATGAGCTAACTAACCAAGGCGGTCAAAGTGCTTCTTGAGCTAGTTGAGACCTAAAGATAAAAGAACTTGGTCATACTTTAATAAGCTAACTAATCAAGGTGATCAAAGTGTCCTTTGAGTTGGCTAAGACTTAAAGATGAAGAAACTTGGTTGTACCCTAATGAGCTGATTAACTAAAGCAGTCAAAGCGTCTTTTGAGCTAACTAAGACCTAAAGATCAGGAAACTTGGTCGTACCAAGTGAGCTGACTAACCAAGGCGGTCAA
Organism: Lumnitzera littorea; assembly: GCA_024138015.1. Lineage (NCBI taxonomy): Eukaryota > Viridiplantae > Streptophyta > Magnoliopsida > Myrtales > Combretaceae > Lumnitzera > Lumnitzera littorea. Next base: position 106,192,610 of record JAMXBB010000005.1, on the reverse strand, counting down.
AGTGCTCTTTGAGCTAATTAAGACCTAAAGATGAGGAAACTTAGTCATACCCTAATAAGTTGACTAACCAAGGTAGCCAAAGCGCCCTTTGAGCTCGCTAAGACCTAAAGATGAGGAAACTTGGTAGTGCCCTAATGAGCTGACTAACCAAGGTGGTCAAAGCGCCCTTTAAGCTGATTAAGACGTAAAGATGAAAATACTTGATCATGCCTTAATAAGTTGACTAACCAAGATGGTTAAAGCGCCCTTTGAGCTGGTTAAGACGTAAAGATGAAAATACTTGATCATGCCCTAATAAGCTGACTAACCAAGGTGGTCAAAGCGTTCTTTGAGCTAGCTAAGACCTAAAGATCAGGAAACTTGAATTGGGATAGCACTTCCTAAGCTTGCTAACTCCCTTAAAGGGATTATGAGTTGGGCAATGTTCTATAAGACGACTAGAGGCCTAAGAAACTTTGGATTGGGACTACGCTTTATGAGCTGGCTAGATTCCAAGAGTTTAAGAATTAAATCAAACTATCATCCTTAAGGAGAGAATAAATGCCAATGCAATGTTAAAGCTCAGAACTACTTACCTAGCTCTAATGATAGTTCCCAAATAGTCAAATCTTTTCTTAAACAATTCGATTAGAACTAACGGTTTTTTACCCTTTATTTTTCCTCTTCTACTTTTATGTCTTCTTCTTTTACCCCTATTTTCTTTTTTTTGTTCCCTTGTTGCTCCCCCGTGCACTCCCCCCCCC
>JAMXBB010000005.1:106034444-106191521 GCA_024138015.1 Lumnitzera littorea | reverse complement strand
TTTTTTTTTTTCTCTTTTTCTCTTCTTTTTTTTTTCTTTTTTTCTTTTTGTTTCTTTTTTTTTTTCCTTTTTGTCTCTTTCTTCTTCTCTTTTTTCTTTTTAGAAAGCAATTTAAGCCTAAAACGAATGCACGTATGCTATACTTAAAGACGCATTCAAGAAGGCGACTTTAACAGATGAAGCATCTTCATCTCTTAAGCAAAGATGTCACATCTTGAATTTTCGATCCAACTTAGTCAGTTTTCCATGTAAACCTTCATTTTTGAGCGAGTTTCTACTTATATGCCACCCATTACTCTTTTTGAACATGACCCTATCTTGAAAAATAGAAAACAAATCTCCCTTTTTCGAGAGGTGAACTATAATAAAGTATTAAAATAATTTTTATTAATAGACATCGTTCTAAGTTAAGTGTTTATTTTTTCTTGTATTTCTTATGTATAGGGTTTATTTAAATAGAGCAAGAAGTGGGAACTTTAAGTGGAACAAGAAAGGGGCTAAAGATATTATCCAATGTCAACGACTACTAGGAATACTAACTTTGCATATAGAAAATGAAAATGAGACCACGGTAATACTAAGATTGTTTGTATTTCATAATATAAGCAAAAATTCTATTGAGTTTGTAAGGGTAGTGCATCTTTAATGAGTTAGCGTTTACTGGGTCTTTTAAATCTGGACCATCCATTTGAGACTAGATTATAGTTCCTCCAGGCAATATTTTCTTCACAATGTAAGGCTCTCTATAGTTCGAAGCAAACTTTCCTCTCAAATCATGTGTATTAGGTAAAGTTTTCCTCAGCACCATGTTTCCTTGTTCAAAACTTCGAGGTCACACTTTCTTGTTGAAAGCCCTAGCCATTCGTTGCTGATAGTAGATGTTGTGGCATAAAGCTGCCAACCTCCTCTCGTTAATCAGATTCAACCGCTTGATTCATTTCTTTATCCAATCAGCCTCATCCAACTAGGTTTTCAACAATATCCTAAGAGATGGGATCTCGACTTCTACTAGTAGTACAACCTTTATCCCATATACCAACGAGTAGAGGGTTGCCTCTATTGATGTTCTGATAGAAGTTCGATAGGCCATGAGTGCATACGGTAACATCTTATGCCAATTTCAATATGTGACAGCCCTCTTCTCAATAATTCTTTTAATATTCTTGTTAGCTGCTTTCACTACTCCGTTCATCTGAGGTCGATAAGGAGTGGAATTTCTGTAGATGATCTTGAACTATCGACACAACTCTAACATCAATTTATTGTTCAGTTTTGTACCATTATCGGTAATAATCATCTCTGGTGTACCGTATTGAGTAAGTATGTCTCTCTTAATGAACTTGACCACTACACCCTTCGTCACATTGGAGTAGGATGAGGTTTTAACCCACTTACTGAAATAATCAATAGCTACCAGTATAAATCGGTGCCTGTTAAATGCTTTTGGAGTGATCGGGCCAATGATGTCTATCCCCTACATCGAAAAAGGCCATGGTACATATAATGTATGCAATTCTTAAGGTGGAGCATTTACTTTATTCGCATAGATTTGATACAAATGACAGTATCTAACATGTTTGATGTAATTTGCTTCTATAGCCAACCAATAATATCCTATCCTCATGATCTTCTTGGCGACCATGTAGCCATTCATGCGGGGGCTACATACTCTCTCATGTACTTCTTTCATTAGTACCTCTGCCTTTTTCTCATTTACGTAATGTAAAAGCATACCATCAAATGATTGTTGGTACAAATTAGACTCACTGATCAAGTACTAAGTAGCTAATCTTCTGATCATCTTCTTATCCTTCTTCTCGACCTCTTCGGGGTATGTTTCATGTTGTAAGAATGTTTTGATATCATGATACTGAGGCTTTTTGTCACATGAACTTTCCATTGCTAAACAGAAAGAGAGCTTTTGTTCAACTTCAATTTTAAGTAGTTGAATCTTTACTCCTCCCAATATCTGAATCATGGATGCCAAAGTAATGAGAGCATTAGTGAATTGATTCTGAACCCTTGATATGTACATGATTCTGAACCCTTGATATGTACATGAATGTAATCTTTTCAAACTTGGCTATCAACTCGGCCAAGTGTTGGTGATAAGGTACTAATTTGGAGTCTTTCGTCTTATACTCACCTCAATCTTGACCTATGATCAATGAGGAATCTCCGTATACCTCCAATTCTCGTATCTCTGTAAACAATGCAATTTTAAGTCCCAAAATACATGCCTCGTATTCTGCAATATTATTAGTACATGGGAAAGCTAGTCTCACAACCATTGGGAATTGTGTGCCTTCAGGGGACATTAGAATTGCCTCAATTCCACATCCAGATACATTAGTTGCTCAATCAAAGAATATTTTCCAACCTAAGGACTTCTCAATTACTTCGCTATTGGGACCACTTTCTACCGCCAAGATAATTTCATTAGGAAACTCGACACGTGCTTCATGAAGGGTATTGTCAAGGGGACTCTCCGCTAATTGATCTGCTAAGGCTTGCCCCTTGACTGAGCTTTGGTTTACATATTTGATGTCAAATTCTGACAACAACATTTGCCACTTCGAAACTCTTCCCATGAGGGCCGATTTTTCTACTAAATACTTTAAGGGGTCATGCTGTGTTATTAACTTGATTTGGTACTAAAGCGTGTATTGTCTGAGTCGATACATGACCCAAACCAATACATAACAAGTTCTTTCAACTTTTGAGTATTTTTGCTCCCCTTCTATGAACTTCTTGCTCAAATAATAAATGGCCTGCTCCTTCCCTTCTTCATCCTTTTGACTAAGCATGGACCTCAAAGATTCGGGAAATATGGTTAGGTATAAGAACAATGGCTTTCCAAGCTTAGTAGCCACTAATACTGGTGGATTCATAAGGTATTCTTTAATTTTTGTGAAAGCCTCTTCACATTCATCATCCCAATTGATCCTCGCATTCTTTTTCAATAACTTGAATAAAGGGCAGCATTTATCTGTTAGCTGTGATATGAATTGAGTTATATAATTTAAATGCCCTAATAACCCTCGTACTTCCTTGAGTATGCATGGAGGAGGCATGTCAATTATAGCCTTAGCTTTATCAGGATCGACTTCGATACCGCTTTGGCTAATTATGAAACCCAGTAATTTTCATGACGTCACTCCAAAAGTGCACTTATTCGGATTCAACTTCAATTGGAACTTTCTCAATCTATTAAATAGCTTACTTAGGTTTTCTAAGCGATCTTCCTCTTCCTTAGATTTCGCAATCATATCATCAACATAGACTTCTATCTCTTTGTGTATCATATCATGAAAGATTGCAACCATAGCCATCTGATATGTTGCTTCGCATTTTTAAGCTTAAACGGCATCACTTTATAGCAAAACGTACCCTATATTGTAACAAAAGTCGTTTTAGTGTTATCTTCTTCAAACATCTGAATTTGATTGTATCCCAAAAAACCATTCATGAATGAGAATAGATGATTTTCGACTGTGTTATTCACCAAGACATCAATGTAAGGTAATGTAAAGTTGTCTTTAAGCTTTACCTGGTTGAGATCTCGAAAGTCTACACAAACTCTAACTTTCCCGTTCTTCTTCGTTACTGGAATAATATTAGCTACCTATTCCGGGTAAGCTAACACCTCAATGAATCCAACTCCCAATAGTTTCTTAACCTCCTCCTTGATTTTCAGCAAGATGTCAAGTCAAAATCTCCTTAACTTTTGCTTTTTAGGCTTGCCATCTTCTTGTATAGGTAAACGATGGACCATGATCAATGGGTCTAACCTTGGCATATCCTTATAAGACTAAGCAAACATGTCTTGATATTCGGCTAACAATGTAATCATTTCTGTTTTAGATTCCCTCCAAATTTTAGATTTTTAGGATTATTTTCATCCTCCACATTGACTGTTTCAATTGGTTCATCGATAGTAATTCTACTCAGTTCATGTTTTTACCATTCCTCTTGTATATTACTGTAGTTATCGACATCGTTCTTAACGACTAACCCAATAGGGCCGGACGTGATATTAATATTCTCATTTTCTACCTATGTGAGGTATTCCTAGTTTTCACTTAGTTCATTAGATCTGGGCAAAGCGCATAAAGAAAAGTGTATGTAAGCAAAAGAGAACTAAAACAAAACAAAGAAAAGAAACGAACTAAGACTTTATTGAAGGAATGGAAGTGAATCACAAATGAGATAAAGGCTTAACTAATATTTTTGAACGAAAGGTTTAACGATACATTTGGAACGATGACTATTACAAAATAAAAATTCAAAAAATACTAACTACGAGTCACCCTTTACCTTAGGGAAGACTTGTTACCTTTCGCTAGGATAGAGAACCAATTATTTAAATGATGTTGAGACTTAAGCGAGCTTATTGATCCTTCATTGGTAGATTCTTGAGCTTGAGTCTCTACTCATATGAATGTCTTAGCTAGTAGCGGAAAGGTTATTGAGACATGATATAATCTATCACTTCTCTTATCTCTCGCTTGTTTCTTCTAGAATTCTTCTATTAGGGTGAGGTTGTAGCTAAGGCTGTAGGTGCCGATCTGGCATTTCTTGAATTGTATTCTTCTATCTTCTTCTCTCTTGGGACCAGTAATTATGATTACTTCTTCAAACATCTATAAGCCTAGCTCTTCTTGCCCTTTGATTCTTCTATAGGGATGGCCGTTTCCTTCTAAATTTTATAATCTTAGTCTCCTAGAATTTTAATCACTTGGCCATTTGAGATAAACTTTAGCTTTTAGTGCAAGCTTGAGGGTATGGCTCTTGCTGTGTGAATCCAAGGTCTTCTCAAGAGTAAGTTGAAAGATCTTGGAATGTCCATGACCTGGAATCAAATAGTGAAGTGTTGAGGGCTAATACTCATAGATAAATCTATCTCCCCTATAATCTCTCTTTTGGAACCATTAAAGGCTCTAACTGTTCTAGAAGAAGGCCTAATTGCAAATGTGTCGATACCCAACAAATCCAAAGTGGTGAGTGGATCGACATTTGGTGCTGATCCGTTGTCAATGAGTACTCTAGTAATGATTATATCGTTACTCCTTACCATGATAAAGAGTGGTTTTGTATGCTTGTTCCCTTCTTTGCCTAATTCTTCAGTTGAAAAAGAAATTTGATCCATAACGAGGATAGAATTAGTGACTAATCCCATCTTCTTGGTTGGAATTTCACGAAGGACCTTCACCTCCTTTAAAGTGCGAAACAAAGCTTCCTTGTGTGGTTTTGATGTGATCAACAAGCTCATAAATGATATTTGTGCAAGAGTCTTACTAAGTTAGTACATGATCATGTACTCACTCAACTCGATCATCTTGGTAAAGGTTGATAGCCCATCAACGTATTCGGCCGTCGTTTTATCATTCGATTCCCCCAGTATGACCTTCCTCTCGTGCCCTTCTCTTGGGTGGTAAATCTTTCCCGATCGAGTAATCCCCCTTACTAAAGGACTTGGCTTCTCCTGATTTACCGCGTGATAGTTAAATGGAGTAGCCTTATAATTTTCTGGTGCCAACGGTATGTGAAATGTGTACCTCTTCACTTTTGGAGCCTGCTCACTGGTATATAACTAAAAAACCTTAGGCTTCTTATCTGAACTAATGATGTTGATGGTGCAGTCATAAAAAATCATACCAATCATCGGCCTGTAGTTAGGTAGGGGATTATTATTAACGCTAAGAGCCAGGGCTTCTACAAAGTCTAACTTCACTATCCCTTCATCTATTAGGTCCTGAATTTTGTTCCTCAATCTCTAGCACGCATTAGTCGAATGCCCTACTTGCCTATAATGATATTCACACTTTACTATGGGGTCAAAGATTCTCGACCGGTACTAGTCACTAGGAAGTTCATACCATATCAAATTATCCTTTTGCAACTTCTCGAAAACTTGACTTAAAGGGACTACTATCTTGGTAAATTGTCTAAAGGTCCTGTTAGCCTGAGGCTAGTCCCTAAACTGTTGTTGAGTTGAAGTAGGATTCATTCTGCAGGTAGCTTGAGTGAAATAAGGCCTTTCCAAGGTGTTAATGAAAGCTGAAGTGAGCTCCTTTTCGGTAATAGGAGTAGATATCCTTGCAGCTAAGGACCTCCATCTCTGAGCATACTCCTTGAATGATTCACTATTCTTCTTGTGCAAGGCAACCAAATCCATCATGGTTGGAGCTAATTCTACATTGAATTGATCTTGCTCATAAAATGCTCTAGCAAGTTTCTCCCATGTATTTATCTGGTTTAAATCGAGTTGGGCATACCAAGTTAAGGTTGGTCCTATTAAACTATCTTAGAATGTCTGTACCATAAGTGAATCATACTAGACGTATTTACCCATCTTCCTAACGTACAACCTAGTATAAAGCTTAGGGCATCCTGTCCCGTTATACTATTCAAATTTTGGTACCTTAAATTTCTCAAGGTATGCTCCGATGTCATATGTAGAAAACATGGTGATCCCCGCTTATTCAAATCCATCATACCCTACCAGTGATTTCATCTTCTCAGCTATCTGTTGCGTTAGTTTCTTTTCCAGTTCTTTTAAGTTATCTGTGTTAGGCCTTTGATTAGCCGATTTTGGGGCCACATACATGTTAGGTTCGAAGGTTGGGTTGACTTTTGGGTAGAATCCTTTTGACTTAAATGGGTCTTTTAGATATTCATGTTATGCTTTGGGAGCCTGTGTATTCTTCCCATAATGGGCCTTAGAGCTTTCTTCATTAGTTGATGCTGTAGCTCGCGGCAAGGCGATGCTGTCTACTAGGAAGCTCATTTGTCTGCCATCTTCTCCATAGCCCTTTCTATGGAATAGAACCTCAGCTCGAAGGGATCATTGATCTCAGGTTCTCCATCATCTCCTTGAGTGGTGGCCATCTTAGTTTAGGAATGTGTTCTAATTGGACTTCTCTAAAAGACTTAACGTTTGGGAGTTATCTTGAGATTTTACCTAATTGAAAACTTAATAAAGGGTTAGCATATGTACATTTTTCTAAGAAAAGGTTATTAAATATATGAATGTAGGATGTACGACACAAGAATGCAATGAAAATTAAGAATTGGCAAGAGATCTTTGATGTGGTAAAACCTAACTAATTTTTATTAATTTTTGCAATTTTGAAGCTTTACATCACTTATTCTGTTCGAAAAAGGAATCTTAAAGAAAGAAAACATTAAAAGAGCCTAAAATCTAAATTCTAATCTTCCTATGGTTAGTGAGCTCGTCTTGAGTCTTCTTCCTCTTTCAGATCTTGGGAGCCTCCTCTTCCTTGCCCTTGGCCCTCTTTAGTTGTGCTTCCAATGCCTTTATCTTTTGGTGATACTCCTCACAATGATTCTCCAACTCCTACTCTCTTTTACTCGTTTTCTCAGGTCCAACTTTGACTTGGACTTCTCCCTTCTTCTTGTTGTCTTCCATATCTTTCAACTTCTTTAGTTGGTAATAAAGAAGTCCTTTAATTGTCTGACTTCTTCTTACTATCCCCTTAGTGGTAGGGGTGGTCTTTCTTGTGCACCAAAGAGCTCAAATGCTTAGGAGTTTGGCTACTTCGTCAGCCACCAACATGCTGGGGTTATGAAATTCCAATAAGACGACTTCTAATGATGGTTTGGGGATCATGTCTTCAACAAGTCCATTGGTTAGGATATATCTGGTATAGAGGTTGAAGTTGATTAGGGGCACCGCTTTAAAATCTTCACATCTTCTCATCATTTCCTTGCTTGCAAACACCTGGGTGTCTATAGTAATTCTTTCGCTTTCATACTCTGAAAATATTGGACCCAATAGCGGGTAGCTATATTTTCTAGCAGCTCAATTCTTTCTTCAAAAGACATGATGAGATCATATTGCTAGGTAAACTCAACTCGATTGAAATCGAGTCGGTAACTTCTCATGTGGCTGATGAATTAGACTATAAGTAGGCCCATATTGGTTTTTAGATCTCCTTGTTTCTTCTTTTTGAGATGATTTAGTTACCGGATTTGCTCGGCCAAGAAGGCCGGGACACATGATTTCCCTTCAAGGAATTGGGTTACGAGTTTTACTATTCTGAAGTGGACCCGGTGTCTATCATCAGGATCAAGATAGTATTGAAGACTACCAAAATAAAGGTGTTTACTCAATGTTGGTGCCATTCTGCTAAGTTTGTACAAAAAACCTCCAGTTTGTCTCTATGCTTCAGTTTAGTGGAAAATCAAGTCCATGACATCCTCTAACCAAATGGTCTTTCCCTAATTTAGAACTCGGTTTATCTTAGTTTTTTTGACTTCTAACAACTTGCAGAAGATCTTTAGTGCTGTAGCTTCCAAATCTGGGATGTAGACCTCATTTATGATAGTAGGGGCCCACAACAATTGGGAGTATTCTTCCAAGGTTGGGCTTAGCTGATGTGGGCCCAAATAGAAACTGGCGAACTCGAGCTACCATAGGTGAACTAAGGCCCACACTAAAGTGATGTTTATGAGGATCTTCTACAAAGAGAGGATAAGCCCAATTTTGTTCTTGATAAACTCCTACTTATCTAGGTTGAAAAGTCGGAATGACATTTATAACAGTCTTTGAGGCCAATGTAGTAGGTAGACATAAATTTCTTCAAAAGGCTCTTCACTCAATCTAGCCATACCTAAAAAAAAATTAGAATTAAAATTACAACCTATTCTAAACTTTATACAAAATTGTTACAATTGTTACAATTATTTACAAGGAAATATTACAACTATAACTTCACAACTGCCCTTATTGGTTTACGTCTGCTACATCATAGGTTCTTGTGATTTTTGAAAAAAAGGTTTTCATGTGATGCAACGGGTGGATTCTTAAGGTCTTCAAGTTCTATAACCACTGTGTTTTTTCAAAGTAACAGTTCTGTGGTTACATCTGAACTTGAGTAGGGTAGCCCGATCGGCCTCAAAATGTGGTTACCCCACAACATCCGAAGCTTATACAATGGCCTCCCTCCTAAAGTCTTAGGATAGTTTGATTTTGATTGTATATACCATGCACTTATGATGCAGAAAATAAAATAAAACACACCCCTAAAACTACCCCCCTAAATTAACTGTAACAAAAGAAAAATGTTAGAAAAAAAATAATAAACAAAATAACATGCCTAAGTGCTCTTTTTCTTTATTTTTTTTTATTTTTTATCTTTTTTTTTTGAAAAATAATCATATTTTCGGTAAATTCTAGTGACTAACCCTTTAGATGTCCCTAATGGAGTTGCCAAACTGTCGAGCTTAAGTTTTCAATTTTCTTTCATTTTATTTAATTTGATTTTCTAATTTTTGATTAATATTAACTCCTAACCCATTTATTGTTAATCTTTGACTAGAGAAATTGAGAAATTTCGGTTTTTTATATAGAAAAATTTTTAGAGTCGCTACTCAACTAAAATCGAGAAAAAGAGAAATCGTAATCAATTGGGTGGATTGATTATGATTTAGCTACCGATCTTTGATTTTAATTTAATACAAACTAGAGGATTTCGAATCTAAGGGCTAACCTATTAACTAAAATGGGTACTACTATCTATTTTTCCTAAATTAGGATTATTTTTCAAATTATAATATTTTTAAGAAAAAAATAAAAACCAAAAGAAAAAGAACCTAAGTTTCTACAAATTTTATGGTCGTCTTCAAAGTGCTTACGTACCTACTAGTTAGGATCAGATGATCATAATTCTTTATAAAAACTTTAGTGTATTGGTTGTTTTTAATTTTGAAAACCGACCAAATTTACGTTTTAATTGATTTAATTTATTCAAAAAAATCTAAGAAGGTCTTAACTTGTGAGTAATTAAAAAAAAAACTCTCTAAAAGCTCTAAAATTTTTAAAAGGGTTTTTCATTATTAATTTTTATTAAAAAGAAAATTTTCCTATGTGAAGAATTCTAAAACAATACTAAAAACTCCTAAGCTAATATATATATATATATTTACAATTATATTTTATTGTCAACAACTACTTATTTAAATAAATTAATAAACTATGTAACATAATTAACATAAATAAACTAGTATTAAAAGTCTCTTAACTAATATATATATACTATTAAATAACTAAGGAACTAAAACATAATAACAACCAAACAATAAAAAAAAAAAATCTAGTAACGAAACTTGATTTGAGCGGTTCAGTAAAGGAGCAGTGCCATGTGTCCATTGCAACTCATGTCTGTACTATAGACGTTAATACAGTAGTGTAGAGGGGGTGAGTCGCGTGGCCTAGATCTGCAACTGAAGTCGCGTAGTGTTCGTGGTGACAGTGGCTTGGCATGCGTGGCTTGCTCGTATGTATGGGTGTAGTTGGTGAATGAGTGCAGTAGCAAAGCTTCGGTTGCTAGACAAAGGATAGGTGTTGTTGGCATAAAAGCAGCGCGTGTGTCATTGAGATGTGGCTATAATGCAATAGAGGATTGCAGTGTTGATTGGTGTGGTGAGGATAAATGGGATTGCTACGATGAATTGCTGTGTTTAGCAAGTGAAGTGGTCAAGCTTGACGTTCTGTTTGTTCTTAGACGTTTGGAGCTGGGCAACAGCTCGACTATTTGAGCTTGTTGATCGTTATTGTTGCTTGTGATAAGGTTTAACGAGAGCGAGGGGCATTTGGTGCTTGGTTCGCACGGATCGGTCGGCGAAGTGTATAACTGATTGTGTTTGGTTGCTAGCCGTAAGGGCTTGGGGCTATTGTTGTTGTCTATTGGCTGTTGGTGATATTGCAGATCGCATGGCGTTAGACTAATGTGCTGATGAAGGATGAATAGTTGTTGCTCAACCAGTGAAGTATGCTATTGATTCTGTTACGTACGTTCTATAGATGGACGAAGGATGGGATTGTGAATGCACCGTGATGAATTTGTCAATGCATGTACTGTGATTGGACTTGGATTGGCTGAAGATGAAATTGTTTTCTTTTTTTTTTCTCTTTAAGAAGTGTGTAATCGATTTTCATACCGCACGCTTCGTAATTATAAAGCTCAAAATTTATCGTTTCAAATCGAATCTCTTATATTAACTCTGATTTGATTTGATAAAAATCAAATTAGGAACGATTTAAACCTAATTTGATAAAAATCAAATTAGATTTAAATATTTTATAACGATTCAAACTTGATTTAATAAAAATCAAAATAGATGTAAAAATAAAAAACACATAAGTACCTAGGGAGATTCGGACCTATGGTTTCAATCTAACTCCATATCGACATGCCAATGTTTATCCATTAGGCTGTTGACCTGTGTCTTGATTTTTAATACAATTGAATTATTTTTAAAATACATGATTTTCTAAAATAATTATTTGAATTAAATTAAAACTAAAACTATTAACTTTAAAATAATTTACTTTTTAAAAAATCTTTGTAATTTTTTTTTTTGTATTTTCATCATTTTTTAAATTTTTATTATTTTTAAGTTACGATCCTATTTAAAAAAAAAAAAACTATAACTATAACTATTAGGACAAAAATCTAGTATTTACAATAATAAGAATGAAGTCATTCTTCACCAGGATTTGGTACGTAGGCATCCTTGTTAGTTCTTAATTTCAGTAAAAAAGTACGTAACTTTCTTGTGATATCCCATCGATTTTAAAGGTAAAAGAAAAAAAAAGAAAAAAAAACCTGATTTGACGCAAGAATGGAACGATGCCATCTATAGCATTGAATTTGCCACCCCAACTTTTTCTAAGTCGCAAAACTTTTATTAAAGTGAAATTGATCCAACGGAATACCATTTCATGAATATTGCCGTATGAGACCTAAAAACTCTTTAACAAGCTTTTGATATTGTTTCGGCCGCAAGATTGTAGTATTGTTCTGGGGCTGCGTTATTGGAAACGCTCTCTTTCCTTTTTTATTTTTCCATTAATTAGTCAGTTCTAGGCACAAACCACTTGAACTTCACTCTAAATTTATTTGAGTTCGACAATTGATCCCAAGTTTTATAACAATTGACTCAAGTAGCTAGCCAACTTAATTGGACTTAAATCAAGTTTCAATATTAATTTACGTCAAGTCAAATCTGCATATTTATATTATTTTAGTTAAAGGAAACAATTTTTTTTTTTAAAGAAAAAACCAAACCTAAACAACTTTAACCAAGTCTTTCTTCAGCTTATCAAGGATATTCAAAATGGAGTTAAAAGCATAAAATTCTAAAATTTATCACGCTCGTGTAAAGCTCCAATTGTAAAATTTTAGGTTGAAGTCAATATTGTGTGTCATCCCAACTCAACTAGTTTACCATTTTAAACTATATCATTAAACTCACACTGGAATCTTCTATTTGATACTAACATACTTGTTAGGACACTTGGAGTAATGATGTGTTTATTGAAAAATAGGAATTACAACTTTTAATTCTCAACAATTACTTACTTTTTTATTTGAGTTATTAATTAATTAATTATTTTTTTGCCCTCTCTATTTGAGTTCTCAATATTTTGAGGAAATACCTTTTAAACTTTAACTTAGATACCCATTACCTAAACTTTCAAAGTGTGTCTTTAAATCCTTGAATTTTTGATAAATTAATAATATAAGATCATCTGTTGTTATAATTTTAAAAAAATCACACTAAAGTTAAAGTTTAAAGGATCTTAAAATACATTTTACTATGTTTAGGGATTACTTCTATACCAATATCAAAATTTAGGAGGGTAATTTTCAATTTGTAGGATTATTTTCTAATATATTAAAGTTTAAAAGTTCTTAAAGTACACATTAAAAGTTTAAAAAGCCAATCTGCATCTAAGTTAAAGTTTAGGAAGTTATTTGCTTTCTCTTAATATTTATGAACCTTTTTGCCAAAACAAAAAAGAAAAAGAAAAGGACTTCTATTAAATTCATTAATATTTTTTTTTCCATTTCGATATTAGCTTCATATTAGCTTTAGGGTGGTTGGCCAATTTGATTGGGATTTGCATAATTTTTTCCTATCATTTCTTTCTTACTTTTAGTTATTTTTATTATATTATACAATTAAATTTATTTAATATTAAGTTTTATTATAAAAAAACATATTTAATATTACCATTATATTGAATTAATTAATTATTTTAGACGAATATGAAGCAAATATGTATATGGATGGATGAAAATTTTAACTTATTTGATGAAAGTCCCATTTTTATAACAATTTAAAGACGTTAGTGATTCAAATAGAATAAAAAAAATATAGCGGACTCTAATAGAAAAGCAAGTAATCATTAAGTACTAAGAGTGTACTTTTTGATAACAAAATATATAGAATTTAATGCTATAGTTTTGCTATCATAAGTAAGCCTATATAACTTAGTAGTTTTAATGCTGATCTTATAATAAGGTAAACCACATTAAATTTTCCCATCATTATTGTCGTCATTGAAGAAAAAAATAGAGAAAAATTTGCTATCCTCAACAACCTCCATCAGCTGCGGTTGGTTCAGGACTTATAGATAGACATAATTTCATAATCAATTTTCATAAGCGTTGAATTCATGTGCTCAACCCAACGATGAATGATCTATCCATATACATCATCAGGACTTATTTTATTACTGTCATTTTCATCCCCAATTTGCCGATTACAAGCAACCACGCAAGCTGATATGGAAATTTGTCAATAAACCAATTAATTTTTTTTTTAAAATCCCTTTTGAATACGTAAAGGTGCAGTATCCTAAGGGGAAAAGAGCAGAAAAGTCGGGCGACAGGTTTCAAATTTAAATAGAAAAATGCTTTGTCTTGGTCTATTCTTAAATCCTTATTTAAGGTTCTTAAAGCGTTCGCAGTGAAAAGAATAAATATGTATATACATACACACTGAAATATAAGAAAATATATTGTTTCATTGATAGTATGGATGATTTTCTTTCAATTTATAATTTATTATAATTGGAGGAAAAGATTTGTCATTGGTTGCTTGAAGATAATTTTAATTATATGCTTCTAGTTCATGAAATGGTTACTTAACTAAGGTTTATAGTGCCGTAATTAAACCAAATGACTAAATCAGCAAACTAACACATATTGCATAGAATATTGAGTAATTAATATATGATGAAGACTCATAACCTTATTAGTGGAACCGGATGATGAATGAAGAAGAAAATTTAGACGTGGAAATCCTTGTGACCTAGCAGTATGATGTTGATCAATTAGGTTCATATTTTCCTTTCGGTTGTAATCGCAGAAAAAAAAAAAAAAAAGTAAAGGAAAATTTAGGTAATAGATACTTTTTAAAGGAAAAAGTGTTCTAAATATATATTATTTATGTTATTTTTGCAACTAGTGTTTGAATATATATATATATTGGTGATTATAATAAGAAATGAGGATTCGAACTTGATTTATTTCATTGGAAGATCGGTGTTTATATTATTAAGTTATAAGATTATTAGCTTGAGTATAATTAATGATAAAAAATATCTTGACATTGATGTCTTTCCATATATACTTGAGATATGACGCACGATGTTTGAATAGACTAACATAATATACAAACTATGAAGATAAGAAGTAAGAGGATATTGTTCATCGTTGGTATCATATATCTGATGACTTGCTAAGTATCATTAAGGAGATTTAAGGATGGAATAATCTTTTGATTAGCACATAGCCACTATCATTATATATATATAAAGTTTCCATAGTATTAACAACTCCATGTGAATGGGTTAATAGTATAAGTACTTGTAAAATTTCAATACTTAAAAACATGAGTAATAGTTTATGAAAGCTACACGCTATAGCTATTACATGTCCAAAAATAATTGGCTTATCTAACTAGGAATTAGTTGTTCATATCATTATGTTATAACGAATTTAATAAGATTTAAAGATTTACATAATTGATCTTAAAAGATAAATAGATTAAATGCATAGTGAATCTATATGAAAGAGGGTATGCACGGTTTTTGGTTTACTCATGTAAACAAGATAGATAAGATTTAAAAGTTGTTTGAAATTTGCAATGTATGATGGATAAAATCATTAATTAAAGGGAATCTCCAGTATTTTGTTTGCTTCGCTTTTAGAAGGATAGATAAGGAGTTACGAGGTACTCTTTCAAAAAAAGAGATTTAATGGGTATTACAATCCTATAGTGATAAGTTTGATGGTTGAATTCTAAACTTATTCCAAATCGTACTTCACTTGAAAGGTCTAGCTATCGGATTACTTATTTATGTAAAGACTAGCTCATGGGGTTAGTTGCAAAGAGGTCAACATTTGGAGTTTATTTGTATTTTTTTCCATATTAGCGTTTAATTATGTAATAATGTAATATATTACAGCTTTTGAGATTGTTGGGCGATTCACCCATGAAATGATGCACGTTTAAACAAAGTAATAGAAAATGTAGGAGTTACATCGTCACTTTAATAAAATGACATGTCTCCTGATCCAAAATTTCAAACAATATATATACACATAAATATAAATCATATGGATATATATATATATATATATACAAATGTATATGTAAGATAATACTATATGTAGGCATCCTTTTTAGTTCTTAATTTCAGTTAAAAAAAAAAAACGTACGTAACTTTCTTGTGATATACAATCGACAAAAACTGATTTGAGACAAGAATGGAACTACGCCATTTATAGCTTTGAATTTGCCACCCCAAACTTTTACTATGTCGCAAAACTTTTATTAAATTCAATTACGAAATTGATACGACGGATTACCATTTCACGAATATTACTGTACGAGACCTAAACTTTTTTCCAATCCTTTGATATTATTTCGGCTGCAAGATTGATGTGTTGGTCTGGGGCTGCCTTCCTGGAAACGTGTAATAGAGGATCGTAGATTTGTCAAAACTACTTATAATTCACTTCAACTCGACTCTAAATTTATTTGAGTTGAATGATTGAGCTTGAGTTTTATAACATTTAACCAAATTCGTTTGCGAAACTTAATTGAGTTTAAGTTGAATTTCAATATTAGTTGACTTCAAATTAAATTTGTATATTCATATTATTTTAATTAAAAGAGAATATTTTTAGAAAAAAAAAATCAAACATAAATGAATTTAACTAAGTCCTTCTTAAGCTTATCAAAGATATTCAAAATGGAGCTTCAGTTTACAATTCTAAACTTTATCACGTTTGTGTCAAGCTCCAATCGTGAAAATTTTAAGTCAAAGTTAAACTCAATACTATATAATTCTAACTCGACTCTAAACTACATCATTAAACTCATAGCGAATCTATGAGCCTGATGTGAATCAAGTTAAGCATAGCAACAATCCGAGAGAAGAAATTGAGAATTTGAAAAAAATAGGAGATGAATTTGTGTGGAAAATGAATTGCAATAAAATGTTAATTAGATGCAAAGAGCACCTGACTATTTATATGCATAGTCCTAATAGCTTAACTAACTTCCTAACTACCTTATACGTGTATGTATATACAATCATGTGAGCTTCTAAAATAAATAAGTATAGTACTTCACAGCCCCCCTCAAGTCGGAGCTTCTCGCAAGCCCAACTTGATACACAAAGACCGATGCTGGGGAGTATGAAGTGCCTTGGTGAGTAAATCTGCAACTTGATATGTAGAGGGAACAAATTGAGGGTATAGAAAACCAAAGTGCACATGATCACTAATAAAATGAGCATCGATATCAAGATGTTTTGTCCAACCATGCAAGCAAGGGTTGTATGCAAGTTAAAGAGCAAATTTGTTGTCACAAGACAAAGGAATAGGAAGTTGAACAGAGAAACCCATGTCATGTAAAATATAAGAAACCTACAGCAATTCTTTGGTGGTTGTTGCTAAGCTACAATATTCCGCTTCTATGGTGGAAGTAGATACAGTGGGTTGCTTCTTAGTCTTCTAAGAAACAAGAGCATCACCAAGCATGATGTAATAGCTTGTCAAAGATCGCCTATCATTAGTACTTGAACCCCAATCAAAATCAGAAAAAGCATAGAGTTGAAGAGAATTGGTTACTGGATAAAAAAAGTCTAAAGGAAGAAGTCCTTTTAAGATATTGCAAAAGATGAATCAAAGCATCAAAATGTGGTTGTCTCAACTGTGCAAGGAACTGATTGAGATGATGAACAAGATAAGAAATATCGGGTCATGTAATTGTGAGATAAAGAAGATGATCAACAAGTTGTCTATAAACAGTGGCATTAGGCAACAAAGGACCGGTAGATTTATCCAAAGAAAGCTATGGTTGTATAGGAAATGAAATTGGTTTGCAACCTTTCAAACCTACACTTTGTAAGACATTAAGGATGAATTTCCTTTGATTCACAAGAATACCATGTGAAGTGTGACACAACTCTAGCCCAAAATAGAATCGAGTGTGGCCGAGGTCCTTAATGATGAACTCATCATGAAGTTTCTATTTAACAAAATAAATAAAAGTAACATCAAAGCTAGTGACTAACATATCATTAACATACAACAAAATAAAAGTACAACCTTGAGAGTTGGAATGAGTAAACAAAGATGGATCATGAACAAATTGCGAAAAACCCAAAGATAAAAGAAACTTAAAGATTTCAAAGTTCCACTGGCACGATGCTTGTTTCAATTCATATAAGGATTTGTGCAACTTGCAAACTTGAAGAGGCAAAGCTTTATCATTGCCAAGAGGAGGGTTCATGTAGATATCTTCGTCTAAATGTCTATGTAAGAATGTGTTATTTGCATCAATTTGATGAAGTGGCCAAGAAGAAGCTATAGCTACAGCTAACAAAATACGAACCAAACTTAGCTTAACAACAAGGGAGAAAGTATCATGATAATCTTCTCCTTCCTTTTGAGTAAATCCTTTTGCCATTAGCTTAGCTTTATATTGCTCAACGGTACCATCTAGTCTATACTTGATCTTATAGACCTATTTAGATCCAATAGGACATTTGCTTGGAGGTAAGTCCGTTAGTTCCCAAGTCTCATTCTTCTTTAAGGAAAGAAATTTATTTTGCATAGCATCTTGCCACTCTTGAGACTTAGATGCTTCTAAGTAAGTAGTTGGTTGATGAACAGTTAAAATATTAGCGAGTGATGCCACAAAATCAATACGGTAAGCATTAAAGGAGTTTATGTTAAATAAGGGATAAGAACAACTGGTTAGTGAAGGAGTGAAAGAAGAATTGTGAACTGTAGATGCAACAAGGCTAAAGGACAAAGGTCTAATATCAGAGTGAGAACAAAGTGTATGAGCAGAGGGACAATAGGGTAACAAAAGACAAGGAACAAGAAATAGTAGGATCAGAATGGTTATTAGTAGCGGTTGGTCTACGTTGAGCCATATGAACAAAACTTTTAAGCTAAAGAGGCAATTTTCTAAGCCTTTAAGAACGACGTGGCTGTACTGAAGGAGGAACAGAAGAAGAGGAAGATTGATCAATAGATAAGTAGTTAGGATACACATAAGAAGAAGATGGAATAACATCAGAAGACTTGATGGACAAAGAAGAGTCATTAGAAGGTGCAAAACGAGTAACATCATGAACAATGGAATCAAATGTAATAGAAGATAAAGAATACTTTGAAGACTAAGACAAGACAATGTGTGTATGACGAAAAAAACTCTATTTTGAAGAAAACCACATCTCGAGAAACAAACACACTTTATTAGCAATATCAAAGAGTTTATAGCCTTTTTAAGCATGAGGATAGCCTAAGAAAACATATTTAACAACCCCAGAATCAAATTTATCTTGAGGAGCAAGATGTTTAATAGCATAACATAAGTGACCCAAGACTTGTAAATTGCTGTAAGATGGAGGATAGCCAAATAATCTCTCAAAAGGTGATTTCCAACCTAAACTAGATATAGGCATTCGATTAATCAAGTATGTAGCCATAAGAAGGCACTCCCCCCAAAATTCTTTTGGTAATTGAGCATGAAGACGTAAGGCATGCAAAGTATCCAACAAGTGCCTATGTTTCCTTTCTACTTGACTATTTTGTTGAGGAGTATAGGTCATAGTTCGGTCATGAACAATACCAAGATCATCAAAGAGAGACTTACAAGAGCTAGACAAGAACTCAGACCCATTTTTTGTGCAAATATACTGAGGAACAACCTTGAAATGATTGGAAACATAAGAAAGAAATTTACAAAGGATAGAAAACACTTAACCTTTATGTTGAAGCAAATAACTTCAAGTAGACTTAGTGTAATCATCAACAATAGTCAAGAAATATGATGCACCAGAAAGAGAAGGAACCCTATAATGACCGTAAACATCTAAGTGTAAAAGATGAAATGCATGAGTGGAAACACTATCACTCCCAGCAAATGGTTGCTTATGCAATTTAGCTTGAAGACAAGTATCACAAATGGAATTGTGTGAAATAAGGCTTTTACAACAATTGATATGTTGAAGTTTCAAAATGGAATTATGACCAAGTTTGGCATGAAAAAGTTTTAAAGAAACTGAATCACTATTATAAGCAAGTTTATCACATGAAGTAATGGAATTATAAGAAAGAGACTTTGATGCAACCAAAAGATTCTTATTGCCAATGTATATGACATATAATCCACAAACTACTATAACTTTAGCTACTAGTTGATTAAGGTTCGGGTCCTTTTTGACATATTCATGTGAATTAAATTGGGCAACAAGTTGAAAGTCTCAAACTAAAGAATAGACAGATAATAAGTTGTGTGTAAAGCTGGGTACAAGATATACATTGTGTATAGTTAAGGAAGGTGTCAAGATAGTAGATCCTACTTAAGTAACCAAAATCAAATTACCATTAGGCTTCTTTACATGAATAGGATGTAGAAGATTGGTAATGTTATGTAGTAAATGGGAAAAGGGTGACATGATTTGTAGCACTTGTATCAACTAGCTAAGAATACAATTGATTACTAAGAACATTTAAGCAAAAAAAGTTAAGAGTGTTACCTGCAACTTAAACATTTTTAGCATACGATGTTGTCCTATCATCAGGAACTTTTCCTCTCATTAGTTTCATCATTTCTTGGCAAATACTTTGTAGAAGCTGTTAATTACTTGCATCAAGATGAAGTTGTTGATCTTTATCATGCTCTTCAACTACAAAATGGTCAAATGGTGTTAATGGTTGATCAATAGCACGAATATTCGAAGTCCCATAGTGATCTGTTTTCAATGCAACGTTCGCACAAGAAAACTAAGGATTTCCAACAGTAGCAAGTATGGTAGCGTTAACATTCAAAACCTTATCTCTAACAACTCTTTTTCCTTTAAACCAGTTCGGATAGCCAATTAGCTAAAAGCAACTCTCCATAGTATGTCCTTTACCTTTACAATGTTTACAAATCATCTTATTCCTAAATTCTTCTTATCATTGGAATTAGAATAGCCTCTTCCTCTGACATGATAAGCTAAAGAGTTAACATTAATCTATAAAATAAAAGTAACTTGCTTTTGTTTCTTAATTTGCTGAACCAAATAAAATGCTTTGTTAACCAAAGGCATAGGATCTATAGACAAAATATGATTCCTCACTCCATCATAAATTTCATTCAACTCCATAAGGAATTACGTCAAGCGAGATTGAGACTCCATACTACTTAACTTTTCTTTCACTCTACAAGAACATTGATTTAAAATCCCACAAACACATTCTAGATAAGCTTGTGGTTGTTTCTACTCCTCTCAACATTTTTTTAGTTTACTATAATAAGTGCCAACACTTAAGTTATTTTGTTTAAGACAACAAATCTCAAACTGTAGTTGAAAGATTAAAGGTCCATTAGAAACACCATATTACTCCACTACTTTATCCCATAATTGCTTAGTGAATTGAGTGTAAAGAAAACTTTGAGAAATCTCACTAATCATAGAATTCAATAACTAGCAATGTACCATATAATCACAATGTTGCCAATGCATGTAATCAGACGAATCTCACTACGCTTAGGAATCGAACCATAAATGAAACCAGACTTCAATTTAGCCCCAAGCCTTAATCTAACAGAATGATTCTAGCTAAGAAAATTAGTGCCATTAAAGATCAGCATACCAATCGACATATTCAAGTTATCAACATTCGAAATGAAATATGGATATGAAATTGAGGCATCAACAAATGACTCATGGCCTATCCTAATCAATCTAGAATTTCCTAAATCTACTGTTGAATTTGATTTAGGTTCTATAACTCCTTCCATGATTAAAATGAATGACAAATCAATAAGATAATACTTAGTTGTAGCTATGTGAACCTGATGCGAATCAAGTTAAGTGCAGCAACAATCCAAGAGAAGAAATCGAGAAGTTGAAGAAAGCAAGAGATGAATTTGTGTAAAAAATAAATTGCAGTAAAATGTTAATCAGATACAAAGAGCATCAAACTATTTATATGCATAGTCCTAATAGCTTAACTAACTTGCATTTGTATGTATATACAATCATGTGAGCTTGTAAAGTAAATAAGTATAGTACTTCATAGAATCTTCTATTTGATACTAAGATACTTGTACACTTGGAGTAACAATATGTTTATAGAAAAATAGCAAATACACTTTTTGTTCTCAATGTTTACCCATTATTCTATTTGAGTTCTTAATCATTTTTTTTATTCAAATCCTTAATATTTTTGTACCTTTTGCCAAAAATAAAACTTCTAGCCAACCCATTAAATTTTTTGTCTATTTGGATATTGGCTTCATATTGACCATCGGGTGGTTGGCTAAGGTGATTGGGTTCACACAATTTTTTCTATAATTTTTTTCTTACTTTTAATTATGTTTTTATTATTTTTATTGCATTATACAATTGACTTTATTTAATATAAATTTTTATTATATGATTAAGTACATTTAATAGTATTGTTTTATTCAACTAATTAATTATTATGGACTAATTTGAAGCTAATATGTATCATGGATGGATGGATGGAAAATGTAACAAATGTAATAAAAATTCTATCTCTATAACAGTTTGAAGATGTTGTTGACTCAAATAGAACTAAAAAAGAAAATATATTAAGGACTCTGATGGAAAAGTGAGTAAGCATTGAGTACTAAAGGTGTACCTTTCTTAGCAAAATATATAGATTTTTGTCCTATAATTTTGCTAATTCCAATTATTAAAGTCCTCATAATTTAGTAGTTTGAATACTTGTTTCATAATGAGATGGACTAATTTTGATTTTTTCACCATTGTTATACTAAAAATAATAATAAAAAAAAAACTTTATTGAAAGAAAAAAAAAGAAAAATTTGCTATCCTTAACCACCTCCATCAACTGCGGTCGGTTTTCATAAGCATTCATGTGCTCAACCCAGCAATGAATGATCTATGCATATACATTATCATCAGGACTTAATTAATTGCTGTCATTTTCATCCCAAGTTTGCCTATTACAAGCAAACACGCAAGCAGATATGGAAATTTGTCAAAAAAATCATTTAAATTTTATTATTATTTTATTTTTCCTTTTGAATTCGTAACGGTTCAGTATCCTAAGGGGAAAAAAAGCGAAAAAGTCGGACGACAGGTTTCAAATTTAAATAGAAGTGCTTTGTGTTTGTCTGTTCTTAAATTCTTATTTAAGGTTTTTAAAGCGTTGGCGGTGAAAAATGATAAATAAGTACAAATATATACACACACTAAAGCGTAGGAATTTATTGGTAGTATAGATGATTCTCTTTCAATTTATAATTTACTGGAGGAAAAGATTTATCATTGATTGCTCGAAGACAATTTTAGTTATATGCTTCCTAGTTTATTATGAAATGGTTACTTAACCAAGGTTTATAATGCCATAATTAACCAAATGACTAAATTAGCAAACTAACACATTCCATAGAATATTGAGTAATTAATAAATGACGAAGACTCTTGATATTATTAATGGAACCAGATAATGAAAGAAAATGAAAATTTAGATGTGAAAATCCTTGTCACCTAGCAGTACCATGTTGGTCTTTTAATTAGATCAATTAGGTTCATATTTCCTTCCTTGTAGTAATCATAGAGAAAAAAGAAAAAGAAAATTTAGGTAATAAATTTTTTTGAAAGGAAAAATTGCTCTAAATATATATTATTTGTGCAACTTTTGGAACTAGTGTTTGAATATAATTAATGATGAAGAATATCTTGACATTGATGTCTTCCCTTGTGTACTTGATAAATGACGCACGATGATTGAATAGACTAACATAACATACGTACTATGAAGATAAGAATTAAGAGGATATAGTTTATCGTTTCCATCATATATCTGGTGACTTGCTAAGTATCATTAAGGATATTTAAGAAAGGAATAATCACTTGATTAGCACATAAAGCTACTACCATTATCCAAAAAAAAAAAATTAGAACCTCCATGCTATTAATAAAACTATGTGAATTGATTAATGTTATGTGAATACTAATAAATTTCAACACGTAAAATACGTGAATAATAATTTATTAAAATTATTTGCTATAGCTATTATATGTCTAAAAATGATTGGTACACACCCATCTTTTATTCAAATACATGATGCTGAGGAATCTTTTTTTTTTTTTCTTTTTTTTTTTTGCCACTTTGTTGTGTATGCACAGTCGTAAAAGACAATCATTTCAAATGGGGTTAGTGCCTCTTACTCCACTATTAGGAGTGATAATGTTTGTGTATTATTATTAGTAGTAGTATTATTCAATGCGATAATTGCTATTGAAATGTTCGTTGAGATAGTGCAATCTTAGACATGAATCCACTTTCAACTTATCCACACAACATTAACAAGATCATTTCATCGGACTTCATTAGGAAGCGGATATTGTACTAAATTTGTGTGTGTTTGTTGGACAAACCAGATGTTAATTCTTGGGTCCCATGACCAGAGCCGGATTCCAAATCCCATCCTTTTGACTACAAAAACATTTTTCAATTCGAATAGAATAGGACTGAACTAGCTGGACTAAATGACATATGGATTTAAGCGTTTGCCCAATCCGTGGGACTCTAAAATCTACGAGATTGTTTATATTGAATTTTTTTTATGATTCTATCTTTATTTTTTACATGATTATATTACCATCCATTTTACTATTAATATACATTATTTTAAATTTAAATTATCGATCAAATTTTAAGTTCAATGATTTAGATTTTAAAACATATGAATGAATAATGAGATAAAGGATATGATCCTAAAATCTTTTATATATATATATATATATGGATAAACAGTATATACTATTTAAAACCCGTCTAAAATCTATCTCCAACATGTGACAAGTTTCTCCATGATACCCATGTTTTAGGGAGTTGATGAACATAAGTCACCAATTAGTGGATTTTTTGCACTTTAATAATATATAGGAGAATGATATATTTCTATCACTATATATTTTCTAGTAGTGCATTTATATCTATAATATGAGATGATTAAAGATTAAAAAGATGAAACCAGATTTAATCACGGTTTAATTGTGGTTGGATTAGGATTTAAACGGATTGATTTTATAATTAAGATAACAGATAAATAAAACTGAATTGAACCGTAAAAATCAATTCGAATTTTACAACATAAATTAGCTACGCGGTCTAGCTAATACCTCAAAAGACAACCTGAAATCAGACTGAAATGAAAGTTTGGGCCATCCTAAGCTCAGCACAGTTAGGCCCGAGCCTGACTCAAGGAGTCGCTAATCCCAAATCCCAGGATCCCATCAAGCATCACCATCTTAATTCTTAAAGCTTTGGAGTATTGTCTCTGTCTTGGCCCTTATCCTTAACATGCAGGATCGATGGAGGAAGGCCCTCTCCGTTTCTAAATTGAGTGTTTCTATTCATCGCAAGTTAATACATTGCCATGTATACGGGTGAAACACCACCGATGTTAAGAAATCGTTCTACATGATGAGATATAATTCTAGGAACGACTAATCTTATATTTAGAATGAAACAACCGTAAGGGAAGAAAAGTGGAGAAAAGTGAGATTTTCTAGATTCTTTCTTTTATTTAGATGAGAAAGGAAAATGGGAGAGTATGGATTTATTTTATTTTAGTGCCCAACTATCGTGTTGCAACTTTGGAGGAGAGGGGAATCGAGCTATTTTAACTGTTCTTCAATATAAGTTGTAGATATTGTCAAGTATTACAGCCAATTTAGAGTTAAGTTGTTCAATCAAAACTTTAAAGCAAAATTTAATAGCAATTAAATGACAAATACTCATAAGTTAATTTTTTTTTTACAATTGAATAGGAGTTATTTTGTCGGGAAAAAAAAAAAAGATTAGACTTATGTTATCAAAATTATTTATTCTTTTTCCTCTTATTCGTTCCTATTTGATAAAAAAAAATATCATAAAATTTTAATCATCTTTCAAGTAAACGAAGGGAGAAAAAAAAAATTAGCCTATTTGTTTTGACATAAGTAGAAATATAAATCAACAATATTTACTCACAAACTATGCATATTTGGGGCACTATTTGCTTGAGGTAAATTTATTTATATTTGAGTCGACCTCAAATTTGAACTTGTATTATTCATGTAGTTCATCGAGTTAAGCTCGAGATTTAAAGGGGTTGGCTCGATGAATTTGTGAATTTATGTACATTGACTTCTATAGCCATGGTAAATTTTTAATTATAACAAGCGTGATCAAATGAAGATTTGGCTTGTAAAATATCATTTCAAGTATTAAAAATTTTAAGCTTAATCGAGTTTGAATTTTAAATTTTAAAATTTAGATTTAGGTCAAACTTAATACCATATTGATTTGGTTTGTCTTTAACTTAACTATGAACCTAGATATGATTATGCTTTTTCATATCTAATTAATTAGTCAATCTTTCATTGTTGTTAATGAATCACTAGACAATAACTCTCTTGGCCCATTTGTTTTTTATGCTTAGACTCCTAATAAATAAGCATTGCTAGAATGCATATTTATGCCAACAGTTAAATGAGTAGTTTATGTTTAAATTGAGCCATTCAAGTTATTTAAGTGTATTAAAATCTAATTAAGTCTTTTACATTTTAAGTGAGTTATTTAAGTCCTTTATATTTATGTGTTATCTTTTAATTATATTTTATTTTACTAAACTATGTTAAATGTTATTTAAAAAGTTTATTAAGGGTATGGATAAAAGATTTGATCAATACAAAAGGTTTTAGATATGAGTAGGAGTTGTTAAAAGAAAAGTAGAAGGTCGCTACAAAAAGAATGAATCTTGATATAGATGAGTTGAAGCTATCTCTTAGAAACAAAGAAACTTCTAGAACAAGTGTAGATAGTTATCCTATAGAAATATAGAATGTTTTAAGTTATTAGACTTCATGTAACAAAATATGTAATTCCACTAAGCTAATGCATCAACACTTGGTCAAATCGATGATCATCAACATTGTGTAGTAGCTAACAGCAACAAGTGTTCATTTGGATAGCAACTTCACTTCAATAGCACTAGCGAATCAAGCATGAACCATCAATTGATCATTATCAACCTTCACTAGTTCTCATGATGAACAACATGTAATAGTTATCTAAGTCTTAAGTTTAATTAAAAAAGAAAAGAAAAAAGAAAACTCTACATATTGTGTGTTCTAATCTAACCATCAACATTCTAACTTAATTATGTCAAACTAGAGATCAATATTGTTAAAAGAAAAACAAGATTAACAATCCATGAGTTCAATTACCAGTAGTAACACAGCAATGTTAGCAAGATCTCTAGCAATACGGAGCAACCAACACTTGTTTAACAATAGCTCCAAATTATTAACTCATCGATCGATAAGTAATGAGGTTTCAACTGCAAACACGATTAGATTAGTATGTTCTTCATCAGTTTGTTCATTAATGTTCTACAAAATCAATTTGATTTTTTAGACAAGTTTCAAATATAAATAGGATAAAATTCAAGATAAGATTCTTTTGTTACTTTATCAAACATCCAAGACTTGTTGATTCATTAAGTGGTAAGTAAAGCTCAATTTAGAAGAAAATTTGAAATAATTCGAAAGAAAGAATTAGTGAAATAAGTAAAAAAATTTGCTTAAACTATATTGATACTCTAATGTCTAAGTTTGAAAAAGATTCAAACTTTGAGATGAACTTATGTTACTTATATGTTGAGAAGTGTCATATATAAACAATTCATATGCTTTCAAAAAATACAACAAGAATGATAAGAAAACTCACATCATAAAACAATCTCCTTCTAATCTTCTAAATTGTTGTAAAATTGTCCAGACATTGTTCATGACATAGAAGGTCAAAACCGAATATGAAGGGTTTAAAAGAGAAAATAGAGTTTATATAGAAGTTTCTTACTTCGAGTGAATTTTTGAAGATTTTGTTTATTCTTTTCCTCATCTTTTATGTTTTAAGTTTTAACACTTTAAAAGTATTGTATTTATGTAATCAACATAGGTTTTGCTTAGGGTGAGAGCATGAGGTAGTGCAGTTGATTTGTTTGTATTTTTTAGAGGTTCTATCGTAGATTTATGAAGATTTTGTAAAAGTGTGCGATCAAGCTGTTACACCCCGAAGTCGCGAAGTCGCGAAGTCGCAACAGTCCCGCCGTGTAAACCATTCTATGATAGTAACTGGCCTCACAGTTCCTACCATAGAGATAATCTACACAAGGCGTCGACGACTACTCGCTTTGAAGTAAACAGTTCGATTGATAATTATACAACAATTATGATAACTATCACAAGGTTCTATAAAACATAGATAATTATAAATAAGTCCACAGAGCTTCCCAAGAAGTTTTACATAATAACTACAGTTTACTAATTTACAGAATAACTAACAGTCTTCAACCTTTAACTACAAGGTCAGTCTAGTTACACATTATGCTAAATAACTTGATCCTCACACCCCTAGCTTCAAAAGGACTAACCTTTGGATAATTGTAGGGCGGCATAGTACTTGAAGAGATTACAAATCAGAACCTGCAAAAGGATCTATAAGGGTATGAGCAACTACAGCTCAGTAAGTTGAATTGGAGACTCATGAATGCATACAAGCACAAATAGGGTTATCAAACAATTATTTTCATGCAATGCAACAATCAAGTGTCATCGCACAACGTAGTCCGGTCCGTTGTGAAATCAGAGAAATTTCACCCGCTCCGATCCAGGTTGAGGAGTTCCATGTTATGCAGCAGCTCACAACCAAACCTAGGCTTGTGCAATGGAGACCTCGCTCCTCCCGCGACTACCTTCGAACCATTGACTTCATCCCCGCCGCGACCTCATCTCCTATCACTGAGTTCGACTAAGGATGAAGAAGGGATCATTTTGCAATCCTGCGCTATCCCTTTCGAAGGGGTCGGTATTTGGTTGGAGAGTCTTATGATCCCCTAACGGGTTGCAATGCATGACATTTTCGGTTATTAGGGTCGACTAAGATTAAATTCCGGTTAGGGTATTCAACAAGTTCATACCAATTCAATCAGTCACAAAATCATTCACAATACAAATTCCAACACAAATTCAGATACATCAAGCACATGCACATGCACATGCACATGCACATGCTACTTACATTCACAATCATATACAAGCCTAAGTCTCCGAGTACTACAAAACTAGTACTCTATTACAATAAGCAATAACCCAACTTACTTGAATTTGCTCAATCGCTCGATCCTCTAGTTGCGAGTTGATTTGTTTCTGGGTGTCCTATAATACAAATAGGTTCTTTTAATACTTATATTTTATGGATTCTTATTTTAATTTATAATGTAACTCATTTTCCTCATGTATATCTACAACGTATTAATAATTCGTTGTGTTCTATTTCGGGGTTCAGCTCCTAAACTAGATTCTAGTTTTAATTCCTAAGTTGTAATTAAGCTCGAATCCCAATGTGACATTAATCACCTTATGCTCGGGTATTCAAATATCCTATTGGGTCGAAATTTTGGTATTCTAAACTATTCGGTACACGCTAACCCTAATTGAGGTATCGGATTTATTCTCGATGTATAAAAATCTTACATTTTGAGATATTTACTTAAAATTAAATATTATTTCAGATTTATTATTTTTCTGATTTTAATTATAATATTATCTAAATAACTTTATTTTTTTAGATTTATTAATTTACATTTTCACATATTCCTAATTTCTTATATTCTTTACCTAATTTCCCTAATTAACCATACTTAGTACCTAAAGGCTAGGATTAGGGTTCCACTGCAGAGATTAACTTCCTTAAACATCTAATTAAGATCCAAATCGGTAATTAACATCCTAATCACTTAATTAATCCTAAATCACCCAATTTTACCATCATTTTAGGGCTAAAAATTAATTTAAAATTTTCGAAAATTAATTTAAAAAAATGGTTTCATAGCACTGTTCTATATCATATGAGAATCCTACAGAAAAATTTTGAGTCCCAAACTACATCCCTAAGCCTATTTAATTTCCGGTTTAATCATGCTCGGTTTTGAACAATTTGTTAAGGACCCTATATTTCCAGACATAATTAAACTAAATCAATATTTTTCCCTAAATCTACATACAATAAAACCTCAGAATAACAAGTTTCATAATTTTCTGGGCAAAATAACTAATTTTACAAAATTATATAAAAATCGGGGTGAATGAATGACTAACCGGTTCGAAGCTTTCTGGCCGTCCAAACCCGGTCCAAGGCTGTCGGCCGGTCCAGGCGGTGGTTCTAATGTAGGGTAGTGGTGGTGGTTCGGTCCCAGGTGGTAGTGGGTGATGGTTTTAGTTCATCTTGCTAATCTACACAGTTTTCTTCTTTTTTTTTTTTTTTTTTGGAATTTCTCTCGATTTTTTTTTGTGTTTCGATTTTTCTCAGATCACAAACTAGCAAAATGACTTCTTAGAATTTTTTCCTTATTTATAGACAAATGTAGTAATTAATGTGCATTAATTTGATGGGATTTTGCCCTATTTCCTTGATTTTTGGCTTTTTGTTTGTCAAATTCTTATTGGTTATTTTTTTTCTTTTCAGTCCACGACCTGATCTTGTTGCAGTTATCTTCTTCTGATTTTTTTATAATTATTTTGTATTTTTCTTTAATTATTTACTTAGTTTTCGGTCAATTTTAGTAATTACGCGTATTTTTATCTACACATAAATACATGTAGGGTACACGTGAACATTCCTAAATATTATTTTGGTCGTTCTAAAATTTTTAGTATACATATAATCTATCTCTACTAATTTATTAGTTATTATATTACACTTTTTGCCTTTTCGGTAATTAGCAGTTATTATGCTTAAAATTTGAAAATTTTATAGTCTCCTATTTTACTACTTACTTTCTTAAATTTAAGTTTACAGGGTCATTTTTACTGGTATTTTGCTAAATAGTTTATAATTTGGGTTTGATCGGATCCTTTAACCGATCGCCCTAAACCTTGGGTTTTAAACTCAAACCTATGGTTACTTGGCTTGGCTTTAGGGCTTACACAAGCCATGATAAAAATTGTATTTATGATTGTATTTTATTCTGTTAAATTATATAGTGGTAAACCAATGCATATGACTAGATCTTAGCTTGGAGCTAGAAGAGTAGACTAACTAATAAGAAGGAACCATTAGATACACGTTACTTCTTGATTTTCTTTTTCCTTAAATTATAATTTGTGCATTTGCTACATTATTCTAAGTCTTTCATTGCTTAGATCTTAAAAGAAAGGATTAATTGGAAAGTTTTAAATTTGCTAAGCAATAATTGTCAATTTTATCACATAAATCTTCTATAGATCATAAAACAAAAAAGAACTTATTTCATGAAACAATACAAACGTAACAAACTTAAATGTCTTGCTTGAAATATAAAGGAATCAATTGGCTAAAATTTAGATGATTAATTAACTTAACTAAAATATAGAGAAGTTGATTAACTTTTACCACGAATATAGTGAACTTCTAATAATCTTTCCCGTGCATAATTATCATATTGTATAACATCTAGAAGGATCAAAATACATTCATCAATAAATTTAAACTTATTATCTACACCTTATATGTATGCGCCCTCTATAGTCTCTTTTGAGCAATAACCTAAACCTTAAAACTACCCCAAATAGACAAAAAAAATTAGATTCACACAATTGTAACCAATAGATAATTTTTACAAAAAATATACTGTTAGTAAGTAATATAAAGAAAATTGTTTTGATGTTTCTGGTTGGAAGGAATGGAGTTTCATATAAATCTAATGTGTTTAGTCAAGGGATTAGGTTTTCCATAGACCATTCTGTACAACAAAAATAATTCCACACTTTGTAGAATGAACATTTTTTGCTAAGGTCAAGGAATGCAAATACTTCTTAAAAGAATCCCAAGCTATACTTTTCACCCCTTGCAATCTATTAATCACTCACCACCATAACTAGGATTAAGCGAGTAAATCTATCGTTAATTCATACTTTGCTTAATCGGATAAGTAACAAGTTGATATTAAGAATCATAGGGTAGGTTTTGGAGATAGATTTTTCGAAACATACTCTCATGAGATAAGATATGACTTTGTAGTCTTTCTACTCTATATCCACCGTAGAATCTCTACTCTAAGGTATAAAAGATATAAGTTTTAAGGTATCATGTATCCATTTTATAAAAAATTAAATAATATTAAAAAATGAATAATATATAATAGTCTTATATATTTTTGGCTAACAAGTGGTTTAGTAAAAAAAAAGGAATCTAAGCCCACAAGTTAATAATCTTAAGTGGCTAAACTTAATATCGCCTCTCTCATATTATATTTTCCACTCTTTGTCTTATACCCCCATCATTTCCTCTTTAATTTAACGTTTTTCATTTCTTTTACCTTGTTCTTTCCCATCAATAAAATAGTAAAATCATAAACATGAAAAAAAAAAAAATGAAGGTCTTCTTCTTATTCATAGATTTTGCTTGAGATTCCAATGATTTTGAATATAAAAAACTTATAATATTATATCTAGATTACTTTTTTGATATCACACAATTTTTTTTTTAATTTATATGAAGACAAATAAAATTTATAGATTATATAAGATACCTTATACCTTGAAAGTTTTATAAATTACAAGTTATAAAGTAGCTCCACAATATTACAGGATAAGTTTCAATTCCAAGGTTTACGAACTTATACCTATAAAGTAGAATAGATAGGATTTTATATCTTATCCATCCTTTATTTGCTTGTCTTTAATCACAATCATAGGCCACTACCCACGACATAAAGTAAAACCAATGAGCATGAAATCAAACCACCTAGGCACCATTGAACCCATCTCAATCATGACCTAACCTAGACCAATCTTGATCCCATCACCCAATTGACCCATCAATGCCATCCAACCTAAAGCCATGTATTGATATCGCTTGACTAGGTCATGGAGAATTGAACTAAGTGACTTAATTGAATTGGGGTTACTTAAATAGGTAAATCACGAGGCCCTTTAATAGCTCAAAGTAAGAGGTGAATATGTGAGGTATTAGTTAACGGTAGAATTTCAATTATAAGTTATCATAAGTCATGATACATGTATAACATGCATATGTAATCATATTCTTAAGCTTTCAACTAATATTATTCATCCATGTTTTATTTAAGGTCAAATATAGTGATATTCACCGAAACTATCATAATTATAATGGTATTTTAAATTTACAAAATAATATATTTACAACCCTTGAAAAATACTGACACCATATAATTTTTCTATCAATAATGTTTCAAGTTAGTCTTTTTTTTTTCAATATATAACTATTATTACAAATTCAATATTCGGTTTTGGATTTTTCTTAACCAACTTGATTTTTCAATGGTAAATATAGAGCAAATCAGGAGATGATAATATAAAAAAAATTAATAATTACAATTTTACATTAATAGAAAAGATGTACTTGACGTTTCATTTGAGTAGAATTTTAAGTTACTAATATTAGAGGATTAGTGGTAGCTTTGTTGGAACCTATGGCTTGCTTTACCTTCCATGATCAGATAGATTTTGCACAATAATTGAAAGGTCGTAGGTTTCAATTAAATTTTTGGAGGTCTACTCCTATTGGGTAAAATACATGATATAACATATTCCTATTTTACGCTCACCCTCAAACCTGTATTTTAAGGTATATAAGATCTAGTCCATACCCATTGGAGAATGGTGATTGTGTTTGAGTTAAAATTATTTGAATATTGCTTAATTTGTTGTATTACGCTTTTCATTAGATATTTTGTGCTAGTGAAAGATATCGTAATGGATATGGTATTGTTATTTGTTTTACACAAATGAATGTGAATTTCATGATAGATTTGCAATTTCATGATAGGATTAAATAATAAATTGTTTAGAGTTATACTGTCAAGTTCATAATGTATGGATGCCTTCATGAGGAATATGTGATTGAAAATTATGTCATTAGACTGTTTAAGATTATCAAATTGAAGAATGTGTTAATCATAGGTATGTGAAAAAATTGAGAGGTTGTTGGACCATTTACCTAAACAAATATTATAATCATAAAAATGTAAACTTTTAAAGGTTCCATAAAAATCCTAAACCATGTAAAACTTATAGGGTATGATATTTAGAGTTGTTCCTACATGTTATATAATAAGCTCTAGGTCCTAAATTTGAGAACCTATACTTCTATACTTATATAATAATAGAGTACAAATGAGATCTTATATCCTATGATCTTGTTACCATTCATCTCTAATCAATAATTTTTAGGGAGTTTTGGAAATTTAGGATGTCATAATTGTGATAGTTTTTATAAAGCATCCTTTTAATTTTACCTTTGTTTTATGATTTGTTGAGTTAAGCAAAAGACTGAGGATGTTCCTTTTTTCTTTTTTTCCGTTAAAAACAAAAAATGAAGAAGTTGTTATGTACTTTTGTGGTTAACTGAATTGGATAACTGATAAACCTACCCAAGATCTTGAATAAACTAAGTCGGATTAGGGCCACGCACTTGAGGAGCCATCCATGTCACAAAGAATTAAAGAATAGCCACTTTACGCGTTCGTTAATCTTAGTTGAACTTCTTTAGTTCTTGTCATGATTGCAAGAAATGTCACGGGTACTGGAATATATATAAAGAATATTTTAGTTGTGTCTATATTTTATTCAAACTTCTTATGTGCTTTTGGAGATATGATGGGTTTTTTTTTTTCATTAATTAAATATAAAAATATTAGAACCGAAAGAAGATATGGGCAAATTATTATCAAATTTTCTATTGCTTTTTATGAAATATTATGACTATTCTTCTATTAATTATATTATTTAGTCAACGTGTGCAAGAAGGTTTCGTGCTTGTTGGAACAACTATATCTCTAAGACGATGTTACCTTAAGTTTACAAAAGGCAATACAAACCAACTTCAATAAAGGTTTTTCCTCTCCGACTCTAATAAAACTACTCGTATATGGTTGTGCACGACAATCTTAATGATCACTTTCAAAATAGATCCCTTTTTGACACGAACCAACCCTAGAGAGAAAGAGGATGAAGTTTGTATATTTTGAATTGTACAAGCTAAAAAATCGGAGTCTAAATGGACCATTAGAATCGTGACCAAACGTATTTAACTCAATTGATATGAATGTTGTTTTTCAAATGGATCGGACAGATTTGATTACCTTTTTCTTTGATTTTAGTTAACTATATATCACGAAGGCATGGTTAGTGGGGTACATGCTTATGAACATAAATATGCAAGACTCATCTCATATGCAATCAAAATCTTCAAGTCTACTAATTAATTACTTGAGAAATAATTTCCCCATATGGGTGAGCAACTAGCTTAGTGGGATATTATAATGCACACACATACATATACCGTATTATACACTATATTATAAATACTAAATACAATAAGAATGATTAATTATCTAAATAATATAACTTGATCAATAAATATAATTCCAACAACAAAAATTCGGAATAACACATATTCTACTTTCATATGAAAAATGAACTACAACTCAATATCATATCAATAATTAAAGTTGGATAGTAGCCCATATCAATTATTATACTGATTTAGTTGGACTACAGACCATATTGACTATTGCACTAATTATAAATTTGCAAAGTTTATAAGCTATCCTTACAATACAAATTTTACAGGGTACAAAGGTATCGTTAGGTGTATTTTGATTCTAAAACTTAAGAACCTGTACTTTATAGGCTAGGGTATAAATAGTTTCATACTCTAGCCCCTATACCTGCTCTTCCCTTAAAAAAATTACATGTTTCATGTGGTAATAGGGGAACTTACAATGTTATTTTTTGAGTCTAAATTTTAGGAATTTATACTTATAGGATAAAGGTGAAAAAAAAAATGAAATTCCTATTATATCCGCCATAAACTTGCTCATGACTACTCCTACATATGCTAGAGCATTAATTATTTCCAATTCACGAACCCTTTTGTTATTATTATTATTATTAGCCAAACATAAATCCTAATTCATTCATGAGAACGCTATCTAAAACATATGATGAATGGCGTTGCCTTTGTGGCTACTCCAAAATCCAAATGGATGATACTGCAGGGTCTTACGTATCTATATATTCACTCCTCCAAATTGGTATGTGACGAAATTCTTCTCCATTCAGTTTGTTGCACCTAATCACAGCTCTGCTAAAGCTATTTACAATCACTACCATAAATAATTCATGGAACGTGTCCTTACATGTGTATTAATTTATATGTCAGCACTCAAGTGTGCTTATCAGAATTTTAATCCTTACTAATTATTAATACAGTATATGGATTATTATTAATTATGTCAGATTAGTGCAACCAATTCAAACAAATGGAATTACTTAAATTTTTTTTTTCTTTAAAAGTTTTCTCATCATGTTAATCGAGAACGAAACGAACAATTCTTTAATTTCCGCTAATATAATTTTGTTAGAAAATAATGCATGTCTAACATCTTTCTCAAGGAAAACAAAAAAGTTAGGTATGGTGAATTATTTGTCTAATTAGATATAACTTCCATATCCATTCAATAGGAAAATAAGTCCACAACCACAAGTAATTCCACTTTTCCTTGTACAATGTCCTCCTATCTTCCTGTATTGCTCTTCCTGCCGCTAATACCGTTTAATGGAATGAATTGACTTTACATCGAGAGATGCCTTATAAGCATACACCAGGAAATGAGCTAAACATATCTCAAAGTTTCTTGTCTTATGTTTAACAAAAAATTTCCTAAATTATCTTTTCTGAGGATATGGTATCAATACAAATAAAAAAAAATTCCTCATATTTTATTGGACGGGTGTCTCAAAACATTTAGTAATATTGTCCTAAAATTATATTCTCACCGATCAGGAGTTTCCGTCACCACTAAGTACGGTGTATAATAATTTTTTATGCATGAAGAGATTCGAAGATTTTTAAGAAAATTGCTCACCATATACTATGCTAATGTTAAGCATCCTTAATATGAAAACTATTAAATAGTAAAAGTTCAATAAAATAGGCATTCGTGGTTGCACAAAAACGGAATTAGTGGTCGATTTTACTATTATCACTAAACACCAGTGTATTTTTCCATTTTTCCGTCCCACCATAAACTTGAATTTTATAAATAAGAAAAACTTAATTACAAAGCAAGAGATTACGGAATTTGTCAAGAGAAGAAATGCCTATATATATTTATATTTATGGCATAAGTTTCATATTAGAGACAAGATAACGTTTTATATATTTTCCTTGATAAAAAAAACCCTACTTAGCGTATCTTCACTCGTACTAAATCGTCAGCTAATGTTGACCCTTAATACTCCTTTGCACGTAACAACATATGACCAGGTGAATCCAAACAACCGGGACATTTGCATCCAAAAATTTCATTTTAACTTTGACATAAAGGAAATAATATTGCGTTTGCTTAGAAAAAAAAAAAAATGCCCCTTTTTTCTTCTCTATTTTTTAATATATATTTTTTTTGCGTTTTAGTTTCCAGACGTTGTTAGGTTTGGGCAAATATGACATAGCAGTAAAAGTGAATAGAAAAAGAAAAAATTCTGAAGTAATTGTTTTGCTATAGCCAATTTCATTCTTCTCCAAACTTTTTAAGGACTATCATTTAATTATTTATATAGTTTTATTCAAAAAAAGAAAACTATCTAAATTTTCAAAAACTAAGATTACAGAAAAAA
This sequence comes from Lumnitzera littorea, assembly GCA_024138015.1. Classification (NCBI taxonomy): domain Eukaryota; kingdom Viridiplantae; phylum Streptophyta; class Magnoliopsida; order Myrtales; family Combretaceae; genus Lumnitzera; species Lumnitzera littorea. The sequence continues at coordinate 106,154,440 of JAMXBB010000005.1, read as the reverse complement.
AAAAAAAAGGTATCCATTTCTAAGGACATACTGAGAGATTGTCGTAATTTTTTCCCTTGCAACATATTTTGCTATACAAATAAGAAAATATTACATTGTTTCATTACATATTATAGGCACACAATGTGAGTGTGTGCTCCTTTAGTCAAATTTAGATATTCTTTTTACAGATTTTTTATAACTCTATCTATATTTTTATGGGATGAATCCCGTCTTTTATTTTACCTTTAATTCAATATCATTTAAATTTTGATTATTCAATTAATTGTAATTTTAATCATTTAGATATAATAGATATTATATGAAATTAGTTAAGAATTTACACGTACTTATTATTATGGATTTGGAATCTTTGGACCTATGGTTTCAGTTGTAAATCAAAACAAATCAAGAGTTTATTTTTTTCCCCCCTCAAACAATTTGGTGTGCGATGGGTCCATAGATTTGCAATTCATGAACCGCTTCACAACATATAAAGTAAAGTAAATCGTGTGAACGAAACTATAAAGCAGCCTTTAATATGGCTAACTTATATCTATTTTTACTTTCCACCGCAATCATTTCCTCCTAAAAATTAGGGTAAACTATAGTGATACCCCTAAAAGTTATTAAAATTACGGAAGTATCTCAAGTTTTCAAAATGCAATACTTGGATACGATTTTCTTCTTTTCCAATCCATTGATGAAATGCTAACTATATTAAAACTCTTAAAGTGAACAAGTAATTAGCTTAAAAGAATAACTACTGTGCGTATGCTTACATAAATTTTAAAAGTTTCCCATCTCAATTTTTTGAAAAATTCTACTATTCTATTCATGTTTTTCTTAAATCGATCGTACCTTCCATTTAACCTTTAATTTATTATCAATTAAATTTGAACAATTTAAAATACAATTGGTTCAATAATTAAAATTTAATAAATATAAAATCAAGGATCAGATAAAATATGAGACCGATCATATCGATAATATCAACGAAACTATAAAAAAATCTCAATTTCTCATAACAGAAGTCTTAAACACTATGTTTTGTCTACGGAATGAAATAAAGAAATAATATATTTGTAATTCTTAGAGAAATAAGAAATATTTATCATAATTATTTCAAGGTTTCATAAATAGATATGGATATATGTGGTTAACATTTAGAGAATAGTTATTCTTTTAGTGCCGTAAAGAAATTGCCCTTTCTTACTTTTTAACAATAGTAATTTTATAAAATAGCCATTCAACCAACTAAACAAAAAAAATATATCTGTATGTGAAAAATAACCATTTTATTATAGTTTTAAGAAGCGAACTAAATGTATAAAAAAATTTTTTAAATGTATAAGTCCTGTATTTTAAAAATTTTGAGATACTTTCGGAATTTTGATAATTATTAACGTGTACCGCTGTTGTTTATCCTAGAAATTACTACCTACCACCAACTACTTTTATTCTTTTAAGTTCTAATATTAAACTATTATAAATAATAATTTTTCTGGAAATAGTAAATTCACACAAAAAGTAAAAATGGGATAAAATCAACTAACAAAATGCGGAAAATGAGTGGGCGTCTACACCTTTTCCTTCGCCGTCTGGAGACGGTTTTGTGGGACCCACACCTACACGACGATAGGGTGCGAAAGCGAGTGGAAGTGGCAGAGGAAATATTAGTTATCCAAAATTTGACCGTTGATCCCAGACATTACCAAGCGCATTAAACAAAACGTACCGACCGCTCGATGTGAAAAGGCGACGGTAGCGATAGCGACAACCATGCTAGTTAGTAAACCGTCGGTACTCATCAAATCAAACGTAATCAAATTAATGTTCCGCTACTAACTATCTCAAACACTAATTTAACTGAAAAAACATGTGAAGAATGTTTTCATATAACTTGAGAATGATTATGCACTTTAAGTGACCATTGAGCAGTATGCAAAAAATTATGCTCTAGCCATTGAAACTTTTTTCAAACAAATGAAAAAGATTAATTAATATTAATATTCCATGTATTAAATGCAAAATGTACAAATGCTAATAATGTTCAAGCACATAAAATTTATCATAAATATCTTTTAAAAAACTATTATTTATATTTTAATGGTATTTATCTATTATTGATCTAATTTACAAGATATATTAGTATCACTAAAGTTTTTTTTTCAAAGAAAAACGATTCTTATTAATATTTAATAGCAAATTAATGGATGATTTGGTCTTATTCTTTAGCTAATTATTTATCTCCATTACTTGTTGAAATTTTCAAATTTCATGGAGGCTTAACGAGACACCTGCGTGTTATCCCTAGTCTAATCCAAACTACCCATGGTCCACACGTGTTTTTTCGTAGGATAGAGTAGACGTCTTCAAATTTGATTATTAGTGGTATTATAGGTCAGTGGATTCAACCAGTAATATATATATATATATATATTATATTTACACAATACGGTATATAAATATTAATATATAAGATGAGTATAAATCGTGTATAATAATTGATTTGATAATTATTCATTTCGTTATAATTCATATCAATATTTTATTGATATTTATATACTAAATATATATAATACGTGACATATAATATTTATTTTTTTATTTTTATTTTTTTGTTATTAGGATTTAGGATTTAGGATATGCAACATTGCCATAGGGGAAGTAAAACATTTATTTTATTTATACAATTTCGAAAAACATATTGTATAAGTTACACTAAAATATTACCTAGAAAAAATTGATAGAAATCCCTTTATTAACACTTATCAAACAATTCTTTTGTTTTTTCATATTTTAATACACTTACCTGTTATATTGAAGCGAATCAATGTCTTTGGTGTTTTTAGTTCACTAAAAAGCACACACTATTATAAACTAACCCCCACTCTATTTAACATGAGCATCCACTATCAATATTTTATTATATAATTCTATTATTTTATGATTTTTTTTTCATCTTATTTGTTGTATCGTGAATTTTACTTTTCATTTTGTGATCAGTTTATTTTTACTAAATTTATTTGATCTTTTAGAAATTTATTTTTCTTTTCTTTCTTTTGTATGCGTAATATGAGTGCAATAATTTGTAGTGCATATAACCAACAGCTACTAATGATACATGTGAAAAGTTTGTTTTTAAGATTCTTTTTTCTTTTTGGTCACGATTTTTAAGATTCATAATAAGACTCTAGTGAGTGATTCTACAATTTCATTCTCTATTTTAAAAAGGATTAATCATGTTTTCTATCTTACCATTTATTTAACTTTTTTTTTTTTTAAATATGAACCATTGAATTTAAAACTTATTCAATGGTTCAAATATATATATAAAAAATACAAATCAAGAGTAAAATAGATGATTAGACATATCCTCTAAAAAAAATAAGGATGGGATAGTAGAAAAATTTATAATACATATTTGTTAAACCCATTTATAACACTAAAAACTCTAAATTTAAAGAAAAAGTTACAACTCTTTTAAGTAGTCATGACCTTTAGCTAATCGCTGAGACATCTTTAGTATAAAATCATAGATGATTAGAAATGCACAACTTAACATGATTAAATATAACACCTAGTAATTCTCTCTAATATATATCTCTTGAGAGCTTCTATGATCATGTCCTTAGTTTTGATAGAATCAATCCAACTCCCCATTTCATCATTGATTTATCTTCCTTTGAATTTAGATTTTTGAATTCACAATTATATCATGTTTGATACGTATGAAAAGGCCATAATTATTATTCCAGGTTATATGTTTGTTCCCAATGTTTGGAAATATATTTTGAAATTAGAGTCGCGATTTCATGGATTCAACAATTCTAATTCTACAGAGAATTCTATTCTACCTTTGCATTTTCATTTCCATTTCAATAATTATGATTAATTACAATTACATTTCTCACTTTTAAAAAAATTATAACATGCAATAACTAAAAGTATTTTCGACAAATAATATTATTTTAGCATTCCATAGCCATCTTTAAATATGGGAAAAAGTTTATTACTTCAATTCTCATTCCATTTCATTTAATTATATTCCAGTCTGAACTATTCCTTCATATCAAACGTAACATTAGTTTAATGGTCTAAATTTAAAAAAATATAAATTAAGGATGGGATGGAATGTTGAATCGATTTCGTAAAAAAATAAAGATGAAATTGTAAAAAATTTCTTAGATCTCTAATTAGCCTATTGTAAAGGTTAGTCACCTCACTTCAATCACCAAATTGCCTTTGCATCCCCTATCATTATTCTACTTACATCTCCTAAACAATCACAATTGTGTTTATGATCAAGGATTTTGTTTACCAAGTCGAGTGTTTTGAGAAAATGATAAAATTAATTGGAAAATCTTTGCTTTCTTCAACTCCATGGAACTCACAATTGAGGAGCTTAGCCTCCTTTGTGTGGCTTTCCTTGATGTTTTCCCTATGCATTTTAACTTATAACTTGGATAATGAGATTTTCTCTTGAAACAAGTCATGTGGTGGGAGAGCATCTTCTCACCTTAATAGAAGTAATCTTCATATTTTTCTGTGTTTTTTCCACTCAATTTTCAAATAAATATCTAGGTGGCACAAGCCATTACTTTAGATGATAGCTCTATCATAATCTCTCAATTAACATATGTGGTTTCAATCCTAGATTTTTATTTTCCTTTACATTTTTAACAATTGATTCTTTTATTTTGACTTATGTTAGCTTTGTGCTTCCTAACTTTAGCCCAATTTCCTTACCAATGTCCTCTTCCTTCTTATAGTATCAACATTTTCCAATAGTTCCCTATCTCTTATTAGCCAAATTACTTATCATTACCTACCTTAATATGTTATTCTTTGCTAGGTCTTCAACTCGCTATTCATTTTGACTAAACTTTATGCCAAAGCTTAGCTCCAATGTCTCCCCCACAAAAAGGTAAACCTTCCCCTCCTTTAGGTGATGCCTACTTAGTTATTTTATTCTTCTCTTTTGTATTGATGTGATGAACTTTGTAGCTTAACTCATCTTTATAATCACTAAGATTATACATTAAGTCTTCCCTCTAAGCAAGCAATAATTAAAGTTAGACTAAGGAATGGTAATGACATCAATCCTAGTCAAGAAGCCCATAATGATGACAAACTTAGAGTCATCTATAACGATTACTTATGAAATAAATAAGTGCAAATTGTAATTATCATCCATTCATCCTCTTCCAAACCACCTTAACTTTAACATATATTAAGCTTTTGTGCTTTTTAGTGCCTTAAGATTTCATGGCATAAAGTAGAGATAACGTACTTAGTTATTCTCATCGTCATTCAACTTATCCTCTACCATTAAAGCTATCGGGTTTCCCTTCCCAGGACACTCCCTAACATAATGTAACCTGTCATAGAAGTAACACTTTAGTTCTTTGATTTTTATTTTCTTTATATCCTTCCCCCTTATTTATCCTTTGTCTTTGGTGGACTTAAGTACAGATTGCTCTCTACCTCCTCATTTTCCTCATCTTCACTACTAGTGGAAGGTTGTAATTCCCACTTTTTAAACTTTACTAAACCTTTAAAGATGTCGATTTCCTTAAAGACATTGTTTACTTCTCATTGTTCCAACTGTAACTTGGCCTAAGGCTTCAACCTATCTAAAGACATAATGAAAGCATTGTTTAGGTTGAGATTCGATGTCTCCAATGTAAGCTTTCAAAGTTTGATATTGCCCTCCCTTTTTTTGTTTTAGGGAGAGAGTTGGTCTATGTACTTAGACACAAATTTTGCCTAGAACCCATTGGCTCTCCTCCTCTATGAAAACTATAGTTAACTCACTCAAGTATAATGTTGTAGTTCTTACTTTACTATCTTCATGCACAAGCCTAATAGCCCTAAAGTAATGTTCTACTCCCTAAAGGAAATTATCAACCTCTCTTGTTGATCGTGTTTATTAAATACTTTGGGTTTGATAAATCTACTGTTTAAGTTAGTTGAATGGTATTTCTATTAGCCATGGTTGCCCCTACAATCTACAACTATGTATAGGATCTTCTATCTCCTTCCTTAGAGCTAACATAATTGCATCCATTCTTCTTTGACAAGACTCTACTTCTAAATTACTAGTCCTAATGCTTAGGTCTTCCATCATGGCTGGTGTCATTTAGAGTCCCCAATGACTCCTCCATGGAGATCTTCCTCTATCACTTCTATGTGAGCTTATGCTCCTCAAACCCCCTATCTATCTTAATAATACATAACTTTTCCTTTACAAGCCTAGCACTAAGTGCTATGAATATGTCCTTCAACTGAACTCTCTGCTTTGTAATGCTTCCTCACTAGCAACTTGAACATTGCTCTCCACACTCGAAAATATCCTTACTTTGACTCTTGAAGGCTTTACTCTAATACCACTAGTTATGAGCTTTTGCTCAAGGGTGCTCTCATGTGGCATTTGTATGCTCTAAAGGGTGTTGAGAGTATTAGTTTGGTTAAAACACAACAATCACTAGAATCTATAGGAGAAAAAGGTGGAGAGTGATGCTTTGAGATAATGTATTTCCACTATTAAATAAATATTGCGAATGAGGGGAAATCCTTTCTATATTCAAGATGCCCTTCTCAATTGAGTGATCAAGATCTATTTGGGATATTATTTACTTCAATCTACTATCATAATTAATACATTCACTTAGTCCTACCTATCATACCTACTAACATACGTCAAATCTCAACAATTAGATTTGCAACGCTTTTAGGTTAACCTCGATCATATATAACAATTGATTGGGTCATTTTCATTGACCTGTACTAGATCGCAACCTAAGACTTTGAGTAACGTGTATGGACAATTGTATCTACATATGACATTCTTTATAAACCATAAACCAATAAATTGTTGGATTTTCAAATGAGTCTTATTGTCTATGATTAGCTAGTATATCAATATTGAGCTTAAATTATCTAACACAAGGAGGCGGCCTTGACTAAGATAATATCTATATTCTTAAAATGTATCTATTTACAATTAGTAGACAATAACTCCAAAGCATGTAATAATGCAACTTTCTTTTAGGATATTAAGATTCACTTATCGTGAAAGGCAATTATGCATCTATCCAACTAGAGAGATTACGATATAGCTAAGATCACAAATTGCTATGGCTTATCTCCTTTAAATAAGTTCCTTCCTTGGCCCTTACATTAGTCTTCCTCTACTCCTTAAAAGGGAAGATAAATGGGTCAAAATATTGTTACGGGACTTTAATCTCTTAATCATGTAAAAATCCTTGATTTCTTTAGCATCTTCTATGGAAGGAAATGAATCATCTCCATTTACTTTTCTTCGATTTCCCTCAATTTATCCCTTTGTGATATTGTCACGTGTAATCAATGGTTGAAATTAAAAAGAAGATGACGGCGCCGTAATGACATTATAAGATATTTCAAAAATCAATTCAACCTCAACCATTAATTTATAAATAAAAGGAAAATCGAGGAAAAGTAAATAGAGATGATTCAAATCTTCTATATAAAGGACTAAAACTAATAAATCAATGAATGTTATTTTTGCTATATGAATGCCTCCACTAATGCTCTTCCATTGGGGCGTATAATGAGACATGACCTACAACATGTTTCAATGAAATATAAGAAAGGAATAAAAGCAAGACATGATCGATTTCTACTTTGCATTTTTTTTCTTTCTAAAATATGGAATCAAAAAGAGGAAAAAAGTTCATGCAAAAGCATAGATATGAATAAACCTAATCTACTCACAAGCAATCTAATTTCGACTTCATAATTATTGAGTTCAATTTGACTACAATCAAATTAAACTTGAACTTAAGCTACTTGAGTAGTTTACTAGGTGAGTTTTTTTTTTTTAATGATATTTGGCTCCATTAATGACAAACCTAATTAAGCTTAAGAGAGCTTATGCAAAATGAGCTTAAATACATTAATGGACAAAGTTTCAATTTACTAAATATTTCTTGAAGTTGAGTTTAAGATTGTTCCCATACTACTTATTTTAACTCAACTCTCTGACACACTATGTGAAAGGAATAAACATGGAAGTGTTAGGGAAGGAAAATTAAGTTATTTTTTCATTGTAAGGCTGCAAACGAATCTAGTCGAGACAATATAATACTAAACTTAAACTAGACTTGAATAGAAAAACTCGAAACTCGAAACTCGAACTCCATCGAGCTTTAATGTGAGACACCTTGGTTAAACGTCTCACATAGATTATGGAAAGTTGTAGTACTAGTTTATAAGGTTATGGTTATGAATACCTTATTAATTCATAGTTGCAACTTTTAGGTCAAGCAGTTGAAATGGAGCTATTAATGTTTATTGACTTGGTTATTTATTGTTTTTAACTTATGACATTACAAATAGTATCAGAGCGAATTCCTTGTCAGTAGGTGCATAATTCGAATCTAACTTTAATTTAGAGAAGATGTCCAAGGAGGATAAAAAGTATCACTAAGGTATGACTCTTAGTATGCTTTTAGGACTACCTATAGATAGTAGGTAACTTGAATTGTACATCGGAAAAGGGGGATGATTCAAGCCTAATAGTAAGGTCTCGTGATGAGAATGTCGTGTGTTTAAGGGAGAGAGATTATGAGATCTTATAGTTAAGTGCTCTATATAGATTATGGGAGATTATAGTATTAGATTTTAAGAACATAGTTGTGAGTACCTTCACAATATATAGTTATAACTTTTGGACCAAGTGATTGAAACGAGTCTATTAGTACTTGTTGATTTGATTATTTACTATTTTTGACCTCGGGCATTATATTTATTTTATAAAGCTCAATCTTGGCTCAAAATGACACTCAATATATTTGAGCTTGACTCGATTAAAATCGTTTATACTCGATAATTTAAAAAGATATTATAAATTTAAATAAAATAATAATATTTGAACTTGATCGATATTTAAATTCAACTTGAATTTGATTAAGCTTGTGAGCTTATTGAGCTGAGTATTATAGAGCCCAAACTCAACTTGATAAACTATTTGAGTAGGTCGAACTTGTGCTTTAACTCCACTATAGCTAAGTTGAATTCAAATAAATTTGGAGCTAAATTCAATGTAACTCATTTACATTCCTATTTTCTTATTTATTTTGTAAGGAAAAATTCATCATAATTTATTTTTTCCTTTCATGAAAATACTAAAGCGTCTCCCCATTCAAAGTTATCATTTCAACCATAGCATAAAAACTCTTTTTTTTTTCCTTTTTTTTTTTTTACTTTCCTGAAAGTACCTCTCACCTTTCTTATGAGAGAATTGTTCTTATGGGTTCAAAAGAAATCATTTTCCTTTCCTTATGGGTTCTTTTTTTTTTTCTAAATATAAAAGGGATCTAACTTTTCTTCCCTTCAAATCCTTCCATGCTCGTTTTTCGCATCCCATGTAAAGCATAAATGCCCTTAATCAAAGTTCACTAAAAGCGATTAAACTAACATCATGGGCATCTTTATTATGCCCTTAATCAAAGTTCACTAAAAGCGATTAAACTAACATCATGGGCATCTTTATTGGATAAAACTATTGAGAATAGAGGGAAGGAATCGGATTATAGACCCTTTAGGTACCCAAACCAAGAAATCTAACAATTCTTAATAAAAGCGACATTATAGAATGGGAAAGGAGTTAGTGGTAAAGTGGGTAAGCAAACATAAAGATTAGACAAGTCCCGAAATTACCAAAACGTCCATTTACGTATTTAAGTTTCCACGTTTATCGTGCTAGGATAGAAAAACGTTCAATTTAGAAATAATTATCCTGTTAATTGGTATCTTCTTGAAAACACTTATTGGCAATTTAATAAAAAATATTTTCATAATTTTTAACATTAACTATAAACCTTACGAAGAATGCAAGTATATGAAAAGATAAAAGCAATTTTATTGATTTCTTAGTAATCGCCAGTCAGCGGTTAACATTTTCTATATAATACATGATGCTCAAGAGGATTAACCAAAAACGACGTCATTCCGAGGCTATAAAAACCTTTGGAGGAGAACAAGACGTTCTCTGTAACAACAAAAACAACTGCTTCCACCCCCACCACCCCCCTGCCATCTTTTTTTTTTCCCTCTCCTCTGTTAATCGCTTGGCTTCTTCTTACTCTCTCTCAATTATCTTTTTTTTGGATTTTCCCGAAACTCCTCGTTGGTTGCTCCATCTTTTCACGTTTAGATGTAACCAGAGAGACACCCCTTTTGCTCGTTTTCTAAACGTAACCGTAGAATATAATATTCCCCCTTCATTTTGGTTTATCTATTCTTCTTTCCTGTCATAAAGAATTCAATTGATCCAAAACGTGTGTTATTCTTAATGCAGGTGTGCTTATAAGGTGAAATCACCAAAAAGGGTTGTTTTATAATAAGATTATGGAGATGGAGACGTGTGTTTTCGAAGTGATGTTAATGTTAAAGTCGGTTGTGCATTGTTTTCATATGATGTGATGTTGTTTTGGCATGTCCTAGTTTGGATTTAACTCTTTAGAAAGGTCCCTCGATAACATATTCGCATAATCTCCATTAAAATTTCCTTATTTTACACGAGTTGCATCTCGTTTCCTAGAATTCTATTCCGTTAGACCATCGAGGATTAATCGAACGTTCGTCGTGTAGCTTTGGGCAGAAAATCCGTGCCTTTTGATTAATCATGGCTTGTAATCTGTTGGATACGCAAGAGCCGAGTATTGACACAGACAAGTTAAGTTATGAGATATTTTCAATCCTGGAATCCAAGTTTCTATTCGGTTATGATGATCAGAAACTTTGGATTCCTAAACAAGTACAAGCCGAACACGACAAGCCCGAAAACCAGCAACCTCAGGAATATCAAACGGTTGTTAGTTCAAATACAGAGACCGACACGACATGTGTTCCCATGAAAAATCTCCAGAGAGGTAAAATCTGTATATTGAGTATTGATGGTGGTTGTGGCATGAGGGGGATTATACCAGGAAAAGCTCTGGCGTATTTGGAAAATGCGCTTAAGGTAAAATCAGGTGACCCTGATGCCAGAATTGCTGATTACTTCGACGTTGTAGCCGGAAGCGGCGTCGGTGGCATATTCGCCACCATGCTCTGTGCCACCCGTAACCAAAGACGGCCTATGTTTAAGGCCGACGATACTTGGCGGTTCCTTGTTGATCGTGGCAGTAAAATTTTCAATCAATCAGGTGTTGTAAATATTTTGAAACAGATAAGTTTCAATTCAATATATAATGCTAAATTTTTATTTTAATGACCATGAATTATGACTTTAACTATCAAAGATTAGGGGAATTGAAAATTTGGCAGAAGTTATATTTTGTTATTAATCTTGTTCATTAAGGATAGATAAAAATGATAAATAAATTTTAAGAGATTAGGTTTTAGGATTGGATTTTGTTGACGTTATTGTGTGATTTGATAGGTTTGAAATCCGGGGATAAAGGCCTTTTCCGCCGGCTTTTGGGAGGCGGATGTTCCGGTTCTGGCGGTTCTGACGGTTCCCTGGCACTGGCAGCTATGGAAGCTGCCATGAAAGGAGTCTTTGGAGACCAGAACAAGAGCTTGACATTGAAGGATACCCTCAAGCCTGTTTTGGTCCCCTGTTATGATATGTCAAGTAAAGCGCCCTTTCTGTTCTCACGAGCCGACGCCCTTGAGACAGACAGCTTTGACTTCCATCTCTGGGAAATTTGCTGCGCCACAGCAGCCGAGCCGGGACTTTTTGAGCCGGTTTCGATGCGGTCCGTTGATGGAAAGACTCGGTGTGTGGCTGTGGACGGCGGGTTGGCGATGAACAATCCGACGTCAGCAGCCATCACTCATGTGCTGCACAATAAGCGGGAGTTTCCCCTTGTTAGGGGAGTGGAGGATTTGTTGGTGTTGTCTTTAGGGAGTGGTCAGTTGCTTGAAGCCAGTTATGATTATGAGAAAATGAAGAAATGGAAGACTAAGGAGTGGGTTAAGCCCGTGGCTCGCATATCGGGTGATGGCTCCGCTGATATGGTGGACCAGGCCGTGGCAATGGCGTTCGGCCAGTGCAGGAGCAGCAACTATGTCCGGATTCAGGTATTAATTCTTTGACCAGTCCATGCTTCAGTACTTAACCATGGTCAGTCTTAAACTTATAATAAAAAAACCTTTTTCCATTCTGTACTGTTAAAGATTTATGGATAAGATGTGGTATACCATATGATGTCCTTATTATAAGTACTATTCTAAAATCTTGTATTCAACGGAGTATTAAATAGATCCAATCCTACCTATTTCATTAAAACAAGTTATTTACAAGAACAATAAGATAATTGTGAAAGAGACTTGGGGTGGAAGACTTTAGTGTGATAATAGAATTGCATTCTTCCACTTAAAAATTGTAATTGGTTTTGTCAATTTTGGTGCATGCGAGTACCTAGACAGTTTTAGACAGGCTGGTGTGGTTTGTGTTTAGGGAATTGTCTTTGCATGGGGCACGGGGAGTAATGTTTGGTTGGCCGGTCTTTGGGGTTTGTCCCATTATTATTATCTTACTTTCCCATAGATCTATAATTAAGACTTAAAAAAGAGTAATAAACTCAACCACTAAACCATACGTCATGTAGTAATTATCATATTACTTAGAAAAAAAAAAAAAAAACTAGATATGTATCTATTTTTAGGTGCATCTTTCATGATATTAGAAGTAGTAAATAAAAAAGAGATTTTAAATCTTTTTATACATGTCAAAAGATCAATAAAAGATGTATCTATTTATAAATACAACTGGTCTTGATTATTTTTACCTTGACACGTCATTGTATATTGTGCTGTTGGCTACTTTGGCATTGTGCATTGGTGGTGTTATTAATGTATTAGGTATTCAACATTTGTGTTGGTTCCTGTGGTGTGTGTTAAACGACATGTTCTTCCATCAGATGCGTAGAAACTCATGCTCTGAACTGCCCAATAGGAGCATTGGGGACCTATGTCTCCATCCCCTGTGTGTTTCCTCGTGATGGTTGTTGGTTTTTGCTCATGTGTTTTGTTACTGTTTTTTTCCCCTGGTCTGCCCATCAATTCTTTCTCCACTTGGTTGTCTAGTGTTATATTTATTACATATGTTGCAAAGGTCACTATAGTCACGTAATATGAAGATTGATCTATTAACAAAATAGATTGAGTTTGATTAAATCTTTTTTCTAATAATATGATAGTTGAGGAAAAAAGGAAGAAGAAGAAGAAGAAGAAGAAAAAGGTATAAAGAATAAACATTGCTTTTTTTTAATAGTGAGTACAATTTAGGAGAAAGTGAATGAAATTTTTCCCACATATATATTAACAAGCGTTCCAGGTTATCCATCAACATTTTCCGAGTTTAAGGTAGCATAAATTACCGTAAATCTCTATGCAAAAATCGAAATTTCTCTCTAGTGCACATTCGGTTGGCAAGCAACACAAAATGACCAGTAAGCTAGGATCTACAATTGGCTTGACACATTGGGTGGTCCATGTACCTTCACGGTCCATTTTATATAAAATCTTATTAAATCACCACGTCGCTGTTACCTTTTCTTTTTTGACTTTGTGAATGTTGAACTAATAAGCTTTTTGAAACCTGGCCATTTAATTACTCTGTCATATGAGCTATGAGATGGATTGTGAGCAGAAGGGACATGCCATATGACCGGAGTAACCGGATATATGGCGTGCCATATAATCCTTAAAAAAAATTATAGAACTTTGTTATCATTTTTAGTGGAAGGAAAAAGAAATGAATTATAAAATTGAGATTTCGAAGCAGTATAGAAATTGGTATTCAGTTCTGTTGTAACATCGAAATTTCTCAGGAAATTGAGCAAAAAGGCAAAAGTACTCCATAAATGGCAATATCCTGGCACGTATTGTGGCCAGAATTGTCCGTCAGGTGTTGGTGAATGCCTAGTTGAGGAAACTAGTCTCATTTTCATTAGTCTTATATGCCCCCACAAGAGGTACAACCTTTAATTTTTCTAATGCAATTAACTTTTTAAAAAGTCATCTGATGATTATGCCAGTCTACTTCATTTGGTGAAAATTTCTTAGGGCAGGCATAAAGTTTTTGCACTCCACTCTTTTTAAGGGCAAGGTTAAAAGTGAGGGTGGGGCAAAGCGCAAACAGAATCTAATCAATTTGGTTTAATTCATTTCCCTTTCCGTGATTGATCTAATGTTTGGTTTTCTAGGTTGAACTGTATAGTATTTCTTCCTTGTATAAACTATGAGTTTGATTCAAACTAAATTTTGATGCTAAAGCTGGACAAAAACCCAAAAAGAACCATCCGAACCAAATGGAATCTGTTTAGTTCACTATTTGGATAGGATTTAAGTCTATAATTAGTATGGTTGAATTGAATCATATTATAGTTTAGTTTAGTTCGAACTATGAACCAAACTAAACCGATTGTAGATACAGTTAATCGAATTACATATTTTATATTTCTTGATCATGTTATAGTTGATAGACTAATAGTTTTCTTAATCAATTTGCTGAAACAGTCGCATGGGAGCAGCCTCGGTCGGTGTGGACCGAATGTAGATAAAGATCCAAGTCCTAGCAATTCAAAAATGCTAATTGCAATAGCAGAGGAAATGTTGAAGCAAAAGAACGTTGAGTCAGTGCTCTTTGGTGGTAAGAGGATCGCCGAGCAGACCAATTTCGAGAAGCTCGATCGGTTCGCCGACCAACTGGTGGAGGAGCACCGTATGAGGAAGGAAAGGACAGTCCCAACGGTTGCTCTCAAACAGGCTGCTCCAAGACCACCAACTTAGGATGAATTTAAGAAAAGGTAAATCTTTTTTCTCCTTTAAAATGTGAATGGTTATTTAGGACGATTATAAAGAGATCAAACTAAAAAAACTTTTATACCTTTATATGTTTTGATTTTTTATTAAGTATGTAATCTTTATAGAAAAATTAATTTGTTTTTTAAATTTAGTGTGTGTCTTTTTAAGTGCCTATTAATAGTAAGTATCTTTTAAATCCAGTGATGATCAAAAAAGCGTTCTTCTAGTGGTCTTTATATAAACTGACATGAATTATCATGTCTTTTTCAAACATAAATCATAGTGTTTATTATGTTGTCGAAGTAGGTTGACCCCATAACGCAATGATTTTGCATTTTGGCAATTGTCAATTAGTGTACTATATTTCGTTTTAATATCAACATTTGTTGGATTAGGTGAATCAGTTGATTCTAATACTAATATTTTACAAATTAAGGTTTTGTTATGTGTAAAACATTTGTCTGAAGGCTTTCAAAGTAAGTGATGCTGAATGGCAAAAGTGATAGCCAATGATCAATGATGGTGAAAATAGAAAAAATGATTATTCAATTTTATATAATAAACTCATTTTTCTATTTATCTAATAGCATTTTGTAGGGGATATTAATCATTATGTACAATGCTAAGTACCCAATTTTTCTAAAACAAATAATATCATTACTAAGGAACCAAAAAGCGAATTCTTTCTATAGAGATTTGTGTCAAGCAACGGCCACCGCAAATGATCTTAGTGACTAATCACCGTTGTCACTTTCAGTACTATTTATATTTCTACCTCCTAATTCAATTTACAACTTTTTGAAATAACTATATGGAGATTTGGTAATTAATAAAGTTTTAATAACAATAAATATTTATAAAAAAGAAAAAAAAAATAAAAACACAAAGGTTAAGTTTTCCACCAAACAAATGCACCCTTATTTCACAATTGTTCTGGCCTCTGAACGAACCTGCCTCTGTTATGTAATAATTTTGAATCATGTTTGCTTTTGTTGACCTGTTATGTAATAATTCTGTTATGCCTCTGTTATCACTTTAGTGATTAATTTCCTCGAATTAAAATTCAGTTCATGTTATGATTCTGCAACATTGAAAATTTTATTTAAACCTGTTAGGAAAAATGAATATTCATGCTTTAATCTCTGGTCTACGAAGCAAACCCTTTTGAAGAGATAAAATACCTTTATGCCACACGTTTGCACTGACTTTTTCTTTCGATTTTTTAGTAATAACTAGGGCATATTTCTTGCCTTGTTTAGTAAAAGATCCACCTTTTTTTTTTTTTAATTTCCCCTTTCTTCTAATAAAATTTGCAATGGAATTGATTGCAAAAGTTGATGTTTTACTTTCTATTGAAGTGATACTTTGTCATGAGAAGACTAGAAGGATCTGATACTATATATGTGTATATATAAATATATATATATATATATTAGCTTTTTGTTTTGTATTATCAATAATAATAAAATTTTGAATATCTATTTAAAATTGATTGGTTTCCAAAAATAAGATATGATTATATATTAAAAATAAGTGTGGCAAGTTTCATTTTTTAATTAGTAATAAATATCTTGAGACACCTTTGACATACAAATATTGTTTTTTAAGATGCATTCTCACCACACTCATAGCAAAAACATACCTGAAGTGCAATTTAGGAGTTATTGATGTTATTTTTGCTATCTTACGTGTGTGTTTCTTTTTCATGTGATCGACTACTATATTAACATTCCTGAATTTCCACCTAAGATGCAGGTGTGCTTGAAGCAAAAGAAGGTTGACAAAAGAAGAAAAAGTTGAAATACAGGGGCAATATATATAAATGTAGCAGCTTTTGCTTTGCAATGTGAATAGTACAAGTAGAGATTAGGAAAGAGGCCGGAGAATGGATTGAAAAGGACTAGTTGCGTTATGTTAAGAAGATCTCAGGTTGAGATACTGCCTGCCAGAAAGCAAGCATTGTGATGTCCACTTAAGGGTTTCTACAGTGGCAAGAAAAAGTAGATAGGGATTCAGCATCTGAAAAGGTCAAACGCTAGGTTTAGTGTGTGAATGAGTTTATAGAAATTAGAAATTGGTGTCCTTGGGGTGGCAAGAAAAATTTGTCGAGGACATTTCCCATTTCCGACATATCTTTTGACACCCAATTGATTGTCTTTCTTTTCTCCCTTTCAACATCGATTGTCAACCTGTGATTTTTTCTCTATGTTATTTTTAAATTATCAAGACTCTCAGCTTCCCTTTTTCTTTTCTTTCTTTATTTATTATTTTAAAAGAAAGACACTATGGTGCTATCGTTATTACTTGTTAATATACGTATAGTATTTTTGTGTGTAACCCTTGAAATATAGTGAAGGGTTAATTAATTGCTGTTGTTATATTTGATTCATATATCTCTTAGATAAACGGTTTTATAAAATTGATATTCAGAAAAGAAGCCTATGCACGATAATTTTTTTTTTCGCTTACTTATCACAGTGATAGCATGCTATAATCATGATAACCTGTCATAATTGCTTCAAAATGATGTCCTATATCTCATGAAGCATCGAAACTATTACTTTGCTAGCAAAAATGATAACTTAAATGAAAGATATTAATACTCCGCAATTCACCAACATAAGATGATCAGGTCTACGACAGAGATATTTTCAGTCATAACTACTAGT
Source organism: Lumnitzera littorea (assembly GCA_024138015.1). NCBI lineage: Eukaryota > Viridiplantae > Streptophyta > Magnoliopsida > Myrtales > Combretaceae > Lumnitzera > Lumnitzera littorea. The sequence goes on along the minus strand of JAMXBB010000005.1, from coordinate 106,136,984 downwards.
TGGCGGTCTGCAAATATTTTATAAAAGCAACCAAAGGTATTTATCAAATTACACTCCATAGCAAAGAGCCTAGGCCAAATCCCATAAAGAATAGCATCAAGGCGAGCGACTCAACGAGGTTACTCTCTGTTGATAGGGTATTCTAGATATGGGTCCATTAGATCCAAACCAACCTATTTGAACCTTGAGTTGGCCTTATTGGGCCCATTATTGACTTAATCCACCAACACCCGACCTGATCAGCTTACTGATGACCTCCCAAAAGTGTCTCGAGACAAATCGACATCTTGAGATGATTAGCTTGACAACAGGATAGTCATAATGACTACTAGACATGTGGATAAGACTTTGAGACCCAATTAACAACTATGTCCCTATAATTCTAGAACACGATGAACTTTATGTTCCCACTACTTAGATTATGTGGATGTGCCAGCATGCCAAACATGCTCTAAGATTCACGGCGTCTCTCCTCTATAAATAGTCTCAAGTACTCTAATCATAAACTACTTTTAATTCTTTAAGCATTAGGCTTCCCTTGTATACTTTGAGTCAACTTACTCACCCTCTTATGCACTAATACTAACTTACGTATTAGAGTAGTTATGCCGCATAACCTCCAGTGCCCCTCACCATGCTCTTTTTTGTAGGCCCACTAAGTACTTGCACAAAGCCAAATTCCTTTATACTCTACCGACAAAATCTTACTAACAACATTTGGCGTTGTCTATGGGAAAAAAAGTCACTCAATCCTTCAAACACATTTTCCTTAATGAATTCTTCACATTCCCTTCACCATATCACGAAGAGTGAACTCAAATGATAACCAACCCTAGTCAAGCCTACTATAGAGCAATGCCAACTGGAGCAGCTTGAGAAGACGCTTGGAGGGCTCATGGTTAAGAACACATGGATAGAAGCCCAAAACAAGGATCTTTATTTAAGCTGGACAAGGTGAATAACAGTGATTTGAACAAGCTTTGCTAAATGGTGAAAAGGCCCTTCAAGAAGTAGGAGAGCAAGTTTATTGAAGGTGCTAGGCACTAATTAGGTTGCTATTAACATAACCCCTTCACTAGAAGTATCCAAGATGAGGTCCTTCCTCCAAACTCTAAACTCCTAACCTTGGACCAATATGACGGAACACGAGACCTAAACGATCACTTGCTCTACTTCTGCACCCTCATAAACCTTCATGGTCATGGAGATGCTATTACATGCAAGGCCTTCCCTATTATCTTAAGGAAGGCAACTCAGATGTGGTGTAACCACTTACCTAGGGACCATGTTTCTTCATTCGATAAGCTCCCTCATCACTTTAGTCTACAATTTTGAGCTAGTAAGCTCTCATCCAAGGACACGTCATCCTTATACTTGATCCGCTATAAGGAAAGGAAATCCTTTCCCAAATTTATTGCATGGTTCAATAATGTTGTAGTAAAGATCCATTAGTTGGATGAGGGGGTTGTAGTTCATGCCACCTAGCTTAGCATTAGGTTGTCTAGGGACTTATTCTGCTCTATTTACAAAAGCAAACCAAAGAACCTAGTCAAGTTTTAGTAGAAGGACAAAAATATATGGACTAAGAGGATAACATATGTGCCAAGCATGAAGTCGATCTAGAGAGGTTAAGCAAGAAGAAGGGTAAAGATAAAGGGTCTATTAAGGATCGCTTTGATGGCAAGCTACCCAGCCACCTTAATGGGGGAAACCCTAAAGATAAGAAACACCCACCACCTACTTTGGCGTATTTGCAACATACTCCTTTCAATTGGCCTCTTAACCAAGTATACATTAAGGTCCATGGAAGGGGTTTGCTTTAGAAAACCCCCCAAGATGAAGGGCAACCCCAATTATGGAGACTCAGATAAATAATGTTAGTTTCATAAAGACTACGGCTACACTACGGATGAGTGCTTCCAATTGAAAAACACCATGGAATATGCTATCCAAAGAGGCTATTTAAGGGAGTACATCGCCAACACTAATAATAGCAGTGAAAGGGCTTTTTAGGGACGATAGACTAAGGACGCTTGAGAAGAAGACAATGATTATCTTAACAATGGAACCCCCAAGGACATCATTAGCATCATAGTTGGGGGACCACACCTTAGGAGTTGGCTAAGCTCTAGTAGCTTGGCTAATACCTCATTCAAGGTGACGGTGGTAAGGGAGAAGAGGCAAAGGTAAGATATCTTTATCTCTTTTTTCTGATGAAAATCTTAAAGAGGTTGACACCCCTCATCAAGACGCTGATGTAATGGAGGCAAAGATCTCAAGATTCAAGGTCTTAAAGATTATGGTAGACACTAGTAGCTTTATTGACATCCTCTTTAAGTGCACTTATGATAAGACGTAGAAGAAGCCATTCATATAGATGAAGCTATACCATTACGACCTGATCGGCTTCGGGAGGACCATCGGACCTAATGGCATCATTAACCTTGATGTAGAGCTTAGTGACGATGATGATGTTGCAAAGCACCCAGTGGAATTTGTGGTGATAGATTGCCTATCCCCCTATAATTTAGTTTTAGGATGACTAAGGTCATTATGCCGTCCCTCTACGATAAGGCCAAATTTCCTACTCCAATCGAGGTTAAAATTTTTCGATGTGACCAGAGGCTCTTGAGGGAGCTCTATGTGAAGGAGGCTCGAGGAGATAACATCTTTGCATTAGAGACTAAATCATAAGAGAAACCAATTGAGAGAGGTGAGGTGAGAAAGAAGACAAAAGAGGTGTAGATTAATAGTTGCCTTGACCAGACTACTAAAGTTAGGATCGAAACACCCCTTAAGTTGAAGAAGCTATTATTAAACTCTTGTAACCTAATGTAGATAAGTTCACCTAGTCACTGTCAGATATGCCTGGCATCTTAACCAACCGTATAACCTATAGACTTAAGATTGATGACAAGAGCCAACCCATTAAGCAAAAAAAAAAAAAAAAAAAAAAAAAAAAAAAAAAAAAAAACAAGCTGTAATTAAGGAGGAACTACAGAAGTTGCTGAAGGCCGACTTTGTCAAGGAAGATAAATGCCTAACCTAACTAGCAAATGTCATACTAGTCAAGAAGAAGAATAAGAATAAGAAGTGGCAAATACCGATCTAAATAAAGCTTGTTCAAAGGATTGTTTCCCCTTCCCAATGATAAATTAGTTGGTGGACTCCAAGTCGAACCATGCTCAATTAAGCTGCATAGACATGTTCTCAAGTTACAATCAAATTAAAATGGATCTAAAAGAGGAAGTTTACACCTCCTTCATTAGAGACTTTGGAAATATTGCTGTATAGTGATGCCCCTCAGCTTTAAAAAGGTCAGGAGGATGTACTAGTAGATAGTAACCTTCCTATTTGAGCCCCATCTCAAGAGTAACATTGAAATGTATATTGACAACATGATTATTAAGAGCAAACAACCCGATGATCATATCAAAGACTAACAAGAAACTGTCAATCGAATGAGAAGGTACGACAAGAAATTGAGTCCATAGAAATGTAGTTTTTGGGGTGGCCTTTGGTAAATTTCTAGGCTTCATGGTTATCTAACGCGAAATTGCAACAAATCTGGAGAAGGACATGAAGCACCCTTTTACTATAAATGAAGTATAGAAGCTCACCAACAAGATAGCTACGCTGAGCTAATTTGTAAAGCTACAAAATATCCTAGAGCATCCATTAATATTATCGAAGCCTGTCTTAAGGTAAGACCTGTACCTTTACCTGGTTATTAGCAATAGGGTGCTTTCATCTATTCTAGTTAAGATAGAAGGAAGGGAACATAGGGTTGTGTACTACATCAGTTACATTGTCCAAGGGCTTGAGGTAAGGTATTATAAGATAGAGAAGTTTGCCTTAATCGTAGTGATCTCGATATGGTAACTCTGACCATACTTCTAAGTGTACTAGATCATTATGCTAATAGACTAACCCTTGGCACAATACTTTAGAAGCCCAACACATTTGGAAGGATGGTCAAGTACATGCTAGAGCTTCATGTGTATGGGATCCAGTATTAGCCATGGATGGCCTATAAGGTGCAAGTCCTAGTTGACTTTATCGTGGAATACACTGGAGAGGAAGAAACACCATTAACGAATGACAAATCGATGTAGACTCTCCATGTCAATGGTTTATCTACCTCTAAAAGAGGAGGTATAGGATTGGTGCTTAGCAGACCTCATAAGAAGATGGTTTATTATGCCCTTAAATTTGGATTTGACATAAGCAATAACGAGTCTGAATAAGAGGTTTTAATTGTCAATCTTAGACTAGCAAAAGAGATTTGTACTGACCACCTAGAAGTTTTCTTTGATTTCATGCACACCATCCAACAAGTTTGAGGGGAGTATGAAGCTAAAGACGACACTATTGCTCGGTAATTAGAGAAGGTAAAGGCTCTTTTGGCTAAGTTCCCTTCATAGAATATCATAAAATTCCCTCAAATCGAGAACTCAATTGCCGATTAGCTGTTCAAGCTTGCTTCTATAGGGATACAAAAGCCTGAGGTGAAGGACAATAATATATACATCGAGTACTTACCAAAAAAGAGCATAAGTTTAGATAGAGCCGAGGTCCTAAGGCTTAATACGGCACCAACTAAGGTAAGCTAGATGGACCCCATTAGGGATTACTTGGAATAAGGCACCTTATCAACCAATAAGATGGAGGCCAAGAAGTTAAGATACAACACCGTCAACTATACCTTAGTTGATGGTATCCTTTACTAAAGAGGGATTAGCTTCCTTCTCCTAAGATGCCTCCATCCTAAAGAAGAGTTATCGATCATGGATGAGCTATACGCTGGCATGTGCAGTAGCCATATTTAATCTCAAGCCCTTTACATCCGAGCTTTCCCGTTTGGATATTACTAGTTGACAATGGGATAAGACATAAAGGTAGTAGCTTAGAAGTATCCATAATGCTAGAAGCATGCTCCGGTCACTTAGGCCCCTAGCTTTAACCTTTAGCCATTAACGAGTCCCTACCCTCTATCAAGTGGGGTATTTGTAAGTCCTGTAATGTAGGATCAAATTTAATATGTAAAGTTTAGGGCGATTGATTAAAGGATACAATTGAGCCTAAATTATTATAATAACGTTAAAAATATTAGTAAAAGTGATCCTTAAGTTTGAATTTAGGAAAATAAGTAGTAAAATAATATAATATTATAATATCAAATTTTAAGTATATTACCTGTTATTTATCGGAAACACATAAAATGAGTTTTAATAACTAACGAGTCGCTAGAGATAAATTATATGCATACTAAAAATTAACATAAATAATATTTGGGAGTATTTACTTATACTCCACATATATTTACGTATAGATAAAAATACACGAAATTATAAAAAATGCTTAAAAATTCTAGAAAAATACTAAATAATTAAATAAAATTACAAAAAAAAAATTAGAAAAATGGAGAATTGTCTAGATTAAGGTCATGGCATGCTGGGATTAAGAAGAAAAATTCAACTAATTAAAATTAACCAACTAGAAAGTCAAAATTGGAAAGGGATAGGGTAAAGGTCAACTCAATTTAATGTAAAAAAATCTCATAGAGCTTTATAAATACCTAAAATTCTTTAGAAGCTCATTTAGTCAATTTAGAGTGTGAGAAAAATAAAGAGAGAGCTAGGGTTATTCTTAAAAAATTACAAAAAATTTGTGTAATTAAGGCATTTAGACCAAACCCATGACCTATGACCTACAACCAATTGGAACTAAACCGCCACCACCAAAGCACCCTCCCACCACCTAGACTGGCCAATACCCCTAGGACTAATACTGGTGGCTAAAAATCTAATAGCTAAGTGAGTTTAATCTCAATCCAATTTTGTGTAATTTATTAAAATTATCAATTTTATTTAGAAAATTATGAAATTTAGTATTATGATGTTTTTATGTATGTAAATTTAGGGAAAAATATTGGTGTGGTTCAATTACATCTAGAAATATATAATGCTTAAGAAACTGTGTAAAACTGAACATGTTTCAATTTGAAAATAAATAGGTTTAAAAGTGTAATTTTAAGCTCAAAATTTTTGTATAGATTACTTAAGTAATATAGAATAGCGCTATGAAGCCCTTTTTTAGAAATAAATTTTTGAAATTTTTAGGCCTTTAAAATATATATATATATATATATATAATGAGTGATTTGGGATTAATTAATGGTTAATTGATTAACCATTGATTTAGTGTATAATTAGGTATTTTAAGATGTTCATATTTGATGTGGTATGATAATTGTAGTATTTAGTGTTAGATGTGATTATTAAAAGTATTATGTAGTAAATATATGTAATTTTAAGAGTATATGAAATTGAAATTATAATAAATATAAAATAATAGGTTAAAATGGATAATATAATAATAATATTAATAGATAATAAATCTGGTAGAAAACATAAATTTAGGTAATTATAGGAAAAATGGAAAATTTTCTCATATCGGAAGTAAATTCGGTATGTAAATGAGGATTAGAATGTACTGAGTTGACTAGAATACTAATTAATAACCAAATGTGATACTTAGGATACTTAAGTCTAATGTGATTAATTTCACATTAGGGTTCGAAACATATTTTTACAATTTATGTAGAATACTTGTAGTTAGAACTAATTTAGAACCTAAATTGGAATTGGATTCGGAAATCGAATCTTATACTAACCTAGAATAAATTGATAATAAATAATATGTATATATGAAAAATTGAGTTAAATCATAACCTAAAATATATATGTATCATAAGAATATAAATACTAAAAGAGTAATTATATTATAGGAGACGTAAAGACAAGTTGACCTATGACAAGTTAAGTAAGTGAACCAAGGATTCCAAGTAAGTTGGGTTTAATATTGCATCATATTTTGGAGTACTACTTTAAAGTACTTAGAGGCTTAAGATTGTGTATGATTATGTTTATAGGTAATTATATGCGTAATTGACTTTGTACTGAAATCTGTGTTGTGGTTGGTGATTAATGTAAATTGAATTGTATGAAATTGGTTGATCTCTTAAAATTGTACCTAATCATAACCAACCTAAATACCTTAATTAAATATGCATTGCAACCCTTTAAGGGACAATTAAGATTCTCTAACCAAACACTGACACTTTCAAAAATGATAACATTGGCTAGCATAATGGTTTTTTCTACATCCTTAGCTAAATTAAGTGATAAGAGAGAAGGTCGTAGTAAGGATGAGGACAATGGTTCGAAGGATAGTCTTGGAGGGAGCGATGTCTTTATTGCACAAACCTAAGTTTGGTTACGAATTGTTGCATAAACATAAAAACTTCTCAACCGGGATTAAAGCGGGTGAAATTACTCTAATTTTACAATAGACTGAACTATGTTATGTGATGGCATTTGCTTGTTGTATTGCATATAATTAATTAATTGATTACTATGTTTGTATTTGTTATGCATTCATAAGTCTCTAACCTAACTTACTAAGCTATGGTTGCTCATACCGATATAGATTTTCTTGCAAGTTTTGATTGCTATGTCGCAGTACAATTATCCTGAAGTCGGTTTCTTTTTGAAACTATGGGGGAATGATGATCAATTGGATGTACGGTTGAGTTTTTTACTATTTTGTTAGTACATTTTAGGTTTATGGATTGATATGCAATGTGTAAGTTAGCTGACTACTGTAGTATGTGTAATTTCTTGGGATTATAAGACAATATGGATGTAATTATGTATATATAGATGACTTAAGGTTCTAGCTTTTTATGTAAATTTTAGCTTAATTCTTAATTGAATTGTTTACTTTAAAGCAAAAAGTTGTGGACATTTTGTGTAAATTAAATATATGATAGGGACTGTGAGGTTAGTTACTGTTACAGGTTGGTTTATACGACAGGACTGTTGCGATTCTTGTAGCTTTGAGGCATAATAGCATTAACATTCTCGATACCTTCCAAAGGCGTTCGAAGGATGATAGTTCATAATAGTGACCGTTGACTATTTCACTAAGTAGGTTGCGGCTAAGATCGTCGCCAAGATTATAAAGAGAAGTATGGAATCCTTTGTCCATAATAACATCCTTTTGAGGTTCGAGGTTCCTTATACCCTTATAATGGACAATGGGTGTTAGTTTGACATCTTCAAGTTTAGAGAGTTCTATGCCAAACATTACATCAACCCTCATTTCACATCAATTGCACATCTCTAGTCCAATGGATAAGTTGAGGCAACCAATCGTATCACCCTTGATAGCATTAAGAAGAAGGTAAACTGAGCTCAGGGTAAATGAGCAGATGGGAAGATGAGCTTCCCAACATCTTGTAGGGATACAGGATCACTCATTGTACGTTGACTGGTGAAACTCCATTTTGCCTAGCTTTTAGTTCAGAAGCCATCTTACCAATAGAATTGGAGCCCCCTAACATCAGAACCCAATCCTTCATTGTACTCGCAAATGAGTTTATCTTACAAGCTACGTAGACAAAATAGAAGAGATTTGAAACCTTGCAACAGCTCAGGTGGTTACTTATCAACACAAGGTGGCAAAGTATTATGATAAAAAGGTCAAACATAAGGAATTTAAAGTTGAAAACCTAGTTTATAGAGGACTATAAGCTATAGGCTTGTAGGAAGGACAAGGGAAGTTGGCTCCTAATTAGGAAGACCTGGTTAAAGTAAGGGAAAACTTAGGGAATGGTGTTTATAGACTCGAGAGGCTCGATGGAGAGCTTATCCTATGCACATAGAATGCCAACAATTTAAGATTATACTTTGATTATCCTTATAATTATGATTAGTATACTTATCAATTGCAAGTAATGAAATTTAATTCCCCAATTACTCTATGCTTATCTTTACTTAAGCACTAATATTTATTTTAGATTGCGTTATCTAAGCCTATGGCGAATGAATGGACATGCAAGTGTAAGGTCCTTATAAGGACTCTTGACTGTTACACCTCTTCAACCCAAGGTAGGCTTGAACACTACCAGCTTAACCCTGGTAACCTTGGCGATAAGGTACACCCTTTTGCAAAACTAAGGAACTCCTATCGAGTAGACTGGAACATCACCAGCCTAGCCTTTAACAAGACCCAAACCACCTACGGTTGAACGGTCCTATTAAAGAGCGACATTAACTCTTCAACTAAGTAACCCAAACTACAAATAAACCCTCAAAAATATGCTAAATATTAAAGACACGATGATAAAATGAAAAATTTGAATTTCCGTTACATCATGTATGGGTACAAAAGGTAAGACTAGCATATCGGCTAAAATTAGTCCTTACAAGTTGTTCTCTTACAATATGTCCATTTACAAGAAACAAAGAAAAAAAAATAGCAAAAAGAAAAAAAAAAAAAAAGAAGAAGGAAAAGTTGAGCCATCTACTTTAAATCAACCAAGTTCAGTAGCATGGAGAAGTTTAGCACCCTAATCTACTTAGAAGATTGATCCAATAGAGTTTGATCTGAGAGAGCCTAAGAAGGAGAAGGGGAAGGAAGAGTGTCCTTAGGTTGGACTTATCTACCAGAGACTAGCTTGGCCTTAACCCTTTGAAGGGAGCTTTGTTCAACCTTGATCCTTCAACTAGTCATCTTCTGGTGTAACCTTTGGCGGAATGTATTTAGCCGGAAAGGTTAGGGGACGTCATCTATGGGTAGGTCTACCAAACAAGTCTAAGAATTCAAAATCCAGGTCAGGGTGTACTTCAAATACTCAGTCTTGGATCACTTGGCTTGTCCTAACCTCGATATCCTTACACTCATCCTTCCATTTCTTTGAGGTGAAGAAGGATGAGTGAACCTTCTCTTTAGTGGAAGCATGTATGACATCCCTCTTCTTGAAGCTGGTGATTAACTCCTTCATTTCACTAGCCTCCTTTTAGAGCTCTTTTACCTTCCTCTCTAACTTACCCTTCTGATTGGCTAAGCTCATCAAGAGGTTCCTAATCGAGACTCATTCTTCATGCTTTAAGGTCAACTCAGCTTACATCTTGGAGATTAATGCATTGAGCACTCAGTTGCACTCGTCGAGCTTGGCTTGAGCCTATCATTCCTCTTCTAGTTGTCTGGTGAGGTCGACCTTGGACTTTTGTTTTATTCGACTTTCCTTCACTACCAAGCAATCTACTCAGCAACCTTCTTCAGAGCCTCCTCTTCCTCTTACTCCTTCCTTTTTAGTTCAACCTCTAGCTCTCCCTTTATTACAAAACATAGGCATACTTTTTATTAGCTCTCCTTTGTTTTTGACGATAACGTCAATACTTAAAAAATAGTTCAATTTGCTTCTCTCTTTCATGCTTTAATTATACTTATACTTACTTTACCTTGTGAATTGCATCCCTAAAATGCTCAAGCTACATGAGTACCAGCTCATTATACTATACAAGTCAAAATGTAGATGATAGTTAGTAACTATGATGGTGAAATATTACATGAAGAATCTCAAGTGAATATAGCTCACCTTACGGGATAGGGCGTACAGATGCCATCGAAGATCTACAATGCCATGGAACTTTATCTCCATATCCTTCTCTAGAAGACACCAATCCATTAGAGTGTAAGACCTAAAGAGCTTGATAGTTGAGGTCTCGTTAAGACAAAATTAGGTCACTTTCCTGAATAGACCATTGGGGGCATAAGGTCTTCCCTTAAGCTTGCTTAGTGGAGACCTCGTCTACCTCATAAAGCTTGCTCTCTTGAGACAAGTAAGTTACATTTCAAAATGCCTCAGGAACTGCTCCTAGGAAATGACACTCCCTTACTTCCTCTCGATTTGTTTCTTGCTATCGAACTTGAAATTTCGGTTTTCATTTTCCTTAATCCTATCTAAACTAATGCTTATTTAGTTTAAATTTTCGACAAGAATTAAGGAAAACCCGGTTTCTTTCATTTTGAAAATGTTTTGAGTCGCCACCCGGTAGGATTGGGAAATGATTAAATTAGAATCAATTAAGCAGATCGATTTTAATTTACTACTAACCTGCAATTTTGAAAATCTTTTGAAAAGATTTTGAGAAAACAAATATCTGAGTTTAGGAGCTATCTTATTAAATCTTAATAAGCATCACTTCAACTTTTCGAGTTTAACTTTATTTTTCAAAATAACCTTTTTTTTTTTAATATTAAAGATGAACTTTAATACAATTAAAGAAAATTAATTCTATTTACAAAAATAAGAAGCAAATAAGAAAATAAATTTATTTGCAAAAGTGAAAATAAAAACAAATTTCTTATTTTAAGTCGCCTTGTAATTGTTTATAAGTGCCTATATACCTACTATACAAGATTAAACTTTTCCTAATTCATTCTTTTATAAAACTTTAATGTGTTAACCTTGTTTAATATCGGAAAACAATTGAATTTACATTTTTATTAATTTAGTTTTATTTAAAGAAAACTTTAAAAGGGTCTTAATTTTGATAATATATTCCTTTTTAGAAAATTCTCAAAGAAGTCTTAATTTTGAAGAAAGGGTTAATTAAATTTTATTTTTGAAAATATTTTTTCTAAGTGAAAGAACTTTTTTTTTTAAAATAAAATTTCTTAAAGGTTAAAAAGAAAAAAAAAACTTTTATTTCGAAAGAAAAATATTAAAAAGAAAACCTTTATTTTTTCCTTTTTTGTTATCTACTTTTTCTTTTTTCTTTTTAAATAATAGAAATAGGTAAATAAGTTTAAAAAAGAAAAAAAAAATAATACAAAAACAAAAGGAAAGAAGGAGTTAGACTTAATGGAGTTAGGATACAAGTTAGGGATGGTTCGATTTCAGACTTTTGGTTGGATAAGCAGGCTTAGGCTAGGTTAGTATGTACCATGCTTGTAGAACCGAATAAGGGTAGCTCCATGCAGCGGATGATGTATCTTGGGTAATTCCAAATGCCTAAATGATCGAAAAGTGGCATATTCATGAGTTTTTTTATTGGACAAGGGGGTTTTGATGAAGGTTCCGTAGGGTCTATTGGTGGTTTTTGGTGGTTGGAGTTCAAACAGCTGTAGGTGGTAATGTCTCCTTAGAGTGGTAGTTGCTAGGCTTTGAAAGGGGGTTAGGTATTAGGTTTTTAGATGCCATAAGCACAACTGTAGCACCAGTTTTAGATGAGGAGTAGTGTGGGATGAAGATTGGCAAGGTAGTCATGGTTAGGGTTAAGGCTTTGTAGTAAAGGCCTTATCGTGTGTCTAGAAGGCATGGTTATGAGTTGGTGTGTGTAGGTTTGAAAGCTTAAGTGTTGTGGAGTTCTTAAAGTAGCTTATCTTAGCTCAAAAAGCTTTGAGCTTGCATGAATCCTATAGAGAGAGAAGCGATGTAGTAGAGAGAGAAAGCTTTTGAGTGTGCTTATAGAAAGTGTTTCAAGCTATGATTTGTGTCCAAACACGATTACAAGGCCTCCATTTATAGTTTGGGAGCATGAATCAAGCTTGGAAGGTTCGAATATGGAAGATCACGACCACTCAAGTTTTAGTTGTTTTGCTTGATTCATCTTCAAAATCATGGCAAGCTTAGGTTTGATTGAAGAAGATAGTCACTAGGACGTCAGCAATTGTCAATCACAATTTGTAATAAAAAAAATTTAGCTAAAAAGGATTGGATTTTCCAAGCTGTATGGGACATGGTTTATGATTTTTTCTGTTTTTTGAGCTCAATTTAATCCATGAAATGGACGAATCAAGACACATTCTTGGGCTCAATTGGTAGTATTCCATGTCGACAACACGAAAATGGAAAGGATTTAGATTGACTTTGGTGAAAAATGGTCAAAAAATGGATAAGAAGTAAGGGGTTTGAAATAGCAAGTTTGAGTTCTTTTATTGTGTTTGCTTGTGTAGAAGATGATGCTGATGTAGTGTACATGTAGCACCATGTCAATCACATGGACCAGTCAACTACCGTCAAGTGTAAGGTATGACATGTAAACCTATCATGAAGTGACACTTGGCCTTAGTGTGATTTTAAAATTGAAAAATGCACTGTTTGTGCATGGTAGGATTTGAACCTTTAACCTCTCACTCTTATCAATGCTAAGTCAATGTGTTTAATCAATTGGGTTGTTGGCTTGTGTTTTAAAATAATTGTAGCTAAATTATATATAAGCTTTATAGCAACCTAAATTATTCTATGAAAACTATGCAAATAAACTAATCTACTTATTAACTCAATACAACATTTTTCTAAAAAATCTATTTTACCATAAAATAAGAAATTTCTATGTTCCTAAAGAACTTCCATTCTCCTAAAAATTCTATCTTTCTATTTTTATTTTTTCATTTTACTAAGTTTCTTTAATTTTTTTGTATTTTCTTTCAATTTTCTAATTTATTTTGTATATATTTGTATTTTCTATTTTTTGCTTTTTTTTTGAATTAAGACCCTTTTCTTTATTTAAGGAAATTCTAAAAAGAATAAAGGGGCAAAAATGGGTTGCTTACACTGCCATTTGGTCTATAGCTCATGGGGATGGGTTAGAGGAAGGTTCTCCACCTTATAAAAATTGCATCTATTTTGGGGTACACTTAAATGGCCTCTATTTTGGGGTCCTTAGCTATACCTCGCCAGTACTCTTGTACCCTTCCACTAAAGTAAGCTCACAAACCCTCTTTTAAGGCTGTATACTTACCTCGGTCACGTTCGGAAACTTCCTCTTTTGGATGACTTGGATTTCTTTAGTAGCCACCTTCGGAGTCTTCCCCTTGCTTGCATTGGTTGAAGGGGAAGACAACTTAACCACCTTTTTACGTTATGGGTAGTGTTTGCTCCTCTACAATAGTTGGAGAAGAAGACATTAGTGTTGTAGTAAAAGTTGGCACAACTATGGTTAACCTTGTGATGGTGATGGTCAAGGGGATTGCTTCCATAATTGGTTGCCTCTTCTAGCTTGTTTCCTTGGTGTCAGACTTTAGCTTTTGGGGCTTGGTTACCTTAGTTTCCCATCGCCTCAGGAGATCCAGTCTACCAGGCTGGGGCAACTTTCCAGAATGTGCCAACTTCTCACCTACAAAATAAAATGAGCAAAGTTAATACAAACATAAACTCTGCTGAATACTTATAAACTACATCATGTCTAGCACGGGTAAGGAGGAATCCTCGTTCCTCAAACAATGATGGATAGAGAGTAGCTTCTTATAAGCCTACATTAGTACAACAGAGGGGTTAGTTTCATTAGAGTTCGAGCACATATCTTCTAACCACTTTTTCATCATGGCCTTCTCCATGCTCGAAAATAGTTGGGAAATTGGCTTGGAGAAGCATCTTTGTACTATCTCCTTGAAATTGATTAGCTACTTATGTCTCAAGGCGATGAAGGCATTGATCTCCATCACAGCCTTAAGATTAGCCTTTTTGGAAAACTTTACCATTGTGAACTTATCCTTCCAACGCTTCATGAACAAGTCTAATCCACTAAATTTTTTTTTGCTAAGATGGTTCTAGATACACATCCACCCTTATCTTCCATAAATAATAAAATTTGAATAATTATGAGGTGGCTCGCACTACCAAGTATTCATAAAGGCTTGATACACCCTTAAAATCCTTTATCCATTCGGAGTGTTATGAGCCGGATAGACCCTATGGTAGTTGAAGAGATCCTTCTCAATTTTAGTAAAAAGGAGGTGCATCCTAAACTCGAAGCACTTCTCATAAATAGCAAAGTACCTCCTAAAAAGGAGAGTCACTCTCTTGTCAGCCCTTGGCACATGAAGTGCCATATTGGTCAAGCTCTCAACGAAGAAGTTCTACAAATAATAATTCATGTTGCACAACTTATAGTTATTCATTTGTCCATTTGGCTTAGGGCTACTGTTTGGCTTGTTGAATAATGGTAACTAATGAATCGATAAGAATAAATTATATATACACTAAAAATTATAAAATAACTTAAATAATATTTATGAGTATTTATTTACACCATATATGTATTTATGTATAGGTAGAAATACGTGTAATCACTTAAAATACACAAAATAGGCTAAAATAATGATAAATAATTAAAGAAAATGCGTGAATAATTAAAGAAAAATCAGGAAAATTATGGAAAAAATGTGGAATTGTCTAGAAAGTGGTCGTGGTAACTGGAGAAAGAAAGAAAAAAAATTAGGCAATCAAATTAACTTAACAAAAAAGGTAATTTGAAAAAAAATAAGGCTAATGTTACCTCAAAATTAATGCAAAAAAATATCTAAGCACCCTATAAATTTAGAAAACTCACTCTCACTCCTCATTTAGTTAGTTTAGGACCCAAAAAAAAAATATATATATATGGAGAAGAGAGAAAAGAAAAAAAAAGGATATTTTTAGAAAAAATTACAAAATTCGCATACAAACAAGGGTTGTAAGGAGATCCCAAACCTAACGACAATCTGAGAGTGAACGGCTACCACCACTATACCGTGATAATAGCACCCAAGCTAGCCAACAAGGCCTTGGTGGTCGGAGCCACCAATTTCGGTAAGTTCGATCTTTGTTTTGATTTGTCTTATTTTGTTAAAAATACTAAAAATACTTATAAAATTATGAAATTTGGTGGTCTAAAATATTTTTGTATGAATATTTTAGGAAAAATATCATTTTGATAAAAGTATATCCCATGATATATAGTACTTAAGAAATAATGCAAAACCGGATATATTTCGGTTTAGAAATAAAAGACGTTAGAAGTATAGTTTTGAGTTTAAAATTTTTGTATAGATTACTTAAGGGTTATATAATAGTGCTATAAAACCCTTTTTCAAAAATTAATTTTTGAAATTTTTAGATAATTTTTAGGCGTTAAAATGAAGCATAAAATGGGTAAATTAGGACTAATTAGGTAATTAGATAGATAATTATTGATTTGGTACATAATTACATGTTTTAAAATGTTGAAATCCAATAGAGTATGCTCTTTGTAGCATTTAGAGGGTTAGATATAATTATTAGGGCATTATATAGTACATAAGTAATAGGAAAAATAGTAAATTTTAAGTTAATTTTGCAAATTAGGGTAATTAGGTGTAAAATTTAATTTAAGATGAATTTAAATATTTTGAGATGTTAATTGATGTTGGAAGATGATATTTAGAACGATAGAAATATTAAATGTGTATTATGTACAGAATAGGTAATAATACATAATATGAAAAATTAGAATTATAATAAATAGAAAATATTATAATAAAAATTGATATTATACTAATAATATGAATATATAATAAATCTAGTAAAAAACTTAAATTTAAGTATTTATATGAAATATGTAAAAAAAAATTTACAATAGGCATAAATTCGGTATATAAATAAGGATTTAAGTGTATCGGGTAGAATAAAATACTAATTAGGGGTAATTATGATATTTAGGATACTTGGAAGTAATGTGATTAATTTCACATTATGGACTAAAATAGGTTTCTAAGATTCACGTATAAAATCCTACTTAAAAACAAAACTAGAACCTAATTTAAAAATTGATGCGAAAACTGAATCTGAACCTAACCCAAATCAAGAATAATTGTAAAAAACTTGAAAACCTAGATAATTGAGCATATTAAACCTTAAACTAAAGATAACAATAAGTGTTATAGAATAAAACTAATCTATAACAATTATATGAAAACTAAAACAACGTTAGTGTTATAGGGATTATTGGCAATGGATTGAGCGAGTCCTACCTCAATCGAGCAAGCGAGGAGTCCAGGTAAGTTGGGATTAATACATTGTTGTATTTTAGAGTGCAAATTTATAATACTTCGAGGCTTGAAATTGTACTTGATTATGATTGTTAGTTAGTTGACTATGCACATATGCTTGTTCGGAGGTGATGATATGATGTTGATATGCTGCTTTGACTTGTATTATGTGAGTTGTATGAAACAATTGATCACCCTAAAATGGACTTAACCAAATATTTAACTCATAAATTCTAAATTGAACATGCATAGCAACCCATTGGGGGAATATTAGGATTCACTGGCCAAAATACCAACCCCTTCGAAAAGAATAGCGCTGGATGGTATAATTGGTCTCTTCTTTATCCTTAGTCGAACTAAGTGACAGGTGAGGAGATTACAATAAGGGTAAAGTCAATGATTCGAAGGTAATTGCAGAAGGAGCGGTGTCTCCATTGCACAAGCTTAAGTTTGATCATGAGCTGTTGCATCAATGGAAACTCCTCAACTTAGATTAGAGCGGGTATAATTTCTTTAATCTCATGACGGGTTAGACAACATCATGCGATGGTATTTGCTTAAGCATGCATTGTATATAATAATTTGATTGATAATCTTATTTTTGTTTGCTATATGGTTTTAATTTTTTGTCCCAACTTACTGAGCTGTGGTTACTCACATTTCTATAGATTTGTTGCAAGTGCTAGTTAGGAAGCGACTTATATTACCCTGAAGTTAGTAATTGTTAGATCCTAAGGAGTGAGGAAATACATTTGAAGCACATATATATCTTTAAGGTCTTAGCTTTTATTTAGAATCTTTTATTTTCAAATAACGTATTACTTAAAAAATATAGGATAATAAAACCCTATAAAAATTATTTATAATACTTGAATCTTAGTGTATGTATATGTTTCCATACTTTCTTAGGTAAATAACTTATTTAATTTATGAATTGTTTACTTCAAAGTGCATTATTCGTAGACGCCTTACGTAAATTAGGTCTAAGTGCGCGGCTGTATGGTTAGCTTCTATTTTAGAATGGTTTACACGGCGAGACAGTTATGAGTCTGCCACTTTGGAGGGTGACAGGATCTAAAGAGGTACAGTTACTTCATACCATTGTGATGCTTACACATGGCTAATGTTTGGATTGGACAATCAAGATTAATGTGACTAAATGGCTTAAACTATAGGTTCAACTATATGGACATGATAGCTATCATGCCACATTAATTACATCTCAAGATTGCATGCTATGTTTAGAATTTGAAAGGCTTAGCTTCTTCAACAAGCTTTGTTGGTGACTCCTTAGCTTTTTTACCTACCATGGCATTTCACCAACTAAACAACTCCTCTTCTTATCATGGCATATCACTAACAAAAAGCTTAGGTAATCAGTTTGCCTAGCATAGGAGACTTAAACCTCCTCGACCCTTAGCCCATGACCTCGGCCCCAAAATACAACTGTACGGCATTAACTAAGATCAATTGCTCGGCTTGGCACTTCCCTATGCTTGATGAGATCAGTACTTCGACTCTTAAGTTTGGCACTTGATCCTTTAAGTACTCGAGACGGTTAGGATATGAAGGACCTAGCTGGCCCTACGGGATACTTCACCCAAGATGGAAGCCAAGCTTAACACCATGGCCTCCTCCCCAATGAACACCAAGGTGGCTCCCTACCATATCAAATTGGTCATTTAACACAACGGATACCTCCAAGACTAACTCTATTGTGCATCTAAAGAGCCCATTCAGCTACTTACTCTTCTTGCTAACCTATCGGCGATGAGACTGTACTTGGGGGGTAGGGAGGGGAGCGGTTGCGAAAGTATTGGTATGATACGTTTAGACATAGGTACCTTAGGCCTACATTGACTTATTTGACCTTAAACTGACCTGATTGAGCCCATTACTATCTTGATCTACTAGCACTTGACTTTATCAACTTATAGACTAATCTCTTAGAAGTGTCTCCAGATAAGTCAACATCCTTCGACGACCGACCTGACAGTAGGATGATCATAACAATTATTAAACATGCGGATAAGGCTTTGAGACCTAATAAAAAACCATGTCCTTACCATTCCGAAACACATTAAACTTCATGTTCCCACTACTTAGATCATGTAGATGTGCCAACATGCTAAACATGCTCCAAGATTCATGGTGGTCCTCCTTTATAAATAGTCCTAAGTGCTTCAACGATAAACTACTTTCACTTCTTTGCACATTAAGCCTACTTTGTGTACTTTGAGTTCACTTGCTCATTCTCTTATGTACCAATACTAATGTATCAGAGTGGTCACGTTGGATAACCCTACGATGCCTCTCACCATGATTTCTTTGCAAGCCTACTAAGTACTTGCACAAAGCCTAATTGCTTCATATTTTACTAGCAAAATCCTATTGACAACACTCTTCTTACAATACTATAGCAGTGCCAATCTATAATGTAGGTGAACCTATTTAGGGGTGAATACGATCCTAGTGACTCAATGAATATATTATTTCCTTTATTTGAGTGCCCTTTCTAAGGATTTTAGAGGGGTAAGGGAAATTAGCCATATAACTCTCAAGAGTTTGCTTTTAAGTGTAATGGGAGATTACTAGTATGATAAGGACAATAACTTTAGTGTTTTCTAAACAAGCCCTACTAAAGAAATAGAGTTAAGGCCCAGAATGAGTGAGAAGAAGTAGCACCTTCTAAAAACTTGGATCTTTCATCCCTTCTTAAAGATATGTTAGAATCTTTCATTATTGACACTTCTTATTTAATGGAGATTACTTCTTTTTTTTTTTTTAAAACATTGCATTTGATGAGAAGCATAATTGATCTTGTCCTAAACGGTCTTGGTCAACTCTCCAAGGGCTTTGACTCTACAATAGGAATGATGGGACAAATTTCAAACAAAATGAATCATCTTGAGGCCTATTTGATTAAAATTAATCTCAAAACTGAATTTTCTATTCACAGCAATCATGAACCTAAAAAGGGGGGAAATGTTTAATAATAAGAAAAACTAGTTTAGCTCAGAGTATAGAGAAGCAACCATAAGCACCTTTTATCTGATATAAGAATGATGAGATGATAGTTATTAATATTTTGGCATAAGTATATCAAGTGTGCAAGAGTAAGTAGAGGAGGATGCTATTGCTACCACTGTAGGTATTGGTATTACTCTCGCTAGACCAGGGGAGATCTTAAGTAGCAGATGTAGATATTTACCTAAAGGAGGGAGACACAAAGTTAGAGCAATTAAGCAAGGGTTTGTTTGAAAAGGCAAGGAGTAGATTTTGAAGGTAGAGGCTGTATGTCAATCGATAATGGAAGACTTTTATTAGTCTTTTTATAAGCTTTTTACTTGATATTTTGACTTATAATTCTTAAGACTTGTGATGTGTGATTATGTATAGTTGATTTTTATTTAATGGTTAAAAAACCTACTAATACTTTGATAAATCTTATGGATGCTTAATATTTATTTATGCTAAGGTTCAGGAAGAGCATTAACTGTTTATTAGATGTTTGTTTTCCCTATGGTTGAATTTTCACTTCTAAAAGGGGAGACTGTAAGCAACTTAGTTTTTTACTTTTATTGTTATAATGAGTTGTTTACAAGTATTAAAAGGAGAAGTAGAAGCAAATAAGGAGAATTTAGAAGAACCAAATTTGAAGATCTAGCACTCAACAACTAAGTATATCTACGTAACAACTTAAGCAAGAGTATAAGAATGAATCTTATTATACCACCAATGGTTAAATATGAAATATTTTGAAGCAAACATCACAATATTTCTACAGCTACAAGATCCTCAATATATACTCAAATGAAAGTTTTTGAATAAAAGTCTATTAGATAAAAAGAATTTTATTAGTAACATCTATATGCAATATAGCTTTTTTTCCCTTTAAGAAGAAGTATTTGGTAAAAAAAAAACCTTAGTTATGCACTATAGATGTTTAAGAAATAACTAAATCTATTTTTGGTAAGCACATTTGCTAGCGTCTATGGACTTAAGTTTCTATAAGAAAGAAACATTTTATAAAAGGATCTTATTTTATAGAATCATAACTATATTTTTGAATTTGAAATACTTCCTTAATCATTTTGCTTTAGCCATTAGTTAACTAGCCATTAGGTAACTATTTCAAAAGGTTTTTGAATATGTGGGAATCAATTTTCTAGCCATTGTGATCATTGTGATATGGAGATCATTCTATTTTAGACAAAGCTTAATCTCTATTGAAACTGAAATCGAAGATTAGAAAAATAGAGGAAGAAGAACAATTGAATATGATGTACTTGACTAGGTATTGCTATTAAGAAGTGTTCTTACAAAAATTGAAATGTTGCGTAATATCTTACTAGCAAATAGCTCAAGAAGTTTTCAACAATTGTAATTGAGTATATGTCTTTTTAAAAGATGTATCTTATTTGGAGAGTTATAGTGAGTTTTCTATTATAACTATAGTTTAGACTCAAGGACTTAGTACGAGAGGTGAAGACCTACAATGTGAAGGAATAAGGGGTTAAGACTAATGAACAATCACGAGAACCCAAGAGAACCGAGATAGACATAGTGATGGTAGTTTCTACTAAGTGTTATTAGAGTTGTCAAAGTTATAAGACTCATTTGTACTTGCTTCTAAAAAGAAATGGTAGATTTTTAACGGATTGAATTAGTAGTGCTGATGGAGAGGGCAGAGGTAGGAGGTTAAATCTTTATATATTAAGGCTTTATCTCTCTATCTTTCTTATTTTTTCATTTACTCTAATTACTTGCTTATTATTATTGTCAAGTTATACTAACGAATTACTATAGTAGAAGCAAACAAATGTACATAACTTTGATGTTATATTAAGTGCTTCATCAATATAATCTTAAAAAGAGGTAGATTTGAGATTGAGCTTAAGTTTTCTACAACAACCAATTCACTCCTTCCCCACTTTCATCTTTTACTAACCATGTTAAACTTATGATCTACTAGCCTAAGATACACTTGATCAAATAAACAACAATTGATGTAATAAATTGAAACTTTTATTAACAAAGTTGGGATAATTATTTTTGAAGGAGCATATATCTTGAGAAAAAAGTTCAACACTTACTAAAAGTATAATGAGGTCATCTCCATATACCTTTAAACATTCATACTTGTCTAAATCATTACACACTCATGTGAATTTGAGGTTGCTCTAATACTAAATGAGACAAAGATCCTAGATCTAGAGTTTTTCAAAACCGATAACACAAATAAAGAAGGTACTTTTGTGGATTTTAATGTACTAAGTGAATTATAAATAAAATGAATATGAGCAAAATTCATGATTTGAGATTACGCATAAACAATGAAATTGAACTGGTTTGTACTCAAACTATCGATCAACTTTACGTATGACCAACAAATTCACTATATTACTATTTCTGACTAAAAAAGTGTCCAACTGATCTTACAAAGGTGGAACGAATAATCCTTTCTTTAGATTGAGAAAAGCTAAGCAAATAAAGAAAGGAAAACTTTCATCATTGATTAATTAGAAACACCTTTCATCTTGTTCAATTCATAAGAACCACAAATTAAAAGACTTAAAGTTATCAATCTAATGCCTAGTAATTATAATTGATGTGCCTATTTATAGGCTTATGAGATAAATTCTAGCTATATATGAAAGGAAACAACTTAATGAGAAATATATCCTATCAACTAATACATAAAAATGAAAACTATCAAATAAGAATATCTCTAGTTTAATGGATGAAGGGAAATTGATAAGACCAAAAAACATATTAGAAAACTAACATAGCTAAATAGATGAAAAGAAAATAGTTAAAAGGGTAAGTTAAGCATGTAGAACTAGCTAAAGGTGATCTTAGATGTCTTTGATCGCATGAACTATTCAATTATCCTTAGTCACTCTTTGATTGACTTCACATCTTCCATGAATGCATCATCTCCTTTCTTTAAGAAGATTCATCTTCAAACCTAGTTTGTAGGGATGAACCTAGGATAGTATAATTAGGGAGGCTAGACTTATCTTAATTAAATCAATATTAAAATTATCAATGAAAAATATCTTATTATCGTCATAATTATTTTACATCTTATATATGTTGGAGAATCTTGTTAATAATTACTAGTATAGCAAGAAAAACAAATTGACATAGATATAAGTATTATATTATTTTTTTTTATAATAACTTTGTCTAATTGTCTCATTAACAATGTTAAAAAAAGGAATATCATTTTGAAAATAAGTTATTACCTAATCAATTATTCAATAATTCACATTCATTTTCATAACATTAATTGTAAAAATGAATTAATTAAACGAAATCATACAATTGGTATTATTTACAATAATTTATGTGATAAGACCAGAATATTTATAATATGAAGAAAGTAATTATTATCTATTGTGTATTACTAATTAAAATTTAAAAAAAATGTTTAATAAATGTAGAAGGACTAATATCTTTTAAACAATAAATATATATAAGAAAAGTAAAAGAATGCAATAAATGCACATATGAAAAGTAAAATGCCAAACAAGAGAGTTGAACCTAAAACCTCATGTTTGTAACATTAAGTATTAAACTACTAAGTTATACCTAATTTCATATAACATTTTGCTCTTTAAAATGTATATTTAGTATACATATTTTTTCTTTTATAAAATATTAAAAATTAATTTTTCCCGAGCTCAGAGGGGCCGAGGCCCCTATGGGCCCCTTCCCTAAATCCATCCTTACTTGTTTGTTCTCTAAGATTAAAAACTACCTATAAAATTCAAAATCAAGACTACAATTCTAAATAATGCGAAAAATGGTTTGCAAACACAATCGGATTTCTTTCTATTCATCATGAACCTAGTGAATATAATTTATTGTGTTCAGATTTGCTTTAAAGATTGATATTAGAATATTAAGACAATTTTTTATACATAATGGTAGATTTGTCAATAATTTTTAAATTAGTTATGCATTGTTGCAAAATAGACAACATTGGTCTCCATCCATAAAGAATGGATTGATATGTTCATAAATTGGGTTACCTTGCATTTCTAATTTAGTGCATTTCTTATCAATTGTTTCTTTGCACTCATTACTACAAGGTCCAAGTTCAATGGATTTCTTAATTGGATTATTATAGAGTTTTCTTTTATCTACCCAATTATGTACCCAACTTTTAGTTCTTTCTAGTTCCTATTAGATTCCTCCTTGGTTAAAGGCATTAAGGAAATTTTTCCTCCCTTTTCGATAAGTTCTTCATAGGATCATGCACAACATTACCAAACTTTCCACAGCTTTTGCAAAATTATATGGTAATCACCCATGAATTAATATAGCATAGAGTTGAATCCTCAGATGCACTACATTATAAAGAACTACTTATGTCTATTTTGTTACTCGAATGACCTCACTGTAATGAACAAGCTCATGTAGACATGGATAATTCACAACTTCTTATCTTAATTTCTCCACTACTTAGTCTGGAATCAAATTGGTAAGGTTGTCATTAATAAGCACACAATAATCAAACAACTAAGGTTATCATTAATAAATACACAATAACCATGCCCTCCTTAAGCCTTACTACGTGTAAAAAAAATTTTTATATCCTTTAGTATGCCCTCCTTGAGCCTTAATATGTGTAGAAAAACTATTCTCCATCTCCTTTATTACTCTAACATAATTCAAATCTAACAACTCAAATCATAAATCAACAATCTGATTCCATAAGTTCCAATTAAATCACAAGTCAACCATAAATTTTTATAATACTTAACCAACAATCAATTTTTTTGACAACCCTATCTCTACATTACCAATAGAAAAATGTGAAAATACACTCATCATAAAATTTCTTCATGGATAATACACCTTTGAATGCTTTAAAACAAAAATGAAGAGAATTCAAGGTCGACTGATACCCAAAGATAAAAGAATCTTACGTTTAGGGCTTTAAAAAATGATAAAATAAATAAAGAAGGTATTTTTGTAGCTTTTCATGTATATATTTGTGTAACTATGAAGAAAATGGATATGAATAAAATTAATTATTCAATATTATATGTAGGTAATAAAATTGAATTGATTTTTGATCAAATCATAGATTGTTATTATGTACTACTTATGAAACTATCATAGGTATTGAATGAAATTCAAAATGACTCATGGAGCTTAATTAATAAATTCACTACAAGTTGTAACTAGATAGATAAGAACTAAGTCAATAAAGAAAGGAAAACTTTCATCATTTATGAATTAGGAGGAAACAAATCTCTCTCAATTCATAAAAACTACAAAGCTTTACTAAACTCAAAGTTGTTAATTCATTGTCTTATAATTGAAACAAATTGCATACAATATCAATTTATAAGCTCATAAAAGAAACCGTGACTACCTATGGAAGGAAACAACTTAATAGAAAACATACCTTAACAACCAAGTAATACATAAAAATAAAAACTAACAAATATGAAAACATCCCTATTAAATTACTAAAAGAAATTAATAAGATTGAATAACATAATGGAAAATGTTGTTCCTAACTTTTACTAGTAGAGTTTTGACCTTGTGAAAGCCTTTCAACAACCATAAATGGCCTATAAGACAAATGAAGTGAGAAGAAAAACTAGGGGGATTATTCAACAAGGTAAATTCAATGCTTAAGTTAGTGTTATAGGAGAAGGAGAGATAACGCAACAAAATTCGAGGTAGCAAAAGTGCATGTAAATGGTATTACCTAAAAGCCTAATCACATATTTATTAGAGTGAGGCCAAAATAAATTAGGAGAGCATATCTTTCATGTTGAAGGCATGTTTCAAGAATCTCAAGATGTAATTTAGAGATACTTGACAGTTGCTGGTCATGGCAACTGTTCTTGCGAAGAGGTGTACGAGTTTCATGGGCTAGGCTTGGCTGACCTAAACTAATAGCCTAAGTCCGTCAAACTTTAAGTATCCTCATTTAGTTAGGTTAGGTTTTGAGTTGAACACTCAACATAGGTTGGCAAGGATCATAAGTGACTTAGTTTAGCTTGACTTGCATCTTGCTAGAGACACCTGGGCTACATGGAGCTCAGGCATAGAGAGAGGTTGGAATGGGCTCAAAAAGCTTAGCCTATGCCTTAAATAGGTTAAATTAGGCTTGAAGGGTCCATGACTAAAATGGCCTATCAATAGAAAATTAGCTAAACTATATAAAATAAAAGAAAATAGCTAAAACGAAGAGTTAAGCATGAGGAACTAGCCAAAGGCTAATCTTTAGTAACACAATCACATGAATTAGTTGACCTTAGCCAATCAATCGCCAGTCAACCTCTTTCCTTAGGAACTCTCTTATTGGCTTCTAGGTTTTAATGCATGTATCACACATTTAGGGTTTCAAAAATTAGTACAAGGTGTTTTGGGAAATTTTTGACATGATATAACTCTTGCAACACAAAAGCTTATGCTAATTAGTAAGGCATACAACATTGGCATCTTACATAAAGGGAACAACCAAAGACAATCATATTAGCTGGAATAGAGAGAGCACTAACTAGATAGCTAAATTAGTTCTACTAACCATAGAAAGAGAATTACACCAAAAGATAGGGGTGAAAAACATGTCTATTATTTTTTAGAAAAAAAAATTACATAAATATGGATTAAATGAAAGATATTGTATAAATATCAAGCTTGAATTGTATTTAAGAAATGTGATATTGGAAATAGTAAAAGAGTCGTATTTCATAAATATGATTTAATATTTTGCTTATAATAGCTAGGTCGTATTTAAGAGATGTAATATACATTAATTATATATTTGTCGTATCTATAAACGCCCAATTTTTTGCCCCTTTTAATTTTAGAATTTTTAAAATATAGTAAAGGGTCTTAATTTAGAAAAAGAAAAATTTTTTTTTGGAAAAATACAAAAAAATAGAAAATTTACAAAAAAAAAAACCAAAAAAAAAAGAGAAAATTTAGAAAAATTACAATAAAAAAGAATAATAAAAAAAATCAATTAAGCTTAGATAAAAATTAAATTGTACAAACTTTACAAGTAGTCTATTTTAGGTTGAAACTTAGTTTAGTGTTTTTATTTAGCAAAAGCCAAAAAAGAAAAAAAGAAAAAGAAAAAGAAAAAGGGGGGATTGGACTAAGTCTTAAACCTAGTCCATTTGATTTGGAAATAGGGCTTGCTTTACAATGCGTGAGTGCATTACATGCGTATGCGAGGGCATGTGGTACGTACCTATCACATGACCATGTACCCTTGTTTTGTCCATCATCTCCATGCATAGGAAGAGTAAAAAAGAAAGAAAAAAGTTTGAGATACCTTCTCTTTCTTATTCGATTAAACTCACTTCTTAGCAATATTTAATCAAATTAAATATGGGAATCAAAAGAGGAGATGGTATACTTTAAATTTGGACTCAAATCTTGTCTAAAAATATAAAATTTGAGAATGTAATTGGGTCCAAAAAGATGGAAAAAAAGAAAAGACGCGTCAATACCCAATTATTAAAAATCTTCGAATTCAATACGATTCAAAGGTTCTCATGTTTATTTCAAGTTGTGAAACTATAAATGGGGACATTAGGAAGCCATTGGGGCATGAAGAAACAATTAAATCGCTCCCATTCGAGCTTTAATGTCATTTTCTCTCTCTAGAGTTTCAACTCAATTTCTTTATCTAAAATCCACCGCTTTCGATGGTTGTTGAAACAAACAAACTACACCACGAGTATTAGCCCCCCAAAAAACCCCTAATCCATTCATCAATTCTTCTACAGCAACCATTGCATGGTCACATAACCATTAATGTCACCACCCATTTCTGATGACTAACCAAAATTACCACCAAATGATGAGGCACTTAGCCTACTTTGCCATTCATCAATAGGAAACTCACAAAAACACTTCTTTCGGGTCAATTTGGAGCGCAGAACAACCACAACTACCCTTTCATACCGCTGTGCTTCTTCTTTAACTACGAACCGTGTATCAACCTATGACCTAACCTTGCACCAACCCGTGTTGACCAAATGAAGATCCAACACGCTTCCCCCTTAACTTGGTCCTGCCCACTTGTGTTTGTATTGTTGTTGTTGTTTTTTTTATATTATTTTATTTATTTTATGTAAATATTGTAATTGTAAATGTAAAAAGAAAAAAAGAAAAAACAAGAAAGAGAAAAGAAAAAAAGAAGAAGAAATAAGTGAAGTTTAGTTTATTTTCTTGAATTAATACATAAATAAAGATAAAATAAGACAAAGTAAAATAAAATAAAGAAAATTAATAAAATTAGAAAAATTGTTTTATTTCTTAGAAAAATTGATTTTCCAAATAAATAAAAATAAATCAACCCTTTTTCAAAAATTAAGACATTTTCAAACCTTTCCAAAAATGAAAAACCTAATTTTGGACCCTTTTCAAAAATTTTTCCAAAATAAATAAAGTGGTTAAGAGGCGTAAACTCAGCTAATTTTCAAAATTAAAAATCATCAACTCATTTAAATTTTTGGAATGAACTACGAAATTTTGATCCTGACAAGCGAGTAAGCACTTGTAGCAATTACGAGACGACTTAAAGTATAAAATTTTTTTTTCCATCTTTTGTAAATATTTGTTTAATTTATCTTTTTTGTAGATCCAATTTTATTTTCTTATTTGCATGTGAGTAGATAATATTTTTTGAAAGGTATATTGAATAGTAAATCTAAATTCGAAAAGTTAAAACTAGTATTCGTTAAGGGTTTAAAAAAGTTAGCCCTCGAATTTAAAAATCTAGTTTTCAAAACCATTTTAAAAAAATTAGTTTTATTGAAAGACTGATAGCTAAGTTATAACTAATCCTCCCAATTAGTTATGGCTTAACTTTTTTTTCCGGCTCCGGTTGAATGGTGACTTCAAATTATTTTCAAAATGAAACCAAGTTTTTTTTACTCCTAGTCAGGGGTTAATATTAAATGGGTTAAGATTTAATATTAATCAGGTTAAAAAAAATAAAAACTAGGAAAAAATTAAGCTCAACTACTTGGCTAATCCATTGAGGAAGTCAAGATGGCTATCCACTTAGGAATTTTCTGAAATTAAATTTACCTTTTAAAATACCTATGTTATTTATTTATTGTTATAATTCATTTCTTGAATATACTTTGTTTTAATTGTTGTATTTATTTTTTGCATGCAACATACATTGGGATATGGGGGGTATCATTTATTACATCAAGAATACAAGGTAGACAGGGCCAAACTCAAGCCATTTTAGGACCCTAAGAGGGGGCTATTATGTTAGCTTCGGATGTTGTAGGGTAACCACCTTCTGGGGCCAATCATGCCACCTTACTTAAACTTCAATATTATCAATGAGCTGTTTTTTTAAAAACGTGTGAGGTCACAAAGTTTAACGACCTTTACAACTTACCTTAATTGTATATACTCTCCTTAAAGCTTGAGTTAATATACCACTCCTAAGAATTACAACCCTACTAATGTTTGAATGTTTTAATATGATCGGTTTTTGTAAAAGTTAAATCAAACAAGTAGGGATGCAACTTAAGGAATAATGTATTAACTTAAACAGTTCTTGCATCTGCATATTTGCACATGCATTCTTTTGTTAAGAACTAATTCTTGTCTATAAAATGTCTCGGCTACCAAATAATGGCAGGAAACCAACAAGCGAATAATCAAAGAGTCAATAGATTGCTAGATGCCTCGAGAATCCATGAATAACTACTACAAGCTAAAGCTACCTATTGGAAGCAAAAGGGCTAGACATGCTGAGGCCTCTAATTGAACCCTATTAGCTCAAGTCAAAAAAAGCAAAAAAAAAAAAAAAAACCATGAATTAAGCTCTAAAAATGCTGGACAAAATTGTAGCCCAACTATGAGAGCTAAATTAAGGACTTTAGATGTAGTTAAAAGGTTTTGAATAAGTTTTAAGTTTCATTGAGAATAAATGTTAGGCTCCTTTTCTTTTCTTTTTATCATGACAATAAAAGCTCTCTTCAACGTATTACTCTTTATTCTTTAGTTTTTCCCTCTTTGCAAATAGTCATTCATCTAACCTTTTTTTTCTCCCTCTCTTAGGGAGATGTTAAATAAAATTCATTGACTTATAAACAAAGCCCCATAAATCACCATCCTTATTTGTAATTAGATTTCTCAGTTTCTATAAAATAAAGCTTTATCTTTCTCTCTCACATATAAAAAAAAAGAAGAAGAAGAAAAAAATAAAAAGAAAAGTTGCTAATAGTTACAAATTCTTATGGGCTCAATCCAAATACAAGTTAGCTAACCCAAGCATAAGCCCTTGGCCTATTAAGGCAGCCAATCTAAACATAAGCCCTTCAGGCCATTAAGGCATTTAACCTAAACAAAAGCCACTTAGCCCATTAGGGCGGTTGAACTAAATGCAAACCACAACCCATCGAGGCAGTTGAACCAAACATAAACCTTCACTTATCAAGGTATCTTAGGCAAGTCGAAACCCTTAGTCCAATGAGAAAACCAAACCTAAGTAGGCCAAACATAAAATCAAATGCAACCTCATTCTCGAATTTAGATTAAATGAAAAAGTATCACGTTGGGGCATATCTTAAGAAACTAGGGGGTAAAGTCTGTCTCCACCTAAGGGAAAATAAATATAGATTCCTTCTTAAAAAATTGGTAACTCACTTTTAAAAAGTCTAAAATGAAAAGAGGCGAACTTCACTCCACATATTAA
Organism: Lumnitzera littorea; assembly: GCA_024138015.1. Classification (NCBI taxonomy): domain Eukaryota; kingdom Viridiplantae; phylum Streptophyta; class Magnoliopsida; order Myrtales; family Combretaceae; genus Lumnitzera; species Lumnitzera littorea. Next base: position 106,106,629 of record JAMXBB010000005.1, on the reverse strand, counting down.
CCCTTAAACACTTCGAGAGTTAAGTGACATAATCATGAGGACATTTTGGATCATTCTTTAAATGATGTCCATTTTGAATTTGATACGTAGATTAAAATAAAGTTAGGCATTCATTTTCAAATCCTAAACACGATTATCTCTCATTACCACATTTCATCTTACCTATAAAAATCCCATTCTTCCAAATTTCCATAACATCTTAAAAACAACTGTTCTATCACTTATGCTCATGCTTCATATAAGTTTTAATTAGGCCCGTTGGACCAATTTGGAGAATTTCCAAATTTAAACCCTATCAAGTACCATCTTACAATAAGGCAATTTGGAGGATAGGATCATCGATTAAGAGAGAAGAATAAATTTGGTTTGTGCTTATTTTAGTAACATTAATTCAAAAACAACTTTTATTTTTTATAAATTATTTTTCGTTGAAATAAAGAAGAGCTAACCCCTTTCTAAACATCTCAAGCTTACACATTTCTCACCTAAGCCCATACACTTGGAATCCATGGATATAGGGCCTTGAATCTGTCAAAGATAAAGATCAGCAATATAGATAATCACTCTTTGGGCCAAAGGAAAGAGAGAAGAGCAAGAAATAATGGGGCAAAAAAAAAAAAAAAAAGGAGAAAGGTTTGAAAATTGGTTTTACCTTAACCAAAGAAAGCTTAGAAGATGTGAAGCCTATAATTAAAACCCAAATATTCCTAAGAGACATAAAACCCTTATGCCCATTCTGAACTACATACACACTTATCCTAAATCACAAACGCAAGGTCTTTCTACCCTCAATACCACTATCTAATAAAAAGTTATTCTAATCACAAGAATAATTTATCCTAAATAAAAAAAAAATTTTGAAATTGGGGCAAGCACACTTCTAATTTTTCTTAAAGGTTCTTGACTTGTACACCTAAGTTGAATAAAGAAACCTTTCAAAATAGGCCTTCTCATTAGTCTTCTTTGAAAGTTTGCTAATGGGTATAAATTCTTATCAAGGAACAAATGTTATAATCATCCCCTTTCTTGGCAATCATGTCAAGCATCTCGTATTGTTCTTAACATTTGAAAATGTCTCTTAACCTTGATGCTAAGCTTCCTCATGAGGCCTTGTGATTTTAAACATTATTTTCTTAAGAAAAAGGTAACTCATGATTAGTCTAAATGAAGAGGGCTTCCTTATAAACTTTCGATTTAGATTACACTCTTGACTACATTCCCAAGAATTATAGTCCATCTTTCATATTTCCTTTAGGGCTCAACTCTTAGAGTGTTGTCTCATCTTTCATCATTCCTTTAAGGTTCTAGTAAGCTCTTAGAGCACTATTCCATCTTTAATCCGTTCTTTTTAAGGTTCTAGCCAACTCTTAAAGTGTTATCCCATCTTAATCCATTTTTAGGGTTTTTCCCATCTTTTATCCATTTTTAGAGTTCTAATCAACTCATAGAGCACTATCCGATTCACTACTTTTCTTAAGGTTTAGCAAGCCCATAGGGTGCTTCCCTATTGATCAATCTCTCATTAAGATTTTAGCTAACTCGTAGGGCACTTCCCTTCACTACTTTTTATTTAGGTTTTTAGCAAGCCTATAGGGCGCTTCCCCTTTAGTCTCTCCCTCTTATGGTCTTAGCTAACCTATAGAGCACTTCTCATCACCTATATCTCTTCAGCATTTTTAGCAAGCCCATAAGGTGCTTCTCTTAAACCAATTTAGGGTTACTATTCTCTTATAGACATTCCCACCTAGGTTAGTTAACTTAGAGAAGCACTACCAAGTCTTTCAAATTGATTCTTAATTTAGGGTTCCTAGTCCTTCAAAGATGCTCCCGCTTAAGTTAGTTAGCTCAAAGAAGCATTACCAAGTCTTTTAGATCAATTTCCAATTTAGGGTTGCTTGTCCCCTAGTGAAGCTCTTGCCTAGGTTAGTAAGCTCAAAGGAGAACTTCTAATTTTTTCTCCAGTCGATTCTAATTTAGGGTTGCTAGTCTACTAAAGACGCTCTTACCTGGGTTAGTTAGCTCAAAAGAGCACAACTAGGTTCTCAATTAGAGTCTTAGCCAACTTAATAAGCGCTTCGCTCATTTACCTAAGATAGTCAGCTTAGAGAAGCACTTTTAAGTTTTTTCTCAAATTAATTCCAATTCAAGGTTGCTAATCCCTTGGAGATGCCCTTACCTATGTTAGTCAGCTTAAAGGAATATGACCAGCTTTTAATTTAGGGTCTTAGTTAGCTCAGGAAGCGTTTCGCCCATTCGCCTAAGTTAATCAAGTTAGAAGAGAACAACTAAGTTTTCAATTTAGGGTCTTAGCTAGCTTAAGGAGCATTTCACCCATTTGCCTAAATTAGTCAGCTTAGAGGAGCATAACTAGGTTTTCAATTTAGGGTTTTAGCCAACTCAAGCAACACTTTGCCCGTTTACCTAAGTTAGTCAGCTTAGTAAGGCATTACTAAGATTCAAATTCTTATCTAGAGGCTTGGTTAGCTCAATGAGCACTTCGCCCATTCACCTAGATTAGTTAACTCATAGGGGTATGACTAGGTTTTTAAACTCTTCTAAGATTCTTACCAGTCTACAAGGGCGCTACCCTCTTTTAATTTCTTTTGTATCCTAACTAGCTCTTAAAGCGCATCCTCTCTCTTTCACCTTTCACCATTCACTAAATCCCCAGCAAATCAAGTTTACGGTAGCTGGTTAGCTATAGGGCTTCTTTAGGCAATTTCACCCTTAGGCAAAAATGACGTATTTTTTTGTCTTTGTAGAAAAGTTTTACTTAAACTTCACCATAAAGAGGGATAGCTGTAAACATCCCATTTTTGCCACACCCCTACCCTTTTAATTTTAGAATAGAATAAAGGGTCCTAAATTAGAAAAAGTAGAAAAAAAAAAGGAAAATTTTATAAAAATACAAAAGAACCCCAAAAAAATAGAAAAATTACAAAAAATAAAGAAAAGAAGAAAAAAATTTTCAATTAGGCTTAGATAAAAATTAAATTGTACAAACCTTAGGAGTAGTCTATTTTAAGTTGAAGCTTGATTTAGTTAGGAAAAGCCAAAAGAAAAAAAAAATGAAAGAAAAAGGGGGATTGGACTAAGTCTTAAACCTAATTCATTTGTTTTGGAAATAGGGCCCAAAAGTCCTAGTCAATTCATTGAAGAGGACAACAGGGTGCTATTGTGTGCCCAATTGCTTTACAACATGTGCATAAGGGTACGTGACATGTGCCTAGCACGTAACCATATGCCCTTGTCTTCTCCTTCATCTCTATGCATAAGAAGAGTAAAAAAAAAAAAAAAGCTCGCAATCCCCTTTTTTTGTTATCCAATTAAACCTACTTCTTAGCAATATTTAATCAAATTAAATATGGGAATCAAAAGAGGAGATGGTGTGCTTCAAATTTGGACTCAAATCTTGTCTAGAAACATAATATTTGGGAATTAAATCAGGTCTAAAAAGATGGAAAAAATGAAAAAAAATGTGTCAATACCCATTTATTAAAAATCTTTGAATTCAATACGAATCAAAGGTTACCATGTTTATTTCAACTTGTGAAACTATAAATAAGGACATCAGGAAGTCATTGGGGCATGAAGAAACGGTTGAATCACTCCCATTCATGCTTCAACGTCATTTTCTATCTCTAGAGTTTCAACTCGATTTCTCTCTCTAAAATCCACCACTTTCGTTGGTTGTTGAAGCAAACAAACTACACTATGAGTATCAGTACCCCAAACCCCACTACCCCCTACCCCCCCTAAACCTACTCATTATTTCTTCCGCAGCAACCATTGCATGGTTACGTAACCACTAATGTTGCCACCCAATTCCAATGATCAACCAAAATGGCTACCGAATGCCAAGACACCTAGCCTACCCCCATTCATTGATAGGAAACTTACAAAAGCACTTCTTCCCAATTGATTTGGAGGTTGGAATGGCCAAAACTGCCTTTGCATGCTGTAATGCTTCTTCTTCAACTACAACCCGTATGCCAACCTACGACCTGACCTTGCTCTGACTTGTTTGACTTGCTGAAGATCCAACTCGCATCCTCCTTGACTTGGTTCAACCCACTTATGTTTGTATTGTGCGTTGTTGTTTTTTTATATTATTTAATTTATTTTCTGTAAATATTGTAATTGTAAATGTAAAAAAAAAAAAAAGAAAGAAAGAAAGAGAAATGAAAAAAAAAATGAAATAAATAAAGTTGAGTTTATTTTCTTCAATTAATACACAAATAAAGATAAAAAAAGATAAAGTAAAATAAAATAAAGAAAATTAATAAAAATTAGAAAAACTATTTTATCACTTAGAAAAATTTATTTTCTAAATAAATAAAAATAAATCAATCATTTTTCAAAATTAGGACATTTCCATAACTTTTCAAAAATGAAAACCCCCAATTTAGGACTCTTTTTAGAAATTTTTACTAAATAAATAAAATAACTAAGAGATGTAAAGTCGACTATTTTTAATTATTAAAAATCATCAACACATTAAAATTTTCAAAATAAACTATGGAAATCTAATCTAGACTAGCAGGCATGTAGATACTCATAGTAATTATAAGGCAACTTAAAATATGGAAAATTTTCTTTTTTTTTTTGTTTTGTAAATATTTATTTAATTTATCTTTTTTGTAGATTTACTTTTTTTTTTCTTATTTGCATGTAAATATATATTACTTTTTGAAGGGTATATTAAAAAGTAAATCTAAATTTGGAAAGTTAAAAGTGGTACCTGTTAATGATTTAAAAAAGTTAGCCCATGGACTCAAAAATCTGGTTTTCAAAACTATTTTAAAAAATTGGTTTTATCGAAATACCAGTAACTAAGTTATGATTGATCTATCCAATTGATTATGACTTAACTCTCTTTCCTGACTCTTATCAAATGATGACTCCAATTAGATGACGACTCCAAACAGGTTATGGTTTAATATTAATCAGGTTAAGAAAAATAATAAAAACTTGGAAAAAATTAAGTTTGACAACATCTCTTAAATGCGAAATTAATGTAATTAAATATATGACGTACATACAAATATCTATGTAGCATTTTAGAGATATAAGATAAGTTTGGTAAATTAGTAATTGTAGATACCTCATTTTTGCTATTTTTTTTATTTATTTTTCATTAGTTGAGTCAGTTAATAAATAAACAAAAAAAAAAAAGAAATAACCAAAAAAATAAAAAATAAAAAAAGAGAGTTGAGTCAAGTCGAATCGTATCGAGTTAAGTCATGTTATATTGAGTCAAATCGTATTGAGTCTAATCATGTCGTATTGAGTCGAATCATATCAAGTCAAGTGGTATCGAATCGAATCGTATCGAGTTAAGTCGGATCGTATCGAGTTAAGTTATGTTGAGCTAAGTCGTATTGGATTGTTTAAGATCAAATCGAATAACGGTATGTGATTAATTTAATAAAATCATTAAGTCATTGGAGAATTGGGCTTTATTAAAATGATTTTGGCCCAGTCCAATTTAAAGTAGATTTTTATCTAATTTATATTGAGGTAGAATAGACTTAAGATTTATTGGATAAGGTATTGGCTTATATCTGATCGGATCGGATAGGGTTATGAAAAATAGAAAGCCTAAATTAAATAGGGTTTCTAAAAGTTAGGATAAATTTTTGAAGAATTGTAATCGTATATTCTGTATCTTCGATACGAAAAATATGATTGAGGGTTCATAAATAGTACGTTGGCAGATAAAATTCACGAAACACAACAAAGCTAGACATTGATCCTAATTTACGAACCCCACTTCGCCAAATTTTGAACTAACTAATCACAATTCATAAAGCAAGCAGCAGCCAAAGTTCAATTTCAATCTACAGCCCCTAACGCTATCCCATGTCGACCAATCCTCAATTCACATCCTTGAAACACCCTCAATCTATGCACACACACAGCTCCACATACAAGCCGCAATTTTATACCATTCTCAATCTCCTAACTGAAGCTCTAGCAGCCAAACACAATCTGATTAAGCTTACACAATCCTCCGACACAACACAAAGACACGCTAGCACGTTGATCTACTAACCAATCTGATGCAATATAAAGACATGCCACCATGTTGATTCGTTAACCAATCGAAGTCCATCGCCTGAATGCTAATTTTCATTTGCATGCCTTAACGTCCTCACTCCAATTTACTATCCGAAGTCCATCTCCAGCAATCCGAATACGAGCCCCCATCTGAAGTCTATCTCCAACAATCCAAACACATGGATCTCAATTCACATGCTGAAGTACGCCAAGCAACCCCCTATCTGAATCAATTCATAGCAATCTACAATCCAACGCATGGCAGCAATAATCCTCGAAGTCTAATTCTAAGCCACATCCCAAACACAATCCAATCAGCACGACGTACGTCCAACAAGCCAGTATACACATAAACATGAGCACGATACCTAGATGATCATGATGCACGATTACGTACAATGCATAGGTAGAATTATTTTATTTTATTTATTTATTTTTAGTTCAATTATTTTACTAACCTATTTTTTTGTTTTGGTACAGTTTTTTTTATTATTATTTTCATATTACATGATATATTTTTAGATAATTCTAATGAAATTTAGTTAAATTGAGTTTTTAGTAAAATCGCATTTTTTTTGAAAAATAAACGTATTTTGAGCATATTTTCTAGTTAAGATTTGAAAAAAATACGTATTTTGTGGTTAAGATTTAGAAAAGATACATACAAGATACGTATCTTATGGTTGGGATTTGGAAAAGATATACATGTAGATATGTATCTAGATCGTATCTTCAACATATCTTATAATTAGGATTTAAAAAAGGTATTCTTGACATGTAGTGGTTTTAAAAATAAAAAATCTTAACTAGAGGTTTTAAAAAAGATTCAGTTAGTTAAGGTTTTTTTTAATTTGAGAAAATTAGATTTCTTAGGTTTTTTTTTAAATAATAAATTGATAAATAAACGTAAACCTAGCTCAGTTTTTTAAATAAAAAGAATCCATCTATTAAATATTTTATAAAAAGAAAACTACTGTTGGTTTAATCTCGACTAATGGGTACGTAGGCATCTTTGAGGCAATCATATGAATTTTTTTTTTCCTCTTTTTGAAAAATTCGTAATAAAAAATAATCTAAAAATCACTTGAGTTATATTTTGTAGTTTAGGTATATTTTTAGTATTTTTAAGAAATTATAAAAATGAAAGCCCATTAATTTTTCTTTAGTTTTTACATGGTGACTTAGTCTTAATAGGTTAGCCTCTAAACCTAGTTTTTTTTTTTTAATTTTCTAAAAATCATTTTTTAGAAAATCCAGTTTAGTAGCTAAAATTTTATTACTAGTTGAATTGGTTTGTAACTCGAATTTTTAAATTTGTTTAAGAAAAATATTTCCTTAGTTTATTATCGAATAATTTGTATTAAGCGAGCTGGGCTTAATATAAGTTAAATTAAGAAAATCAAAATAAGGCTCAACAGAATTAGCGACTCCACTTAGGAAGCTTGGTAGGCTAATCGGGTGAAAATTAAGAATTATTTATGGGCTTTTGTATTATTTTTCTTTAATTGTATTATAGTTGTACTAATTATTTTTTTAGTGATGTAGATCCTAAGAAAAAAGCTCAACCCAATAAGCCTTTTTGGGGAATTAGAGGAGGCTCTTTTATTTTAATTATCTGCATGTTTAGATGTGGTTGGACTTGAGCCATCTTAGGAACTTAAGACAGGCTACCATTATATAACCCTCAGGTTGCTAAGGTCTTTACCTTCACCTAGCAGTGATAGGCGAAACTCACTCAGGCTTCGATGTAGCCTATTAGGTTTCTTTCAGGAAAGCCTTGGAGCAATAGAGCCTGAGAGTGGTAGACCCCATCCTCTTTCATCATACTTTTCAAAAAAAGGATAGTTATTTTTTAAATTATAGGAAAAACCCGATTAATCTACGGTCAGTTTGATTTTTATTCTTCAAAAAGGGGAAATTTTTAAAAAACTAATAACCCTTATATATGAGTATTCGTGAGTTTCATTTTTTTTAAATCTAATTTTCAATCCTACTTATATATATAAGGGTATTTTTCAACCGTGAGTTCATCATAATTCCTATAATTTATTAATTACTAACCCTATTGCATTGCATACATATATAGCATATTGCATTTTTTTGTTTGATTTTACTTTGTCAATGCTTGTTTCTATTTAATCGCTTTCAATCTTTGTATTATATGTGTTTTATTTTTATTGTTTCTAGGTGAGTGAAAGGTTGCATAATTTCTAAAGAAGTTTTTGAAAAGCTGCAAAATTATTAATGTCATATCCAACTTTATTGCAAATTTAGTGGTTTTGTTGCAAATAATCGCATCATTTCATTTTGTTTTTATGTAACATAGATATGAAGAGTTAGGATAATGTCAATCCAAAGCCCGTCCATGAGGTCCAATTGGATAAGTATTCCTTCCCCGAGGCCATCTTGGAGATTGGTTTAACTAGCTTTGGCCACCAAGCAAGATCATATTTGTAAGAGGATTGAGCCAATCATATCCCTCATGTGGGTCTAACTTTACTGGCCTCTAATTCAAGCCCTTATCCATTACTAGGATCCGAAATCTATAGCTTTCAAGTTCGGCCCAAACATGTTGACACCCACTATAGAAGAGTACTCGCAATTACTTAGCCCCCCCCACCTCTTGAAGTAGGCATAATTGTCCTAGATTTTAGAGTCCAACTCGAGAAAGCTTTCAAGACCTTATTGGGAGTCAAAAAGCTAACCTTAGCACTGTTCTTATCTTTAGAGGGCAAGAAGTGTCTCAGCATCTTAAGATTAGTAGAGTAGTTCTTAAGCCTAGACGGTTATCAGAGGTATTGCTAGATTTTTTGTGGGGGATACGAATCATAGGCCCAAAAGAGGGTCAATGCCTTTATCATAGCAATATATGGGACAATGCTATTTCTTGTCAAATAAGGTAAACTCCATTATAGGGTAGCTAAGCTAGTGACTTAATTCTTAGTCAGTAAATCCTATATATTGGCATTACTGGTAGAACAGTTTAGGACACTCACTTACTTGAAGAAGCAAGGGCATGGGTACTTCACGATTAACCCTACAATCCTTGCCATATGGTTTCTTAGTCACACATAGGGGTATGGAGGGAATCTTCTCAGAGAGTTCCTGATTGGAAATATGAACTTGATTAATGACTTTGCTCACCACCTTAAGGTACCAGATGAAGCTCAATTTAAAGGATGGGTGTCAATCATCAACAAGAGGCAGCCAGTAGATTTTATGTGGACAGCTAGATGGAGCCATTACACTCAAGCCATCTTAGGGTGTGTTGACTATGTAAGGGTTCCCCTTATTGGTATTATGGGTTATATAGGATATTTCATAACTTGTATCACCAGGTAACTAGGTCCACTTCAAGAGATAGCCTATAGGGGCTCCTTGGACGTCATCACGATGAGTTATTAAGATCCTTGTTTACCCATGGCTACTCTGATTCAACGATTACTAGAACTCGTGAAGCTATGGGAATGGAGAGAAGTCAAGAAAATAGTTAATGTAGGAACTTTGAGGGGGCAAAGTAGGAGAATACTAAGCCACCAAGTAGTTCATCTATGATCAGTTGGAGAAGACTGGAAAGATACAGTATGAAGCTTCAGACGTATTCAAACATGAGCCAGAACCGGCATGTCTTTCACCTATTGAGTAGGCTTACCGAGATACCATATGGGCTAGAGAGAAGCCTAGTTCCAAGAAATTAAGAAAATTATTGAAGAGTTAAAGCTAGAAAATGAGAGATTGTTGGAAGAAAAACAATTCTTGAGGAGAAAGATTCGAGAAAGGGATGTTATAGTCTAAAGACTTAAGAGAGAAGTTGATAAAGCTCGTCCTAGCCAAATCCGTCGACTCTTATAGATATAAGATTTAAGTGTTTTTTTTAGGAAGATTAGTTAGGGGTTTTCTTTTCTTCTCCTTGTGTTTATTATTTAAGTTGGATTTTACGATTATTAATAAATTTGTAACTTTATTGAATGAAAATTTTTATTGATTACGCAGTCTCTTGCTCATTGTTTATTTTTTCTCTTAATAGTTAACAAAAAATAATAAAAAAACAAGAAAAGGAAAAAAAAAAGAGCAGGTAATAAAAAAACAAACAACAGAAAAAATAAAAAACAACAAAAAGTTTTAAAGAGATCTAAAACTTGGGTTTTCGCGTAGGATTTCAAAGATAATATCCAAACAAGTAGACTCAGTTAGAAGCCCGATATTCACTCGCTCTAAGGCAAGAATGTTAACTTAGGGTACTAGAAACATCAGTCAAACCGAGCCCAACATGAGAGTCATAACCCTAGAGGAAAACATAAACAAGATAGCCAAACAGATCCAGGCCCTTACTTGAGCTATTGGAATTCTCAATGATAGATAAGGATCCCAAGTCAACCCTAATCGAAATATAGAAGCAACCCCTCCCCCTGAATTGGAAGATGAAGAATCGGTTCCTAATGTTGAGATATGGAGGAAGGAGATTGAAGAGAAGCACCAAGAGATGGAAAGAAAGTTTATGTAGAAGTTGACTAAAAAGATGAAAACCCTAGAAATGGTTAACAGGTTTGAATAGATGGAGATGGTCAACTTGCCAACATATGAAGATGATGACTTCCTAGAAAGATTTAAAATACCAGAGTTCGAGAAATACAATGGGATCGGCTGCCTGAAGCTCTACACTAGGTTGTACATTAGGAAAATGAGGAAATATACGAAGTATGACGAGGTGATGGTCAAAACTTTTCAAGACAGCTTGATTGGGTCGCCTTAACTTGATATGCCCAACTAGACTTAAATGAAATCGATACTTTAGATAAGTTAGCACGGGCTTTCTACAACCAATATAAGTTCAACATCAAAGTGGCCTTATCCATGTGGGATCTGAATAATCTACGAAAGACGGTTAATGAAAGTTTTAAGGAATATGCTCAAAGATAGAGAGGTATGGAAGCTAGGGTGACTCCACCCTTAACTGAAAAGGACTTGACTTTCGCTTTCATCAACACTCTTGGAAGTCCATATTACCAACATTTGGTCGGATACTTCGCCTCCAACTTTGTAGAAATTGTGGCCTCAGGGTGCTAAATTGAGGAAGCTATTGCTATTGGGAGGTTTCTTAATCCTAAAGCAGTTAAGAAGAAGACACCTCCCCCAAGATTTTCAAACAGAACCAAAGAAACCACCGTAAGCGTTGTCAATACCGGCAACCTTGTTAGACTTGCAGCCTCAGTAGCCATGACAGGAGGATCTAATCCCCTACCGAATCCGAGTCAAAACAATTGCTCGCAAAGAAGACAGTTTACTCATATGCCTATTTCTCTAAGCCAGGTTCTTGCACGACTAAGGAAGGAGAATCTCTTGACATTCGAAATACCGAAGGAGGGATAAAGACCGAGAAACTATAACCCAAAGCTCTGTTGTAATTATCATTTAAGGCAAGTGGGACATTCTATAGACCAATGTTGGAGACTTAGACATCAGATCTAGGATCTTATTAATGCAAAATTGGTTCAATTAGATTTCATTCAAACTCCTACTCCTAACGTAGGTAACAATCCTCTGCTACATTATGGACATTCAATCAACATAATCATTGTGAAAATTTCTAAACTGGAGATTGATCTAGATAGTCTTCCCATCACCATTGATGAGATAGCTTGGAATCTAAGGTAAGGCAAATACTTGCAGAATATGAATCTTAAAGATAGAACCTAAACTAGACCAACAATATATCAATTGTTGAAGCATGGGAAGATAAAGAAAGCTGATATTATGGCTATAACGGTTCCAAAACCATGAAAGAGAAGGACTTAGAAGGAGCTTAGAGAAAGTTATGAAGTCAGAGATCTGACATTTGATACCTTAAGAGAACCGTTAGGAAAGTTTAAGTATTTGGTGGATTATGCTGGTTCACCTACCACATATGCTAACAAACCACCCACTAGATGGGGTTCAGAATTTGAAGAAGAAGATAAACTTATTGCAGAAGCCAAAAAAATGGTTGAGATGGTTGGAATGATTGGAGATGGGCATAAGCCATTAGTTTTTGAGTACTACAAGAAGACTAAGAAGGTTGAAGAATTGGGTAAGCCTAAGAAGATTGCTTTCAATGTCCCTATAGCTCCAGAGAATTACAAAGCAGCCCCTTTGGATTACCAAACAGTGAATCAAACAACTAGGCCCTCATCACCTATAGTCGGTGGGCTTACGTACTCGGGGCGAGTTTATAACCAAAACAAGGAAGCCTAGAGGAAGTCTACTATGGAAGAGGCTTCTTGAAAGATCTTCAAAGATATAGATGATAAAGTTCAAAATGTTGTTAAGAAGATAGTGAAAACTAGTGAATATAAGATTATAGATCAACTAGTCAAAGTACCGGCCCAAATCTCTCTAATAGGCTTGCTGTTGTCATCAGATACTCACCGGAAGACATTAATCAAAATTCTGAAAGATGTCAAAGTACTTGAAGGGATTTCTACTAAAACGTAAGGATTGGTGGTGAACTCAATATTTGTAATGGATCAAATTTTGTTCTTATCAGATGAGCTAGATGAAGAAGGAGACCATCATACAAAGCCCCTTTTAATAGTGGTCAAGTGTACAGGGAAAGTGGTTGCTCAAGTTTTGATAGATAATGGGTCTTCACTAAATGTATGTCCCTTGGCGATACTAAATTTACTTGGAGTAGATTCAACTGAGATTAAGCTAAACTTGATTTTAGTAAGTGCTTTTGATGGATCAAAGAAGGAGATAATTGGGGAAATTGGGCTGTTGGTTGAGATTGGTCCATAAATGTTTACTATTCTATTTCAAGTTCTATATACACTGCGAACTTTTAATCTTCTGCTGGGAAGACCATGGATTCACTTAGTAGGGGCAATTCTATTCAGCCTATATCAAAAAGTGAAATTCATAGTCGAAGGGTAGCTGGTTACTATTTTCGGAAAGTAGGACTACGAGATTTACAAAGAGATAGCTATTTTGTGTTGGGAGTGAAGAATTAGAGGAGCCAGGATTGCAAATTTTTTATGAAGTTAGTATGATTAAAGAGTCAGGATAGGGGGCACAGGGTCACTTAGAACAACCTAAATAGTAGATTGGAACATTCGAGCTTAAGTATAAGCCTATTGAAGATAAGATCCAAGAAATGAAGGCCAAAACTAAGGGTAAGAGAGGAGATCAGCTATACCATGGTCATATGGACTTTCCGAACAATCATCAAACATTCCTAATACCGGCTAGTGTTCAAGAGCTTAAAGTAGCCAGTTTATCCAAGGTTTTGGCTCAACAATGTAGCATTGGTCTTGATTAGAAGGAAGATATTAGCATACCAGTTTCCTTATACAACTGTTTTTTCATTCCCGTTAATAGGTTTCTTTAGAAAAGTAATATTAGATTAATTAGGAGCATTTGATTTCATAATTAGTCCAATTAATTAAGCCTTTTTTTTTAGACAATTTGAATTCATTCATTCAATAAAATTCATTCCTTTCTTTCTATCAATTCTTCCTCGTTATTTATTCGCTATCCTTCTTTCTGTTTTCTTTACTCTTCAGATTCGATAAACACGATGAATGTAATAGATATCTTGTGCAGGTAAACGATAAAAGTACTAATATCACCTTCAGCCCTACTAGGTCAAACGTCGGAGATAATATTGACACCCTAAGCGAAATACAAGAGAGTTGGTGTCAATTTGAATAAGGTAGAGTAATTATTGACAAACCAATAGTTGTGATTAATTTGGAGACAAAAGAAAACCCATGAAACTTGAAAATTGGTAGTAATTTAACGGATGATAAAAAACAAGAGTTATCACAATTGTTATTGGAATACCTAGACATATTCGCTTGGTCTTATGAAGATATGGTCGGTTTAGATTTGTTTATCGTAGTTCATAAATTGTCAACAAGGGAACAAATTAAACTGAAAAGACAAAAGCTTAGGTGGTTTAGATTGGATATACTCCTTAAAATAAAAGAAGTGAAGAAATTGCTGGAAGTCAGGTTCATGAAGTGTCGAATTACCTCAAATGAGTGGCAAATGTGGTGTCAGTGTTGAAGAAAAATGGGAAAGTTAAGGTATGTGTAGATTTCCGTGATTTAAACCAGGTGACACAAAAGGATAACTTTCTTTTGCCGCACATTGACGTATTGGTGAATAATACACCCGAAAACTATCTTTTCTCATTTATAGATGGTTTCTTAGGATATAATCAAATCAAGATAGTGGAAGAAGATAAAATCAAAACCACTTTCGTTACCACTTGGGAAACATTTTGTTATCGCGTGATGCCTTTCGGGTTGAAGAATGCTGGAGCAACTTATCAGTGTGCTATAGTTGCCTTGTTTCATGACATGATGCATTAGGAAATCGAAGTTTATGTAGATGATATGATCACCAAATCCAAGGAGAATGAAAATCATGTGGATATTTTACGTAAGTTATTTGAGTGGTTAAAGAAGTTTCAATTGAAGCTGAACCCTGAAGAGTACACCTATGGAGTAACCTTGAGAAAATTGTTAGGTTTTATAGTCAGTAGAAAAGGAATTGAAGTGGACCTAGACAAAGTCAAGGCAATCATAAACATGCTTGTGCCAAAGACTATAAAAGAAGTACAGGGATTATTGGGGAGGTTGAATTACATTTCTCAGTTTGTATCATAGCTAACCGATAGATGCAAATTGTTATTCAAACTTTTGAGGAAGAATGCTGCGATAGATTGGGATGGAGAATGTGAGCAAGCATTTGCTAAAATAAAAGATTATCTCATGAAATCACCAGTATTGGTTACTCCTACACTAAGATAGTCTTTGATCCTCTATTTAACGATTCTTCCTGAATTGATGGGGTGTATGTTGGGGCAAAAAGATGAAACGAGAAGAAAAGAGCATCTTATATACTACTTGACCAAGAAGTTAATAGAAAGTAAGCAGAAATACTCAGAAGTGGAAAGAACATGTTGTGTCTTAGTGTAGGTGGTGCATAGGCTTAGGTAGTATACTCTCTATTATTCAATAGAATTGTTGAGAAAACATGACCAGTTAAGGTATTTGGCAAAAAAGCTAGCATTGATTAAGAGAATTTTGAAGTGGCGGGTATTATTCTTTGAGTTTGATATCAAGTACGTAAGTCAAAGTTCAATTAAGGGGTAAGCAATGGCTGATCAATTGGCAAAATACCTATTAGAAGATGAAGATGATGGTTTAAAAGCATAATTTCTTGATGAAAATGTGATGATGGCAAATGAATTGAGTAGTGAGAAATTGGGATGGAAAATGCATTTTGATGGAGTAGCCAATGTGTTCAAATGTAGGATAGGAGCAATGTTGGTATCACCTTAAGATAACCATTTCCCTTAGGTAACGAGATTGACATTTCTGTATACGAACAACATAACATAATATGAAGCTTGCATTTTAGGGCTGGTGTTAGATATGGGAATACAAAAGCTTAAAGTATATGGAGATTCTTCTTTTATAATGCTCCAGATCCTAGGAGAATATAAGACGAAAGACGAGAAATTGATACCTTATCATGAATATTTAAGCAAGCTGATTGAAAGATTCCAAGAAATTTCATTTACTTACATTCTAAGGACCTAAAATCATTTTGCCGATGCATTGGTCATGGATGGGATAAAAATTCAGCCCTTAAAGATTGAGGTGGAAGAAAAACTGGCTTTTTACCTAATAGTTAAAGAGAAGGAATCAAAGAAACCTTGGTATCATGATATCAAAAAGTTACTTCAAACGAAGGAATTTCTTGAAGATGCTGATAGAAAAGATAGAAAAACTTTACGAAGATTAGCTGCTCATTTCTTAATAAGTGGAGCCATGTTGTACAAAGATCATCAGATACAACGTTGCTAAGGTATGTAAATGAAGAGGAAGTTAAGAAATTAATGAAAAAAGTACATGGAGTCTATCATCCTCACATAAATGGGTACATGTTAGCCAGAAAAATCATGAAGATGGGATATTTTTGGATGACGATGGAATCAGATTATATTAGGTACATGAGGCACTATCACCTATGTTAGGTGTACACTAATAAAATCAACACTCCTCCCCAAGAACTGCATTGTCGTTAGCTCCTTGGCCTTTCTCGATGTGAGGAATTGACCTGATCGGTCCAATTTTACCAACGGCTCCGAATAGGCATAGATTCATTTTAGTCGTGATCGACTATTTTACCAAGTGGGTAGAAGTAGTGTCGTATGCTATGGTGACTAGAGGAGTAGTGGTCAAATTCCTAAAAATAGATATTATTGCAAGTTACGGTGCACTCGAGTTTATTATTATAGACAACGGGACAAATTTGAACAACAAGCTAATGGATAAAGTGTGTAACCAATTTAAGATCAATCATAGAAACTCAACTCCATATTGACCTCAGATAAATGGGGTAATTGAAGCTACTAATAAGAACATCAAAAGAATCATTGAGAAAATGGCGATCACTCATAGAGATTGGCATAAGATGCTTCCCTTTGCTCTCATGGCCTACCAAACCTTAGTCAAAACCTTTACTAGTGCAACATCGTATTTATTGGTGTACGGAACTGAAACGGTACTACCGATAGAAGTAAAAATACTTTCATTCCAAGTATTGGTAGAAACTTAGCTTGATGAAGCAGAGTGGGTGAAGAAGCGGATGGAGCATTTGAATCTCCTAAATGAGAGAAGACTTACAGCTATATGTCATGGTCAGTGCTATTAACAGCAAGTGATCTGAGCTTTTAACAAGAAAGTATACCCGAGGTATTTCAAAGAAGGAGACTTGGTATTGAAGAAAGTATTGCTGAATGCAATAGACCCTAGAGGCAAGTTTGCTTCGAATTATGAAGGCCTTTTATGTGGTGAAAAGAGTATTATCAGGAGGTGCATTAGTGTTAAGAGAAATGGATGGCCCGGAATTAAGGGGACCCGTGAAATCAAATGCAATCAAGTTGTATTATCCATGAGAATTGAGTTCAATCAAGATTTCAATTTTTCTTGAATTGTTTGTGGTTAATTTTTCATCGTTTACAAGTAAAATTGATATACATGAATGTTTCGAATTCGGATGGTTATTGATCAACAAACACTTTACCAATAAATCCTTGTGTACTATGTTTCTTAGCCTCATACACTTAAACACTAAACACTCACCAATGAATCTGAATCACTAAATAAATTGAAATCAAATGCTTTTAATAATTTAATCTTTTTTTTAAATAGATTTATCATTCAGGAATCATAAAGAGTGAAAATTGAAACTTGGTGATGATGAAAGCAAAATTAATACATGAGCATGGTACGATACAAGATTCATCAGCAAAAAGTTTAGAAGGTTTTATTGAAAGAGAAAAGAAAGAGAAAGAAAAGAAAGAAAAAGAAAGAAAAAAGGAAAAGAGGCAAGAAGAAGCAAGCACAATCTTTTGGTGAAATTCTGTTAACTGAACGAGTAACTATCAAGAGTCTATGTGAGCATGCCAATTGGTTGTTATCCGAGAAATTTTCTATTCCCAGGTAAAATGATCTTAAAAGTCTTTGAATAAGATATTTAGGAGAATTAACAAGTTTTTTTTTTTTAAATCTTATCCTCTTCAAATTATCTACCCAAACTCAAACTAGTTTTTTTTTTTTTAAATCTTGAAGAGATCTATCTTTTTTAGATCATCAAAACAAAACCAGAATCTTAAAGAGATCTATCTTCTTCGGATTAATCAAAACGAATCTCGAAAAGATCTATCCTTTTCGGATTAACTAAAATGAATTTCGAAAAGATCTATTCCTTTTGGATTTTTCACTAAATTAAAAAAAAAAAAAATTTAACAAGATCTATTCTCTATGGATTGTTCAACAAGTAAAAAGAAATCTCAAAGAGATTTATATTCTTTGGATTGTTCGATAAGTCAAAACAAATCTCGAAGAGATTTATCATCTTCGAATTGTTCATCAAACCAAAAGAAATCTTAAAAAGATCTATCCTTTTTGGATTATTCACTAACGTAAGTTTTTTGAAATCATGAAGAGATCTATCATTTTTGGATTATCCACCAAAATAAGTTTTTTGGAATCTTGAAGACATCTATTCTTTTTGGGTTACCCACCAAAGCAAGTTTTTTTGAAATCTCAAATAGATCCATCTTTTTTGGATTATCCATCAAAGGAAGTTTTTGAAATCTCAAAGAAATCAATCCTTTTTAGATTTTTCACCAAATAAAGCAAGAATCTTGAAGAGATTTATCCTTTTCGAATCATCTACAAACCAACACAAGTTTCTCGAAATCTCGAAGAGATTTATCTTCTTCGAATTATCTATCAAAATAAGTCAATTTGATCCCTAGTGGTCTTCATTTAGTTCAAAGTCTGGCAAAAATGGGTATCTCTTTTGTCTTTGTAGCGTAGTTTTAATCGAACTTCATTACAAAAAAGAGTAGTTGTAGATACTTCATTTTTACTATTTTTTAAAATTTATTTTTCATTAGTTGAACCAAGTTAATAAATAAACAAAAAAATAAAAATTAAAAAAATGAAGTCGTGTCGTATTTAGTCAAGTCGTGTCGAACCGAGTCGTGTCGGATTATTTAAGATTAAATCGGATAACAGTATGTAATTAATTTAATAAAATCATTAAGTTATTAGATAATTAGGTTTTATTAAAATGATTTTGGCACAGTTCAATTTAAAGTAAATTTTTATCTAATTTATATTGCACTAGAATAGACTTAATCTAGAAGTTAGGTTAAATTTTTGAAGAATTATAATCGCATCTTTTAGTATCTTTGATACGAAAAATACAATTGGGAGTTTATAAACAGTATATCGACAGGTGGACTTGAACACCTTTTTTTAAACATACACAATTCCCCAAACACGTTTCACTCGTACCGCCACAATTTATGAAACACAACAAAGCTAGACATTGATCTTAATTCATGAAACCCCCTTCGCCAAATTCCTAACTAACTGATCACAATTCACAAAGCAAGCTGCAGTCGAAGTCCAATTTCAATTTGTAACCCCTGACGCCATCCTACACTGACCAATCCTCAATTCACATCCCCGAAACACCCTCAATCCATGCGCACATTCAACTCCACACACAAGCCGCAATTTCACGCCATCCTTAATCTCCTGACCGAAGCTCTAATAGCCGAACATAATTTGACTAAGCTTACGCAATCCTCTGACGCAACACCAAGACACACAAGCACGTTAATCCGCTGACCAACCGAAGTCCATCGCCTGAACGCTAATTTTCATTAGCATGCCCTGACACCCTTACTCCATTTCACTATCCGAAGTCCATCTCCAGCAATCTAAACACGAGCCCCCATCCAAAGTCTCTAAATGTACGGATCTCAATTCATAAGATGATGCACGCTAAGCAGTCCCCTATCCGAATTAATTCATAACAATCTGCAATCCAACACACAACGGCAACAATCGCTGAAGTCCAATTCTAAGCCACGTCCCACACACAATCCAATCAGCACAACATACATCCAACAAGCCAGTACTACACGAAAACGAGCACGATACCTAGACGATCGTGATGCACGATCACACATAATATAAGTAAAATTATTTTATTTTATTTTATTTATTTATTTTTAGTTCAATTATTTTACTAACCTATTTTTTGTTTTAGTACATTTTTTTTTACTATTATTTTCATATTGCATGACATTTTTTTAGATAATTCCAATGAAATTTAGTTAAATTAAGTTTTTAGTAAAATTATGTTTTTTGAAAAATAAATGTATCTTTAATTTATTTTGTAGTTAAGATTTAGAAAAAATACGTATTGATATATGTATCTTGTGATTGAGATTTAAAAAAAATACGGATCGAGATACATATCGAAATATATATCTTGCAATCGAGATTTATAAAAAATACATATAATATGTATATCTTGTGGTTGGGATTTGGAAAAGATACGCATGTAGATACGTATCTAAATCATATTTTCAACATATATTATAGTTAGGATTTAGAAAAGATATTTTTTAACACATAGTGGTTTTAAAAATAAAAAAGCTTAACCGAAGCTTTTGAAAAAGATTCAATTAGTTAGGGTTTTCTTTAATTCGAAAAAATTAGATTTCTTAGGTTTTCTTTTTTAAATAATAAATTGATAAATAAACATAAACCTAGCTCAGTTTTTGAAATAAAAAAAATCCACCTAATAAATATTTTATAAAAAAAGAATTATGGCCAATTTGATCTTGACTAATAGATACGTACGCACCTTTGGAGGAATCGTATAAAAAATTAAAAAAAAATATTTTCGTCTTTTTGAAAAATTCGTAATAAAAAATAATCTAAAAATCACTTTAGTTATATTTTCTATGTTTAGGTATATTTTTAGTATTTTTAGGAAATTATAAAAATAAAAGCCCATAATTTTTTTTTAAATTTTTACATAGTGACTTAATATTAATAAGTTAGCCCTCAAACCTAGTTTTTTTTTTTATTTAATTTTCTACAAATCATTTTCTTAGCAAATTCGTAGATCGGTAGCTAAATTTTATTTTTTTTACCAATTGAATTGGTTGGTGACTCCAATTTTTAAATTTTTTTAAGAAAAATATTTCCTTAATTTAATGTTGAGTAATCTGCATTAAGCGGACTGAGTTTAATATAAGTTAAATTAAGAAAACTGAAATAAGGCTTGATAGTAATATTTTTCATATAATTAAGAAATACATGATATTTATTAAATATAATGGTAAATAAGTAAAATTCTCAAAAAGATGGAGGAAATTGTTATAGGAGGAGTATTAGGGAAAGTCAAATCTATAATGAAATGGATAGAGATCGAGATCCTAATACTAGATATTATCTCTATCTTGGTGCTCTTAGAGAAGTAAAAATATAATATTGGACTACAAGATAGTGCAAGGAACCAGATGGAAAATTCTAAGGAGCTGAGACTTTGGATAAATAATCATTTCAAAAAACCTTTCGTTCAGCGGGAATCCTCTTAGTATCTGATATACTTAACGACCTCTGTGGGGTTTAAGGCAGCTTCTTCGAAGATCGATCTAGAAGAAATAATTTATAAAGCACTCTAAGTTGCTTAGTGTACTTAAGGCACCAAACGAAGATTATTTCCATGTACGTTCTTATTAAAAAAATACTGAAGAATCATTCAAGATTTAGTTGAAATTGTTATTGTAAACTCCTAGAAACTTAATCAAGGACTCCTCATCTAAATGTAAGAAAATTTGAGAGCAAATTGAAATAACTAATATAGACCAATAAGATTTCGTTATACCTTATATAAATTGATTATCAATATCTTGGTGACTAAATTAAGGTCTCTTTTAGACAATCTCATCCATTCTAACTAGGCTAACTTTATTCCATAGAGAAAATCTATAGATAAAATTATATTGGTAAATGTGTTATTACATAGCTTCAATACGAAGAAGGGGAACAAAGCATATATGATGATATGATTGATCTTAAAATGGTTTAGACAACCTAAATTGGGATTTTTTAAGAAACACGTTACAAGTATTAAAGTTCCCAAATTGGTAGAGAAAAACGATATTATCTTGCATCTTCTTCACGTCCATTAAAGTTTCATTAAATGAGAGTTAGAATGTCAAAATATCATGATGAATTAGATATACTATCCTATTTCACCTCATATTTCCATCTTAGCAATAAGCCTAATAATAAATCATAGACTAGAATAAAAACATTGGGATCCAATAAAATTTCGAGCTTCTGATTTGGAATTTATCCAACCATATTTGAAGATGATATGGTGGTAATGATAGAGACAAATTCACACCCCTACATGTTTGATATATCAAGCACTTAAGGGGTTCGAGATTTAGTTAAACCAATCAGTAATCCTTTAGAAGTCAATAGTTTTCTTTTCACTGGAATCTAAGAGGCCACAAATAATTGATATTTTAGGGATGAAAGAAATATATGATTTAAGATATATCTTATACTTCAATTGTTGAAAGGAATGAAAGCAAATTTTGATCAACTAGGAAAAAGGAAAAATTTATAGGAAATTAGCTAGATGGAAGAGAATGCTTAGCATGGTAAGGAAATTTATCTTGATTAAGTCTACCTAAGAAGTAATTCCAACATATTATATGCAAAGTATGGGCATGGTGAAAGAAAAGAAAGAGGATTGAATTGGACAAACATTTAGGAACTTTTTATCAAATTGATATAGTTGAATATAATAATTAAAGATGGACTTATTAGGAACGGAGAGATACATACTTTTGGTATGAGAATTGTGTAAACCCTAAAGCTAAGCCAAGTAACTATAGGTTTGAGCTTAAAACCCAAGGTTTAGGGCGATCGGCTAAAGGATCCGATCAAACCCAAATTATAAACTATTTAGCAAAATACCAGTAAAAATGACCCTGTAAACTTAAATTTAAGAAAATGAGTAGTAAAATAGGAGACTATAAAATTTTCAAATTTTAAGCATAATAACTGTTAATTACCGAAAAGGCAAAAAGTGTAATATAATAACTAATAAATTAGTAGAGATAGATTATATGTATACTAAAAATTTTAGAATGACCAAAATAATATTTAGGAATGTTCACGTGTACCTTACATGTATTTACGTGTAGATAAAAATACGTGTAATTACTAAAATTGGCTGAAAACTAAGTGAATAATTAAAGAAAAATACAAAATAATTATAAAAAAATCAGAAGAGGATAACTGCAACAAGATCAGGTTGTGGACTAAAAAGAAAAAATTAACCAATAAGAATTTGACAAACAAAAAGTCAAAAATCAAGGAAATGGGGCAAAATCCCATCAAATTAATACACATTAATTACTATATTTGTCTATAAATAAGGAAAAAATTCTCAGAAGTCATTTAGATAGTTTATGATATGAGAAAAATCGAAACACAAGAAAAATTGAGAGAAATTCCAAAAAAAAAAAAAAAGAAAACTATGCAGATTAGCAAGGTGAACTAAAACCACCACTCACCACCACTTGGGACCGAACCACCACCACCACCACCCTACACTAGAACCAGCGCCTGGACCGGCCGATAGCCTTAGACCGGGTTTGGACGGCCAGAAAGCTTCGAACCGGTTAGTCATTTATTCACCCCGATTTTTGTATAATTTTGTAAAATTAGTTATTTTGCCTAGAAAATGATGAAACTTGTTATTCTGAGGTTTTATTGTATGTAGATTTAGGGAAAAATATTGATTTAGTTTAATTATGTCTGGAAATATAGGTTCCCTAACAAATTGTTCAAAACCGAGCATGAATAAACCGGAAATTAAATAGGCTTAGGGATGTAGTTTGGGGCTCAAAAATTTTTTGTAGGATTCTCATATGATGTAGAACAGTGCTATGAAGCCATTTTTTTTACATTAATTTTCGAAAATTTTAAGTTAATTTTTAACCCTAAAATAATGGTAAAATTGGGTGATTTAGGATTAATTAGGTGATTAGGATGCTAATTACTGATTTGGATCTTAATTAGATGTTTAAGGAAGTTAATCTCTGCAGTGGAACCCTAATCCTAGCCTTTAGGTATTAAGTATGATTAATTAGGGAAATTAGGTAAAGAATATAAGAAATTAGGAATATGTGAAAATGTAAATTAATAAATCTAACAAAATAAAGCTATTTAGATAATATTATAATTAAAAACAGAAAAATAATAAATCTGAAATAATATTTAATTTTAAGTAAATATCTTAAAATGTAAGATTTTTACACATCGGAAATAAATCTGATACCTCAATTAGGGTTAGCGTGTACCGAATAGTTTAGAATACCAAAATTACGACCCAATAGGATATTTGAATACCCGAGCATAAGGTGATTAATGTCACATTGGGATTCGAGCCTAATTACGACCTAGGAATTAAAACTAGAATCTAGTTTAGGAGCCGAACCCCGAAATAGAATACAACGAATTATTAATACGTTGTAGGTATACATGAGGAAAATGAGTTACATTATAAATTAGAATAAGAATCCATAAAATATAAGTACTAAAAGAACCTATTTGTATTATAGGACACCCAGAAACAAATCAACTCGCAACTAGAGGATCGAGCGATTGAGCAAATTCAAGTAAGTTGGGTTATTGCTTATTGTAATAGAGTACTAGTTTTGTAGTGCTCGGAGACTTAGGCTTGTATATGCTTGTGATTGTAAATAGTTTGCGCATGTGTTTGATGTATCTAAATACGTGCTGGAATTTGTACTGTGAATGAATTTGTGACTGATTGAATTGGTATGAACTTGTTTGAACACCCTAACCGGAATTTAATCTTAGTCGACCTTAATAACCGAAAATGTCATGCATTGCAACCCGTTAGGGGATCATAGGACTCTCCAACCAAATACCGACCCCTTCGAAAGGGATAGCGCAAGATTGCAAAATGGTTCCTTCTTCATCCTCAGTCGAACTAAGTGACAGGAGAGGAGGTCGCGGCGGGGGTAAAGTCAATGGTTCGAAGGTAGTCGCGGGAGGAGCGAGGTCTCCATTGCACAAGCCTGGGTTTGGTTGTGAGCTGCTGCACAACATGGAACTCCTCAACCCGGATTGGAGCGGGTGAAATTTCTCTGATTTCACAACGGACCGGACTACGTTGTGCGATGACACTTGATTGTTGCATTGCATGAAAATAATTGTTTGTTAACCTTGTTTGTGCTTGTATGCATTCGTGAGTCTCCACTTCAACTTACTGAGCTGTAGTTGCTCATACCCTTATAAATCCTTTTGCAGGTTCTGATTTGTAATCTCTTCAAGTACTATGCCGTCCTACAATTATCCAGAGGTTAGTCCTTTTGAAGTTAGGGGTGTGAAGATCAAGTTATTTAGCAAATGTGTAACTAGACTGACCTTGTAGTTAAAGGTTGAAGACTGTTAGTTATTCTGTAAATTAGTAAACTGTAGTTATTATGTAAAACTTCCTAGGAAGCTCTGTGGACATATTTATAATTATCTATGTTTTAAAGAACTTTGTGATAATTATCATAATTGTTGTATAATCATTAATCGAACTGTTTACTTCAAAGCGAGGAGTCGTCGATGCCTTGTGTAGATTATCGCTATGGTAGGCACTGTGAGGCCAGTTACTATCATAGAATGGTTTACACGGCGGGACTGTTGCGACTTTGCGACTTCGAGGCGTAACAGTTCTCGGTTGGTATCAGAGAGAAGTTTTAGTAAACTCGCTTTGAAGCGTCATACCTTAAAAGAAATAGACATTATAGGAATATTGAGAGTGGGTAATATTAAGTAGGCGATAAAAGATTATATAACATAAGTAACCTAAATCTTTAACATAAGAAATATTAATTGGTTTAATTATAATTACAGGGTCGAAGGGGAGAATTAATTCATAGTTGGATACGGTTTGGATGGAATGGAGAAGTATCTCCCATTAACTATAGGGTGAAATTACAATGGCTATTAATGGAACTAGCTGATTGGAATATATTTAGGACGGTTGATGAGATTATCAATAAGTTTCATGATAAAATGTGCTACAGTTGGAAGGATGAGTGGGCATGGATGGAAATGAGTTTAGGCCCCCAGTATAATCGATACACTGTTATAGTCGCTTTTGAGCAAAGATGGTTGGAGAAAGAGGGAATAATAACCCTAATGATGCCCTTACGGTATTTTCCTGCTAGGTTAGAGGATGGGAGACCATACCCTGCTAGTATTGCACATATCCCTACTGACATTCCATACATTCCTAGACAGTACCCACCAGGGATCATTGATTGGTTTCCACAGTTTCCAGAGCCTGCTGGGGATGATATAGAGATACCATTGAACCCTAACTCTGAACCTGAGTTAGAAATACTAGAACCACCACCAGAAAACCCACCACCAGTTGAACCCCATGTGGATGGAGTGTATGTTGAGGAAGACCCCGAGGAGGATCCAGAGGAAGATCCAGAGGAGGACCCTGAAGAGGACCCAGAAGAAGAGGAGCCAGAAGAGGACCCTGAGGAAGAGCAAGAGAACGAGAGTGAGCCTGACATAGATATACATACGGTAGTCATGCAGGTGATCGCAGACACCGTGATAGCTGGAGATGGAGCTGGTGCTACAGCTAAGTCGGACGATGATGATGTGCAGGAGGTGATTGTGATTCCAGAGACTCTAGAGATCGTGTTTATAGACTCCGCATCAGACAGTGAGCCTGAAGATCATTCTGTAGGAGGCTATATGGGTCACGACTCATTTGATGGAGTAGCTACCACAGATTCACAGGAGGACTAGCTTAGTTATACGACTGACTTGTTTTAGTTAGGTTTTTAGATATGATCCAGTAGCAATTTTGATGGATACTGATGTATTTTAGGATCTTTTGATGTATTTCGACTTTTGATGTATCTTTTTTACTTTTGATGTATCTTTTTTACTTTTGATGTACTTTTTAGCTTCTGGATCAAGTTAGGTGTATGTTGTAATTAAGTTTGATGTAACCTTTTGTCTTGTACAGTTGTAAAGATCGAGTCTGTATTAGATGATGTAAGTAATGATGTAATCGAGTTGTAAATTTGATGTATGTATTTGAAAGATTATCGAGTTGTATCTTTTGTTTTAAAGTTGTAATAGTGGTGATGTAAGGTTGAATGAAATATATAATGGAAGTTAGACTACTAAGTATGTTGACTTCAATGATATTGTCTTTACTATTTGATATGAGTACTCATTGCCAGCATTTATTAACAGTCTTTAAACAAAAGTAGGGATAACTTATAGATAGGTATGAATGCAGGGTTATAAGTTAAATTATTAAGCGATCATGGCTGAAGCTGGAAACAGAAGTAGTCAAGGGGAAACTGAAGGAAATCAAAACCCTCCACCACGAGCACCATCGCCACCAAGGGAACAGAATAGACAAGATTTACCTCCACCTCCTTCACAGGAGAATATGCCTATTGGACAAATACTTGCCAGTATGCATACAATGATGAGGCAGCAAGGAATGTTGATTCAACATCTTCTGACTAGTGGTAATGTGGGCAATAGGAGACCTCAAGAAGTTGAACACCGAATGGAGCGACCTCAAGAGATAAATAAACTTCTTGAATTTATAAAAGCCAACTGTTATTTTGAAGGGGAGATGGGTAGGCCAAATCTAGTTGATGATTGGTTAGCCCAAATTGAACGAAGTTTTGAGGCTTTTAGAGTCCCGGAATCTCAAAAGTTGTCATAAGGTACATTTATGTTAAAGTTAGCTGCAAGAGTATGGTGGGACTCGAGAGCAAGGCAACTTGGAAATAACATTGATTGGCAACAATTTAAGGAGGAATTCAGGAAGGAGTATTTTCCTCATAGTGTTCAAAATAGAATGGTGCGAGACCTGTTTGAACTAAAGAAGGGAAGTATGAATGTAACCCAGTATGAGACTGAGTTCAATAGATTGTTACAATATGTACCTGGTTCATACCGAGACAATATAGAGTTGAAGAAAGATTTGTTCCTTACTGGATTTGACCCCACAATGTGTTGCAAGCTGCTGGATTATGGTTTTACCACTTACAATGAAGTGGTAGATAAGGCAAGGCAATTGGAAGATAATCGGGTGAGGATGCAAGCAATGTGGAGTCAAAAGATTAATAGAGGATATCGACCATGACCATCATTTAAGAGATCATATCCTGGTGCCTCTAGTAGCAATTCTGGACTGAAGAGAAGGAGACTAGTAACTTTGGCTAGTAACCCAGTGCAGTCAATACCGAGTGTGAGTTTTTATGACGAGGATGGTAATGTCAAATGCTGGAAGTGTGGTGCAAATCATTTTCCAAGAAATTGTACTCAGCTTAAGGGGAAATGTTTTATATGTGGAGATCCGAACCATGTACTGAAGGCATGCCCTAAGATGAAGTTGGTAAAGTGTAATAAGTGTGGTAGAAAGGGCCATTTCTCCAGATACTGTCCACAGTTTGTACAAGGAGCTAAGCGAACAGAAAGCTTTGATAATGCCACTGCACCTGCTCGTATCTTTGCTCTGGAGGATATGGAAATTGAGGAGAATGAGGATTTCTTGGATTTTATGGAGGAGTACTACCATGATGATGTCGAGGAGATCATGGGAGTTGAAGAGGAAAATGATGAAGGACTTGTAACTGGTACGTACTCAGATTATCTATTGTAATAATAATTTTAAGTGTGAATTGAATTGAAATATTTACATTTTGAGATTTATGAATGCTAGTGTAGTTGGTAACCATAGTAATAGTACATTCAAGGACATGTGCTGATAAATGGACAACCTGCTTTTGTGCTGTTTGATACTGGTGCATCACATTCCTTTGTAAGTCAGAAATTTGTACATGAACAAGAAATTAGTGTGGTTACTGTTAATGTAACTTATAAAGTTAGAACTCCGACTGGGGAGAAAGTAACAACTCGAGAGGTAGTAGCAGATGGTAGAATAAAAATTCAGGAGAAAGAGTATCCTATAAGTCTTGCGATATTACCTTTACAAGGTTACGATGTAATAGTGGGAATAGATTGGTTGTCTAAGAATAAAGCCATTATGGAGTGTAGGAATAAAATTGTCAATCTTAATGATGGAGAAACAATATTTTAAGGAAAAGCCGGTGGAAGTAGGTTAAATTTGTCAGTGATGGAGATATGTGATGAACAATTTGAGACAAGAGTAAAGGAGGATGATTGGACATTTTGTTGGGCGTTTGCTGTGGACGCAAAGAAGGAAATACCCAAGGTAGCAGACATACAGGCAGTGAATGAGTTTCCAGATGTATTTCCGGAGGATTTACCAGGGTTAGCTCCACCCCGAGAGTTAGATTTCAATGTAGAATTAGTTCCTGGAACTGAACCTATTTCGAAAGCCCCATATCGGATGTCACCTATAGAACTTCAAGAACTAAAGAAACAACTTCAGGAGCTATTGGATAAGAAGTTTATTCGACCGAGTGTTTCACCATGGGGAGCACCGGTATTGTTTGTGAAAAAGAAGGATGGTACTATGAGATTGTGTATAGACTATCGGGAGTTAAATAAAGTTACCATTAAGAATAGGTATCCGTTACCTCGCATTGATGATTTGTTTGGTCAACTCTAAGGTGCAACTGTGTTTTCTAGAATAGATTTGAAATCAGGATATCATCAGTTACGAGTTAAGCCAGAAGATCTTCATAAGACTGCATTTAGAACTCGATATGGACATTATGAATTTTTGGTGATGCCATTTGGCTTAACAAATGCTCCGGCTGTATTCATGGACTTGATGAATCGTATATATCAACCATATTTGGATAAGTTTGTTGTGGTGTTTATTGATGATATCTTGATTTACTCAAAAACCAAGAAGGAGCATGCGGAGCATTTATGATTGGCATTACAGAAGTTGAGAGAGAATCAATTGTATGCTAAGTTAAGTAAATGTGATTTTTGGTTGGATAGGATTGCTTTTCTAGGACATATTATATCTGGTGAAGGAATCTCTGTAGACCCTGATAAAGTGAAAGCAGTAATGGACTAGAAGCAACCAACCACAGTGACTGAGATAAGGAGTTTTCTGGGTATGGCTGGATACTATCGACGGTTCATAAAAGATTTTTCCAAAATTGCCAAACCATTGACTCGATTGACCCAGAAGGATGTCAAGTTCGAATGGAGTGAAGATTGTGAAATGAGTTTTCAGGAGTTGAAGAAACGACTGGTTACAGCACCAGTATTAACATTACCTGATCTGGATAAGCCTTATAATGTGTACAGTGATGCTTCACGAAATAGATTAGGTTGTGTATTGATGCAGGATAAAAAAGTTGTTGCATATGCATCAAGACAATTGAGGCCACATGAGAGGAATTACCCGACTCATGATTTAGAGTTAGCAGCTGTGGTGTTTGCCTTGAAGATTTGGAGACATTATCTTTATAGGCAACGGTGTGAGATGTATACTGATCATAAGAGTTTGAAGTACTTCTTTACTTAGAAGGAGTTGAATTTAAGGCAAAGAAGGTGGTTAGAGTTGATTAAAGATTATGATCTGAATATAAATTACGACCCTAGAAAGGCCAATTTGGTGGCAGATGCATTAACTTGAAAGAATTATGAACAAGTAGCCTTACTGTTAACACCTCAACGTGAATTAGTGCATGAATTTGAGAAGATGCAAATTGGGTTTGATTGGTGTGAACCTAATAGCCAGTTAATGAACTGGGAATTACAACCTACTCTATTAGAGAGAATAAAACAAAAGCAAGAGGAAGACAAAGGTCTGATGGAGATAAAAGAGAAATTAAGTAGCGGGCAGGACCCTGACTTTAAGGTGGATGATAAAGGTCTAATAAAGTTTAGAGGAAGAATATGTGTACCACAAGATGCAGACTTAAAGAAACAAATTTTGGATGAAGCACACATTACAGGTTATACTGTGCACCCGGGAGGAAATAAAATGTACCAAGATCTAAAACTCATGTATTGGTGGAATGGGATGAAGAGAGAAGTGGCACAGTATGTATCGGAATGCCTTATATGCCAACAAGTCAAAGCAGAACACCAAAGACCGGGTGGATTATTGCAACCTTTAGAAATACCGCGATGGAAATGGGATCATATTACCATGGATTTTGTAGTAACCTTACCAAGGACTCAAGTTGGATACGATTCCATTTAGGTAGTCGTGGATAGATTAACGAAGAGTGCACATTTCTTACCTTATCGGACTGGTGATTCAATGGAAAAGATGGCTAGACTGTATGTCCGAGAGATAATAAGGCTACATGGTGTTCCTGAGAGTATTGTTTCTGACCGAGATAATCGGTTTGTATCCAAATTCTGGGAAAGCTTACATAGAGCTTTGGGTACAAAGTTGCAGTTTGGTACAGCCTATCACCCACAAACAGACGGGCAGTCTGAGCGAACGATTCAAACTTTAGAAGATATGCTACGAGCTTGTGTGTTGGATTTTGGAGGTGATTAGGATAAATATATACCGTTGATAGAATTTGCCTACAATAATAGTTATCATGCAACGATACAGATGGCGCCGTATGAAGCACTATATGGGAGGAAATGCAGATCGCCACTGTATTGGGATCATGAAGAGTATGCCATGATTGGACCAGACATGATCAATCAAACGAGTGAGAAGATTAAGATTGTGCAACAACGGATGAAGGAAGCTCAGGACCGTTATAAAAGTTGGGCTGATTTGAAGAGAAGACCAATGGAATTTAAAATGAGTGATCATATTTACCTTAAAATAAGCCTATTCAAAGGACTCTGATGGTTTGGTTCAAGAGGAAAACTAAGCCCACGATACATTGGTCCATTTGAAGTGTTGGAGAAAGTTGGCAATGTATCGTACCGAGTGGCTTTACCTCCAAGTCTATCAGGTTATCATAATGCATTCCATGTGTCCATGTGTCCATGTTGAGAAGATTCATTAAGAACTCGAATGCAATAGTGGAAATAGAGCCAGTGGAGTTAACGAGGAATTTTCAACTGGTGAGACAACCCATGAAGATATTGGATAGTCGGGTTCGGAAGTTAAGGAACAGAGATATGGAGTACGTGAAGATTCAATGGAATGAAGGTCCAGACTTAGAGATGACTTGAGAACCAAAAGCTGCGATGATGGAGCAGTATCCATGGCTTTTCTGATTTCCAGGTTAGTAAAAGTATACAAGTTATTGTATTTAGTCAATTAAGTATAAATTAGATGTACAGAAGTTTTGAGGACAAAACTTTTTTGAAGGGGGGTGGAATTGTAAACCCTAAAGCCAAGCCAAGTAACCATAGGTTTGAGCTTAAAACCCAAGGTTTAGGGCGATCGACTAAAGGATCCGATCAAACCCAAATTATAAACTATTTAGCAAAATACCAGTAAAAATGACCCTGTAAACTTAAATTTAAGAAAATGAGTAGTAAAATAGGAAACTATAAAATTTTCAAATTTTAAGCATAATAACTGCTAATTACCGAAAAGGTAAAAAGTGTAATATAATAACTAATAAATTAGTAGAGATAGATTATATGTATACTAAAAATTTTAGAATGACCAAAATAATATTTAGGAATGTTCACGTGTACCTTACATGTATTTACGTATAGATAAAAATACGCGTAATTACTAAAATTGGTCAAAAACTAAGTAAATAATTAAAGAAAAATACAAAATAATTATAAAAAAATCAGAAGAGGATAACTGCAACAAGATCAGGTCATGGACTGAAAAGAAAAAATTAACCAATAAGAATTTGACAAACAAAAAGTCAAAAATCAAGGAAATGGGGCAAAATCCCATCAAATTAATGCACATTAATTACTATATTTGTCTATAAATAAGGAAAAAATTCTTAGAAGTCATTTGGATAGTTTGTGATCTGAGAAAAATCGAAACACAAGAAAAATCGAGAGAAATTCCAGAAAATAAAAAAAAAAAAGAAAATTGTGCAGATTAGCAAGGTGAACTAAAACCACCACCCACCACCACCTGGGACCGAACCACCACCACCACCTGGGACCGAACCACCACCACCACCCTACACTAGAACTAGTGCCTGGACCGGCCGATAGCCTTGGACCGGGTTTGGACGGCCAAAAAGCTTCGAACCGGTTAGTCATTTATTCACCCCGATTTTTGTATAATTTTGTAAAATTAGTTATTTTGCGCAGAAAATTATGAAACTTGTTATTATGAGGTTTTATTGTATGTAGATTTAGGAAAAAATATTGATTTAGTTTAATTATGTCTGGAAATATAAGGTCCCTAACAAATTGTTCAAAACCGAGCATAAGTAAACCGGAAATTAAATAGGCTTAGGGATGTAGTTTGGGGTTCAAAAATTTTTTGTAGGATTCTCATATGATGTAGAACAGTGCTATGAAGCCATTTTTTTTACATTAATTTTCGAAAATTTTAAGTTAATTTTTAGCCCTAAAATGATGGTAAAATTGGGTGATTTAGGATTAATTAGGTGATTAGGATGCTAATTACTGATTTGGATCTTAATTAGATGTTTAAGGAAGTTAATCTCTGTAGTGGAACCCTAATCCTAGCCTTTAGGTATTAAGTATGATTAATTAGGGAAATTAGGTAAAGAATATAAGAAATTAGGAATATGTGAAAATGTAAATTAATAAATCTAAAAAAATAAAGCTATTTAGATAATATTATAATTAAAAACAGAAAAATAATAAATCTGAAATAATATTTAATTTTAAGTAAATATCTCAAAATGTAAGATTTTTACACATTGGGAATAAATCCGATACCTCAATTAGGGTTAGCGTGTACCGAATAGTTTAGAATTCCAAAATTACGACCCAATAGGATATTTGAATACCCGAGCATAAGGTGATTAATGTCACATTGGGATTCAAGCCTAATTACGACCTAGGAATTAAAACTAGAATCTAGTTTAGGAGCTAAACCCCGAAATAGAATGCAACGAATTATTAATACGTTGTAGGTATACATGAGGAAAATGAGTTACATTATAAATTAGAATAAGAATCCATAAAATATAAGTACTAAAAGAACCTATTTGTATTATAGGACACCCAGAAACAAATCAACTCGCAACTAGAGGATCGAGCGATTGAGCAAATTCAAGTAAGTTGGGTTATTGCTTATTGTAATAGAGTACTAGTTTTGTAGTGCTCGGAGACTTAGGCTTGTATATGCTTGTGATTGTAAATAGTTTGCGCATGTGCTTGATGTATCTAAATACGTACTGGAATTTGTACTGTGAATGAATTTGTGACTGATTGAATTGGTATGAACTTGTTTGAATATCCTAACCGGAATTTAATCTTAGTCGACCTTAATAACCGAAAATGTCATGCATTGCAACCCGTTAGGGGATCATAGGACTCTCCAACCAAATACCGACCCCTTCGAAAGGGATAGCGCAGGATTGCAAAATGGTTCCTTCTTCATCCTCAGTCGAACTAAGTGACAGGAGAGGAGGTCGCGGCGGGGGTGAAGTCAATGGTTCGAAGGTAGTCGCGGGAGGAGCGAGGTCTCCATTGCACAAGCCTGGGTTTGGTTGTGAGCTGCTGCACAATATGGAACTCCTCAACCCAGATTGGAGCGGGTGAAATTTCTCTGATTTCACAACGGACCGGACTACGTTGTGCGATGACACTTGATTGTTGCATTGCATGAAAATAATTGTTTGTTAACCTTGTTTGTGCTTGTATGCATTTGTGAGTCTCCACTTCAACTTACTGAGCTGTAGTTGCTCATACCCTTATAGATCCTTTTGCAGGTTCTGATTTGTAATCTCTTCAAGTATTATGCCGCCCTAGAATTATCTAGAAGTTAGTCCTTTTGAAGTTAGGGGTGTGAGGATCAAGTTATTTAGCAAATGTGTAACTAGACTGACCTTGTAGTTAAAGGTTGAAGACTGTTAGTTATTCTGTAAATTAGTAAACTGTAGTTATTATGTAAAACTTCCTAGGAAGCTCTGTGGACATATTTATAATTATCTATGTTTTAAAGAATTTTGTGATAATTATCATAATTGTTGTATAATCATTAATCGAACTGTTTACTTCAAAGCGAGGAGTCGTCGATGCCTTGTGTAGATTATCTCTATGGTAGGCACTGTGAGGCCAGTTACTATCATAGAATGGTTTACACGGCGGGACTGTTGCGACTTTGCGACTTCAGGGCGTAACAAATTGGATAGAGCAAGGTGTTTACATGTTATAACAACAAATAAGACAATATTATTTACTCCAATATAAATAAGATATGCATCTTCACATCTTAAAAAAAAGAAGAGTGGTGAAGGTCTAGCATATCTATGAGCAATTTGAGCAATTAGGCTTACAAGCTTCTAATTAATGGCTATGTCTTCGGAATTGTCCTACCATGTGAAAAGGGAAATTCTTCTTATAGAAGACATTATTGAATGACCTTTTATGATCTAACATTTAAAAAAAGGAGGTTTAATGCTTAATACAGGATGTCTAAGCTATAGTAAGGAAGATAAAGATAAACAACTTGCACATAGTGACTATCTAGAGGCCAAATCCTTATAGTATTTAATGAAGATGACATTGATGGTATAAGCTTGCAATATATGGAACATTTGAATTAGTAGAAAGAATTATCAAGAGTCTAAACCCAAAGAAATTTGT
Source organism: Lumnitzera littorea (assembly GCA_024138015.1). Taxonomy (NCBI): domain Eukaryota; kingdom Viridiplantae; phylum Streptophyta; class Magnoliopsida; order Myrtales; family Combretaceae; genus Lumnitzera; species Lumnitzera littorea. The sequence continues at coordinate 106,071,473 of JAMXBB010000005.1, read as the reverse complement.
AGTTGATTAGAAGACAAATGGTAGTAGCCAGAAGATCATAGTTGCTAATTTTAGTTTTGATTTAAGAGCCAATTTTAGAAGGCCATAATTTTTCACATATAAAGAATTAAGCCCTTAAAATGTCAATAAATACTTATTTGAGTCTGTTATAGTTTGGAGCAAACGTATTGTCATATGGCACTTTTTAAGAAGTCAAATTTGTGTGTTTTGAGAAGATATTCGTCCTTTAAAGATTTCATGTTAATTTAGGAAAGTCTATCTTGATTTTATTCATTTCCTGATTTATTAGGATCTATATTTTATTCAATTTCCTTACATATTCTTGGATTATTAGACTATAAATATCTTATGAACTAGTTGTATTTACAATATTACGTACAAGTAATAAAATTGAATTGATTTCTAATTGAATCATAGATAATTATTATGTATAACTTATGTAACTCTCATAGGCATTAAAAGAAATTCAAAATGACTCATGGAACTCAATCAATGAATTCACTACAGTCTGTAATAGGATTGATAAGAACTAAGTCAACAAAAAAAGGAAAACTTTCATCATTCATGAATTAGGAGGAAGCTGATCTCACTAAATTCTCAAAAATGATAAAGCTTTACAAAACTCGGAGTTGTTCATTCATTGTCTTATAATTGAAACTAATTGCATACAATATTAACTTATAGGCTCATAAAATAAATCGTAACTATCCATGAAAGGAAACAACTTAATAGGAAACATATCTTAATAACTTGATAATATATAAAAATAAAAACTAACAAATATGGAAATATCCCTCATAAATAACTAAAAGAAAATTAATGAGACTGAATAACATAATGGAAAATGCTGTTCCTAACTTTCACTGGTAGAGTTTAGATCTTATGAGTGCCTTTCAATAACCTTAAAGGGCCTACAAAACAAATGGACTGAGAAGAACAACCGAGAGGTTATTTGACGGGACTAGTTCAATGTTTAAGTTAGTGTTGTAAGAGAAGGAGAGAGAACGCAACAAAGTTTCAAGTAAGCAAAAGTACATGTAACTAGTATTACTTGGAGGTCTCATTACCTATTTACGAGAGATGAGGCAAAGATAAATTAGGAAAGCATATCTTCCATGTTGAAGACGTATCTCGAGAATCTCAAGATGTGATTTGGAGATAGTCGATGATTGCCTTTCATGGCAACCGTTCTTGCATAAAGTTGTAGGAGCATCATGGGTTGGGCTTAGCCTCGATTTCTCGAACTTCAAATGTCTTCTTTTGATTAAGTTAAGTTTTGAGTCGAACAATCGACATGAGTTAGCAAGGACCATCAATGTCTTGGCCTAGCCTAACTTGGATCTTAATAGAGACACCCGAGTTGCATGGAGCTTAGCAAGCATAGAGAGAGGTTGGAATAGGCTCAAATAGCTTAGCCCATACCTTAAATAAGTTGGATTGGGCTTGATTGGTCTATGGCTAAAATGGCCTATCGATAGAATTAACCAAAATAAAATAAAGAAAATAGCTAAAATAGGTTAGAATAGGCTCAAATAGCTTGCTTAGTCGACCTCTTTCCTTAGCCACTCTCTTATTGAATTATGGGTTTTCAATGCGTGTATCACAGATTCAGGGTTTCAAAATTTAGTGCAACATATTTGAGAAATTTTGGACATGATATAACTTATGCAATAAAAGAGCTTATGCTAATTAGTAAGGCATACAATATTAGCATCCTATATAAAGGGAAAAACAAAAGACAATCTGGTATAGAGAGAGCACTAACTAGATAACCAAATTAGTTCTATTGACCTAAGAAAGAGAATTACACCAAAAAATGGAGGAAATTGTGGAAAGAGGAGTACTATGGAATGTCAAATCCATAATGCAATGGATAGGATCTAGATATTATCTCTATCTCGGTGCTCTTAAAGAAGTAAAAATATAATATTAGACTATAAGATAGTAAGGGGAATTGGATGGAAAATTCTGAGGAACTTAAATCATGGATAAATAATCATTTAAAAAAACCTTTTGTTCAGTGAAAAAATGAATTATCTTAATATTTGATATACTTAACTACCTCTTTAGGCATTTAAGACAACTTCTTCGAAGATTGATATAGAAAGAAGTAATGTATAAAGTACTTAAATCGCTGAGTGTACTTAAGGCACCAAACAAAGATTATTCCCATGCGATATCTTATTAAAAACAATGGAGAATCATTGGGGATTTAGTTGAAAATTTTATTCTAACCATTTTTTCCTAGAACGGAATTCCCAAGAACTTAATCAAAAGGACTCCTCATCCAAATATAAAAGAATTTGGGAGCAAATTGGAATAACTAATATAGACCAATAAGGTTTCAATGTACGATATTATGGTGATTAAATTAAGGTCACTTTTAGATAATCTCATCATTTTAACCAAGCTAACTTTATTCCATAGAGAAACATTATAGATAACATTATATTGGATAATGTGTTTTTACATAACCTCAATAAGAAGTAGGAGAGTAAAGCACAAATGATGATCGGGACTGATGCTAAAACGGCTTAGACAACCTAAATTGGAATTTTATGAGGAGCATGTTATAAATACTGAACTTCCCAAATTGGTGGAGAAAAATGATATTATCCTGTATCTTCTCCACCTCCATTGAAGTTTCATTAAATCAAAAGTTAGAATTTCAAAATATCAAGAAGAATTAGATATATTATCCCATTTTACGTTATATTTTCATATTATCAATGAGCCCAATAATAAATCTTAGGGTAGAATGAGCTTCTAATTTAGGACTCCTCGAATCATATTTGCAGATGATGTAGTGGTAGTGATAGAAGTGAATGCACACTCCTACCTCTTTGATATATCAAACACTTATGGGGTTTGAGATATAGTCAAACCAATCAACAAACCTTAAAAAGTTAATACTTTTCTTATTAAAATTTAAGAGACCACAAATAATTGATACTCTCTAGGTGAAAGGAACATATGATTTGAAAAATATCTTAGAGTTCGGTTATTGAAATAAACAAAAGCAAATTTTGACTAATTTGACTTCTTATTGGGAAAAAGAAAAATTTAAAGGAAATTAGCTAGATGGAAAGAAGAATGCTTAGCATGGTAGGGAGATTTATCTTGATTAAATCTACTTAAGAAGTAATTCTAACATATTATATGAAAGGTATTAACATGCCAAAAGAAAAGAAAGAAGATGGAATTGAACATACATGTAGGAACTTTTTATCTAATTGATATAACTGAACAAAATAATTAAAGATGGATTTACTAGGAATGGAGAAATACCAAGGCATGAGAATTGGATAGAGCAAGGTGCAGAATGAAAGTTTATTGAGCCGCCACTTCTTGAAAACGATTCCTTTAACAACAGTTGATGCTGGATAAATGAAAATAAATGGAAAGAAGAAAAAAATGGACTTATAATCTCTTACATGTTACAACAACAAATAAGACAATATTATTTACTCCAACATAAACAAGATATGCATCTTTGCACCTTTAAAAAAAGAAGAGTGGTAAAGATCTAGGATATCTATGAACAATTAGAGCCGTTAAGCTTACATGATTCTAATCAATGGCTGTGGCTTCATAATCGTCCTACCATGCCCAAAGGGAAATTTTTCTTAAGGAAGACCTTATTGAATGGCCTTTGTACTGTCTAATATTTGAAAAAAGGAGGTCTAATGCTTAACACGAGATGTCTAAGCTGTAATGAAGAAGATAAAGATATGTTACTTGCACATGGTGATTGTCCTAAGGCCTAATCCTCATATAACTTAATGGAAATGACATGGATGGCTTAAGCTTGCAATATATGGAACACTTGAATTAGTAAAAGTAGAGGAAGAACATGGTCAGAAGTAGCAAGAGTTTGAAACCAAAGAACTCTGTAGTTGATCAAAAGATAAATAGTAGCAACCAGAAGCTCATAGCATATGATTTTCAGTTTTGATTTAAGAGCCAATTTCAAGAAACTTTTCATATATGGAGAATTATAAGCCAATAAAATTTCAATAACGATTTATCAAGTTTGCTATAATTTGGAGAAAACACATTGTTTTATGATGCTTTTTAACAAGTCAAACTTACATGCTTTGACAAGATATTGGGTAGCCAAAGAATTTGTGTTAATTTATGAAAGTCTGTCTTGATTTTATTTATTTGCTGATTTGTTGGGATCTAGATTTTATTCAATTTCCTTGCACACTTTGAGGTTATTATACTATAAATATCTTATGAACCAATTGTATTTACAATCTTTTTGAAATAATACAAACCTATTCTCACATGTAGTATGTCTATCACACTACATGCTGCGTCAACCAAGAAATCATAAGGTAAGATGAGGAAACCGTTCAGCAATCAACAGGAGATTGGATGCAACAAAACTGCTAAACAATGGTAGAACAAGATGGGGGATAATTATAATGCTTTCAAGTGGAAATAGAGGTTATATGTTCTTAAGTAGCACAAATTAAAAATGATTTCAATTAAAACACATAGTGCATACCATAACTATCTTAGCTTTAGCACAAGTACGTTCTACTTGCACTTGTAGGCAAATAAACAACATCTGTATGCATTACACGTTATAACATTTATTTTCTAGTAGTTGAATGTACGAGAAGGCATATGTCCTTGATATACATGACATGTTATACTAATTATTTACAGTTTGTAGCGCTTACAATACATATTCTCTATTTGAACTTGAAGACAAGTGCATATCCTCTCTGTTGTAGTGATCCCACCATGGCCCATATTCCTCTCCATCGTAGTGTGAAGGATTTGGAACCAAGGAAGTAGGAAACTTTTCACCACACAAGGTGAAAATGTTAACGTCATTCAAGCAGCTATTATTAGGGTAGCTAATAGCTAAAGCCAAATAAGGAGAGCCAAATGAAAGTAGATTATACAAAACCATCCAATAAATAGGAACCACCACTAGAAGGTTAAATCAAGCTCAACACAGGTGGATTGGTTTTACCTCAACTGATCAAGTCACATCAAGGGAGAAATTTTAGAGACAGACAAGAGCATTGGTAGCTGGATATGCGAAACAATTAGGAAAACAGATATTGTTTTAGCAAAATTATAAGCTTTCTTTTGGGGCTTAAATTACTAAATCAAGATAAAAATTTAAGGAAACCATTATACAAATTGATTCTTTAAAGGCTCTATCCCTACTAGTAAATGAAGACATTGCTTAGGTTAAGCCAACTAATATTGTCTATGTACGCGGAGAAAGTGCCGATTGATTAATGAAGTGATTATCTAATTTTCACTAGCATGGTTGTTTTTAGGTGGGTTACCTGACGACACCTAGGTGGTGGCTGATGGCTATGCCCCTTAGCTTTAATTTCTTAGAGCTTTTTCCGTTTTTTGTTATTTTTATGTACATTATTATTTTTATTGAATTATTTTATTAAATATATTCGATCAAATTATTTCATTAAATTAATTATTGTTAACCAAGAAAACTGATAGGGATCCATTGATTAATGGTGACAGATAAAGATACAATATAGGAATACGTGTTTAAAATAAAAACACAAGTACGTGAAGTGTGAAAGAGAGTGAAAACCTAAAATAATCAAAGTGAAAATACAAATATATATTCTTTTTCCTTTCAATTGTGGTTTAAGATTTTGAATCAGTAACACACAATAATAAGTCATATTATAGTTAGGATTTTAGGTTAGGTGTAATACGCGTTACCAATATTTAAAAAAAATTATATAATTATAAATTATACAAAAAATATTATTAAAATACCTATATAATGTTATATTTTGAAAATGCGATATTAACATTTGTATTGTATATATGTCTTATTTTTAAAATGCAACATAATATTGAAACATAAAAAGTAATGTCGTATATTGAAAATACGATATATGTATAAATACTAATGTCGCATATTTAATATACGATATATACATAAATATTAATATCATATCTTCAAAATGCGATAGAGTATTAGTATTTTGGTAATATATTTTATACAATTTAAATTATATAATTTTTTTTTTTTTTTACTTTTGATGGTAAATATGCAATTTTCTCATTTTAGGTTTACATTGATGGAAAATACAGATTACTGAACTTGTTGGCAAATATCAGGCTTCTAAATGGAAAGGAGCCACACGGTGACAAATAAATTATAATTAAAAGAAGGCAATGCTAAAAGCACAAAGTTATGCACGGGATGTAACCATTTTGCCCCCTCCATAAAGCACTTCTTTGTGAGTTTGACACACAAAGTGATATGCATTTTGAGGTAATTGCGCCGATTAATTTGGCTTTATTAAAGTAAGCAGTTTTGCCAACAAGCTTGAAATTTCTGACTGCCTTCCGAGTTTCGACTGTTGACATGTGATGTTAGGTAAATATTTAACCTTATTAATATTTATGAAATCTTAAATTTCGGGCATTCAAGTTTCAATCTAAACTTTGTGCTCGAGGGGAAAAATAAAATGCACTAGGTAAATGCTGGGTTCAGATTTAAAAATAAAAAATAAAAATTAAAAAGGAAAAAGGAAAGGAACCACTATTAACACATTTAAGCACTGCCAGATTAAGTTTGACTCTGTTTACTCCAATAGGGGCCAAGTAATGTGGACGAATCAATGATTTAATTTGTAGACTAATATTTATCTTTTATTTTGTTTACCTATTTATTTATTGTTTTTTATGAACCCACCATGTCCGGTTTCATCAATGATGCTACCGTTATCAGTCCTTAGAGGTTGGGCATAAGTCTGGTTTAAATTTAGACTAAATGTATGTCTAATGACATTTCATTAGCTTTTTCCGACTTACACCATAACTCATGTTTCAATTTTAAGAGCTTTTGAAGTACCTCTAATGCATTGAATTTTTATTTTCCATTCTTTTTTTGGCAGAAAAAATCACGAATTAAATCTTTATTTCCTAACAAACTAAGCATGGAGTTTGACGTATCCACCAAGGTGGTTGTGGTGTGATGGATCAATTTGCTGTAGCCATTTCATTGTCTACCACCAACAGCTTCCAGAGGAGCCAGGATGTAATCGTGCAGTAGATTTCTGACAATAATCAAAAGTCCCTCTGTACCCTACTTCTATTTGATTTGATTTTCTCCGACCTATCTTCCAACAAAGTTACCAAAAGTTCCCTATCAAAACATGACAAGCGTTTTCGTGATATCCACTCACTCCACCCCTGCACAGAGTTTCAATTTACTCTGAACAGTACTCGTTCATACATCAGAGATGTACGACTGATAGAAAACTAGTACAAGTCTTGAATATTTGGCCGGTATGCCCGGCATGCCAGTCCTATGATTAAAAATCAAAAAGAAATTCTAAATCCTTGGGGGTTCACAAATGCGTATTGGATACTAGCAGAGTGCTAAAATACATCATGCGTCATTAATGCTTGAATTTTTGGACTAATTAGCGACTTAAGGAATTAAGTATATATATTTAGAATAATTTGAAGGTAATTTAGTGCATGATAGGATTAGAGTAATGATTAGTGGATTAGCTCGTTTGTTTGTAACTTTTTATTGAAAAACTGATATAAACTTAACCTTGATGAAATTTATAAAAAGATTCATCAATAAGAGAGTTTTATCTCAAATGTTAATTGATGATATGATCAATGAACGTTGTCAATAATATATTTTATAAATATTTTGCAGTTCCTTCTTTTTTGATAGAATTCATAAACTTTAAAAAACTATATTATGTTATAAAATTGTTATCACAAAAAATAAAATTAATTTCAAAATGAAGAGTACAAATCGATCTCATCCATAATAATACAGTTGACGTTTCATTGCTTCTTCACATATCACTAGTATGTTCGAGATCCTAAGATTGCTCGTCTCTACCTCTTTCATTTCAAGTAATTTCTTACATGCCATATCACGTCACTCATTTTAGCTATACGTATAGATCCTCTCATCCACAATGTGTGAACGTATTAATATAGGTGTTGTCTTTAAGGAAAGAACGGTGACTAATCATTTCTATATATATATATATATACACACACATATATATAAACACCTCCCTTCCTCGTCCTTAAAGTACGGAAATTATGGAGAATATCGCAGAAAGCAGTAGAAATAACAGCAGGAACAGAATAATTCACAGTAGAAAATTGTTTATGGAAACTACGGCCACCGTACGTTCGATAAAATTTCTCAAAATAAAGTAATGACTCATCTACATGAAAAATAAAGAAACTATATTGATTCTCGTATAATATAGATAATTTTTCTACCATTTCACCTTGCTTTTCCTCTCAAGTGGTTCGAAATCTTTAACCTTTTTCCATTAGAAAAAACGTATTTCCAAATATTATGGGCACTTGTTAATGGTGGTATATATGGATCCTTTGGTCTCTTATATTAATTTGATGTAGGATAAATAGAATAAATAAATTTGATACTAAATTAGATATTAGATAGTGAAAAAAAAAAAAGAACTTAAATGAATGATAAATTGTGGAAATTTGGAAATTCAATAAGAAAACGTATTCTAAATAATAATTATAACGAATATACTAGGAAATAAAAAAATATTGCTTTCTTTTTTTTTTTTTTTATGTTTATGAAAAGAAACAATATATCTGAAAAAATTGAATCAATAAATTTAATAAACTTACACTACCGAATTTATTTTGTTGTTAGGGAATTGCACCATAACAAGTTTCTTGAAGGTTTTTCACTAATAACTTTTTGAAAGAATTATAATAACAAGATTTTAATAGAATGACACGTTGAGGAGGAAGGGAAGGTATAAGACCAATTTATTAAAAGAAAAACAATTTTATTCAACATCAAATTATTCGTTCATAAATTGATTGCAGACTTTGCTTAATTTAGGTTGTAATATAAAACAGCTTTTCACTATCGGTTTTTTTTTTCTTTAATTTTTATAATCAATCGACAGTTTTTATAAGGATGAAAGATTAGAAAAACAGCTTGCTTCTAGTTTATTGAAATCTCATTGACAAAAGAATGAAATAAAGTGGACTCAAAGGAACCGAGTGCAATACAATTACATTTTTTAAACGTCATGTTATCAACTTCATTAAGCCCCAATAGAAAATTGGATTCCGATAAATCCTTGTTGATAATAAGTACAAATTATATTAGGTCTATGAGCTCAAAATTTTAGATTCAACAATTGCGAATTGAAGTTGGAATCTAAAGTTTAATTTCCCTCATTTCATTTTGTTATTTCCATTTCGTGGGTCCTGTCGATGTTAAGTGTGTACCCGTAATGCCAAATGTTAAAATATAAACATAAACATCTGCTTGGCCAATAATAATAATAATAATAATAATAATAATAAACATCTATATAAATCTTTAAGTTTAATGTGGTTGCGTGATAATAAAATCAGAAATATGAGTTAAAAATTATTACGACATCATTGAATTCCTATCTCTTTAATCAGTCTACTCTAACGAGTCTCAATAAAATGTCTCAGCATATGTCAAATCTATCGAATTTGAATGGTTGTGAATCTATGTTTAATAAGTCTATTTTACAGAAGCATCAAATCGGATCTTATCGTTATCAACCGAGACAGCTCATTTTAAGGAAGCAATACAAAAGAGCTATTTAATCTTTGTCTGTGATCGTGATAATTTCTGGGAATTTTCGTAACACAACAGTTTGAAGAAAACACTTAAAAGGTATCGAGCAGCAATTAGAACAAATTGTTATTATTTTTATCAATTACTAATATATTTATTCGGATGGGAACTCAAGGCTAATCCATTTTATTATGTAATTAAAAGATCTTTGAGATATATGTTAAGTTATTATTACTTACAAAGAGTTATCAGTTCCTATATTTGGCAAAATGTCTATACATATTAAATTAAGTAAAATGTAAATAATTTTTTAAACTATGATCTCGATACGATATATTTTTAAATTTTCAAAAGTTGTAAAAAGGAAAAGCTCTCAAATTTTAATAAATTAGCTAATAACTTAAAAAAATTATAAATAATCTCGCTAAATTTTGATTTTAGTAGGAAAAGATGAACTTATCAAATGTTTTTTAACACACCCTAAATCTTAATCTCAAAGAGTTTTTTAAACTAAAAAAAAAAGAAAAAAAGCCCTCAAACACATCAAAATTTAGGGGCTATTTTACAGCTTTTGAAACTTCAAAAAACGTTTATACCTATATCACAATTCAGGAAGTTGCGTACGCTATTAAATTTCATGTAAGCCCCTGTGATTGTCACCTTCGTTAATAGGGTTTTGTTTAGTCATCCATCCCAGTAACATTAATAGCCTTTTCTTCTTAAGATTACTATTTGGTTAAAAGCATCTTTCTCACTCCATGTCTCTCATGCATATAACCTAATCATGCGTGAATTAGACTTCAATTGTACAGTCTATGGCTTTTTGTATAGTGGGATTTGCTTTAACAATGCTTTCATTAGAAAAGGGCTTATCCTAATGTCTTTTAAAGGTTTAGCCTTTGTTTTCCTCCTCATACTTCCCTCCTTTTCTTGGATAATATCATCGTTTAAGGAGCCTAAAAACGTATGACATGACTCTCTGCAACTTGTTGCACAGATTAGTATGATGATGATGGTGACTAACGAGAGTAGTGCCGTTTCTCGATTCCTTTCAAGTTCCTCTTTCTGTATAGGGTTCCTAAGCCTTTTGCTACCTGTTTATCGAACAGGTAAAATTAGGTAGAGAAGTGAAAATGACAATTGCAAATAAGAAAAAAGGAATTTGTCTGGTTTTTGTAGCTTATAAAGATTCCTTTTTTCCAAATTTATACTAGAGAGTTAAAGGCTGTGGAAATTTGATTCTATGTTTGATACTAAATCCTACTAAGATTTCCAACATGTTGAAGTCATATTAATTTGTTTTCATAGCCATATATTCATAGGCCGTTAGGACTCTAGTCTAGTCTAGCTCCTTACGGAAATTCCATCACTTTTGTGAAGTCATATTTTCTCAGTATTTATTAGTCTTTAAAATTAACAAATATCATCATAGTAATTACAAAAAAAATTATAGATGCTAATGACTTAAGTGTCAAAGTAGAGCCAATGACTAGTAATAGTGTTTATGTAAAATAGTTTTTAAAATTATTAGAGGATCTATAAAATTGAAACGTAATAAGTCTATTGTCTATGTGAAATAGTTTTTAAAAATTTTAGATATGATTATAGTAGTTATTTAAAATTTAAAATATATAATAAAATAAAGAAATTAAGTTCATTTTTTAATAAAAAAATTTTAATCTATAATTTAACATGTGCGGAATAAGGATAGTAAAGAAAAAATTAAACTTTTTTCCATTATTTTTTATCTTAAGAAAAATAATGAATTAAAGCAAATCAAACCTTTCAACTCATTTTATGTTATTGATGGTATAAAATAAATTATGTAATTTTCTATGTAAATTTTACTATTAGATTTGGAAACTAAATGAAAGTTATGAATATCACATAAGGGTTAGGAAAGAGATCAAGAAATATGAAAAAAGTCGAAATAAGATAAGGAAGATTATGTAACGTTTTAATAAACCCATTCAACTCAAATATATAAAATTAATAAACTCAGTTAAAAATTTAAGTTTTTATTAAAAAGTGATTTTATACAAGAGTTAATTTGAAAATTTTTTTTAAAATCATAAATTTATAGAATCGTATAAGTAAAATTGTAGTTTTAACCACGATGATGGAGAGGAAAGCCACTAATGTATGCTAACTTTGGAGTTCATCATATGATAATATTTAATATTTGCAAAAACTTAATTTCAACTACAAGAAGCGGTTTAGAAACGTTCCCTCAAAGCAAACACACAAGCAACTAAGAATTCCATGTCAAAACCCTACTAAATTTGTTCAATGTTCTTCTCTTATGAGGTTGACTGTGGATTGAATTGTGTGCATAATTTCGTGTTTAGCCTCAATTAAATTGGTTTAAAAGCATTAAAGATTAGCACTTACAAGGAAAATAGAACTTGAGTATAACATAAAAGGTGCGAGAATACTTGGAAATATTATCGACACATGATAATGCAGAGTCTAAATTAAATAAAGAAGACAAGACGTCAGAATAGATAACCATATGGGCTTTCTTACAATTATAATGGCAATAATCGGTGGTTAGAATAGCTATGTCTTGTTCCTGTTCCCATCACAACGTTATGTCAACATCCCTACTTTTCCTGATTCATGTGTCTAGAATCACTCTAGGACAAATAGCTAACTACAAGATGTTACTACAATTCTAGCAACTGACTTCCTTTAAGAGTAGGGAATAACTCAAGTTGAACTTGAAATGAGCCAAACTACTTTTTCCCAATGTAGAAGGATGAACTTTGTTCATGGGATAAACATTATGATAGAAGTTGATGTTGCCCTTTCGTGTATTTCAATAGAGAGCTAAATGCAGGGAGGGATTCAAGGGGGGCCGACAAGGGCCATGGCCCCCTGCCCAAAACAAAAAAAGTCTTCCCCAGCAGTTCAATGTTACAAACTATGGGCTTGTGTCGTTATTTTTCTTTCTCGGCACTCCATACTTTGGTAATTGGCTTCAATATTATTCTCTCTCCTTCTTCACTTTGTCCGGCTAAGACCACATGCCTTATAAAACCCACTGCCAAGTTTTAAATAAATGATATTAATTGCATTGATTTCTATTGATTTTTTTTTTTTTGCAAAACCCGCCTCCAGAGAAAACAACTCTCATCCATATTAATTGTCCTTTTTTTTGTCCCTTCTAGAAACTTATCTTCTCATTGGATAACATATCTCTAAAAAAGAAAAGTATTAATTTGATAGATAAAAAGAAAGCGTGAACAATATGCTAAATTGGCTAAAAGTAACTACAAATAAGTGAAAAAAAAAAAGAATTTTTTTTTCGAAGTAAGAAACTAGAAAAAAAAAATCAAAGTAATTAAAAAAAATGAAATAAGATTTTTTTTCGAAACACGATACTAGAAAAACAAATATCAAGGTACAAGATAAACAACAAGTTTGACAAATACTTTATCTAATTTCTTACTAATGGTAATTGCTAATTATAAATATTCATTTACTATGTATTTCAATGTTAAAAAAGTAAATTATTAATTCATTTTTTTTTTTCAAGAGATAGTCCTATTAATAGTAGTTATCAATAACAATTAAATACTTGTCATAGATAGGATAACAATATAAAATTTTCTTTTTATAATAGTAAAAACAAAAGCCTTTTTATATCTAAAAATTGAATCTATTGGAATCGAATTTGAAAAGTAAAAATTATTAAATCTGTAATTTATTTTACATATTTCGGTCATTACTAACTTTGTTGGTGAAAAAATCTTTTGCATAGATTTGTCCTTTCTTTCTTTCGTTTTTTTCTTTTTTAAGAAAAGTAATCAATTATAAATACCATAACCATTCGTTTGACAAAACATCTTCTACGAAGCACAATCAAATCATATTGGAATATATGCTTTCACCATTGTTAACATATGAGTGCAAGCATTACATGGTTACCAGAATTGCTCTCATATAGATGATTTTAATTAGGTTAGATTTCTCATATTCTACATTCTCTCTAAAAGAAGTTAGTAAAACCTTGTATCCCTATTGGACACAATGTTAAATAGTACTATTTCCTGCAAAAAAAAAAAAAAGAGGTTAGCAACAAATAAAGTATCATTAGTTTTATAATAGGGGATGAAGTGACTTATTTTGCTAAATTAATCAACTGCTACCATGATGAACTCATGCTTTTGAATTGTTCAAGATAGTCTAATCATGAAATCTATACTTAGGTCAGTCTAAGACCGTTTAGGCATGGTAGAGACATGTACTCCCCATCTAGTTCCTTTTGACCATTTTGCACGTTTATACACCTCACACCTCTCTAAAACTTTGTCAACATCTTTCATCATCTTTGGCTAATATAAGTGTTCTTTCAACAGTTCATGCGTTTTCTTCCACCTAAATTGACGAATTAGGCCTTTTGCATGAGCTTCTAGAGCTAATAATTCTTGTGCCGAGCTGTTTAGCACACACATATATCCTCCATTAAAAATCTTTGGTTCAAGTAGAATCCATTCATAACACCTCCATATCTACATTTGATCAACACGGGTCCAAAGAGAACATCTTACTCATATTAGTCTAAAAGACTACCAAAACAAGTATTTGAGCTTGTAAAGTTATAGTGACTATATATCTATGTAATAGAGGATCGGCTATGCTATTAAGACTTCCCCTCTTGTGCTTTATCTTGTAGGAGAATGTTTCAAGGAATTCTTCCCATTTTGCATGACATTGGGAGAGCTTTTGCTGACCTCGTAAATATTTAAAGGACTTATGGTCAATATAGATGATAAATTTCGAAGGTAACAGTAATGTTACCGGTTTTAGGGAGCATGAATAAGAGCATAGATTTCTTTGTCATGTTTCAAATAATTCAATGTGGCACCACTAAGTCTTTTACTAAAGTATACGGTAGGTTGGCATTCTTACAAGAAAATGGTGCCAATGACTACTTTAGAAGTGGCACATTCTTTTTTATAGACTTTATCAAAGTTTGGCATGACTATTACAGGGGTATAGGTCAATTTGGTCTTTATCTCTTCAAAGAACTTCTAAGCCTTCTTTGGTTACTTAAACTCAAAAGTTTTTCTTGTTCAACTCGATCAAGGGTGCAACTATTGAATTGAAGTGTCTAATAAATCAATTGCTAAACGAAGCTAAACCATAGAAACTTCTAACATTTACAACACATATCTATGGCATCTAATCAATGATAACTTTGACCTTCTCATCATCTATTGGAATACCTCCATCATATATAACACACCTTAGAAATATAACTTCCTTTTGGCATAAAACACATTTCTTCAAATTGCCGAACAAGTGTTTAGCTTGAAAGGTGTCAAATGCAACTCTCAAACGCTCGACATGAGAAGGGAGGCTAATGCTATATACAAGAATATCATCAAAGTAAACTACAATGTACTTACCAATAAATGGCCACATCACATGATTCATGAGTTGCATGAAAGTTATTAGCGCGTTCGTGAGTCTAAATGATATAACCAACCATTTGAAGAGACCATCCTTCCTCTTGAAAGTTGTCTTCCACTTATCACCCAATCTCATGCAGATTTAGTGATAGTTACTCTTTAAATTGACCTTGAAAAGATCTATGCACCATAAAGTTAGTTTAACATGTCGTCTAATTGGGGTATTGGGTATCGGTACTTGATAATAATCTTATTAATAGCTTGGCTGTTAATACAAATATGCTAAGACCCATTCTTTAGCACTAATGTAGTTGGTACAATACATGAACTCATGCTTTCTCTAAAATATCTTCAATCAATCAACTCATCAACTTTCTTCTTGAGTTCGGTTATCTACTTTAGGTTAAGCCTATAGGTAGGATAGTTTGGTAAAGCTACTCCAGGTTAAAGGTCGATGCAATGCTTGATGCCTTTAATGGGAGACCATATCTTGGGCAGCTCATTAAGATAAAGGTCAACATATTCATGAAGGAGTGCTTGCACCTTAGCTAGTAACTCTTTGATGTCTTTTGGCTCTAATACCCTTTTGACTAGTAGAAGTATACAGTCTTCAAATTTTACCACTTTAAAGAATCCAGCTTTAGAAGTCACTAAGGACTTCTTCATTAGAGACTTGTAGACTTGAGTTTAAGCATCTTAGACCTCTTCTGGACTTATTGGGGTTAGTATGACCTTCTTTCCATCCTTCTGGAATATATAAGTATTTTGGTATCCATCATAGAGTACCTTCGAATCAGAAAACCAAGGTTGGCCAAGAAGTATGTAGGATGCACACATAGAAGGATGTCACACATAACCTTGTTATTATACCTATTACCTATAGAGATTGGGACTTTAACTTATTGGGTAACTTGAAGTCCACCTTTCTCATTTAGCCATTGTATCTTGTAAGGTTGAAGATGAGAATAGGTTGGCAACTTCAAAGCATTTACTACTCAATGTGCAACCATATCAATACAACTTCCACCATCTATGATTAGAGCGTACATGTTACCATTGATCTTGTAATTCCTATGAAAAAAGTTCTCCTTTTACTCACTCTCGTTGACAATAGTAGTTTTAAGAACTCTCCTAACGACCAAACAATACTCGCCCAGCTTAAGTTGGGTTATGGCTTCAAGATCCTCTTTATATTCATCTAGCAAATGTTGGACATCAACTTCTTACTCGCCCTCACTAGCACTTTCCACCTCCATCATTGGTTTTTCCCCTTTTATGATCATCACTCATTGGTTTAAACATTGGTTAACAATGTGTCCAAAGCTAAGGTACTTAAAGCTTTTGATTTCTTTCGTCTTCCTTCTAGAACTTTGACCTAAGTCTCTCTTAGCTTAGGGTTCCTTTGCCTTCGCCTTCCCTCTGCCATCATCAAGTCAGCTAAAGGTTAGACTACATTGGTCCATCTTTAAATTATAATTAGGTCGGCCTTTACTAGGTCGATTCTATACAATTAGTCGACTGATAGGAGGTTAGCTCGACATGGTTTTCTTCTGTCTCTTAACTTTCTAGTCAATGTGAATCGCCTTATCTAATGTTCTAAGCCTTTGCACTTCTATAAAATTTTCAATCTCATGTCATAGGCCTAATATAAATGGGATAAAGGTCCTAGCCTCCTGCTCTTTTACGTCACATCAAATCATTAATAGCTAAAATTCGTAAACATAATTATCTACAATTCGACTACCCTACTTAAGCTCTTATAGGCATTTGAAAGTGTCCTGTTCATAATGCTTAGGAATGAATCAGCTCCTTAGGATTTGTTTCGTTTCATTCCAAGTTTTGATTTCTCGTTGAGCTTACTAATGTGTGGCTAGCACCATCTTTCACCACATCACTACATATCTTATGAATTCTAAGGCAGCTAATCTTACCATTGTAGTATCTTCATAATCATAGTAGTCAAATATTCTTCTTTCACCTCCCAGTCTAGATATTCATCAACATTGCATGCTTCTGAAAAGCTCAAAATTTTTGCTTTAATATTCTCCAATCCTCTATGGGCTCAAACTTCTCACTCATGAAAATCATAGAAATCGTCATCTTCATTTTTCTCCTCCTCTACTTCTTCTTCAGCAACACCTTCCAATTTAAGCCATTGTTATGCTTGTCCTTCGATGCGAATAGGTCAAGGTGGTGGAGTATCCATAACAACATTAGCTTAGACTCCTGCTCCACTTATTTTGGGCCTATCCCTTCAACTTAGCCACACTAAACAACTCTTTCATTGGGTTAAGCATCTACAAGCCTTTGAACTAAGGCAACTTAACTAGTAATAGTAGTGGCCAAATTTTGTATACGTTCATTTATGGATCATAGGGTTTGTTGACCAACATGGCCATGTCTAGGTGCATCACTTTCTACATCTCCTATCTCTCCCTATATACTTATCTTCGGCATTCTCTCAGTATTACAACTCCACAATGATTATATCTCCATACAGGACACAAATTAGAAATACTGCACTTCTATGCCACTCAAACATCACTTCAATACCTTGCTCATTTCTAAGTAAGAAAATAGAGTATAACAGAGCACACAACACAATACAGCACTTGTAACATCACTTTAATACTACTGCACTTCTCCACTTGTTCTTCGATCTTAACTTAAAGCTCTAATACTAGGAAGGTAAATATGATGTGATACAAACTCGTAGATGAATACACGAAGCTAATATCACATGTAACCAAAGAGGTGAGTTCAAGTCGTAAGATGACTTGAAAAAGTAAATGATAGTTGAGGGTGGTGAGCAAGGGTTCCCATGTACCGACAATGGATATGATGCACCAATACCTCATACGAGCTCAGGTCATACTTGATATGATGCACAAGTATGACCAAAGGTCACTCGCCACTAGTCTACACTCGAATGGGTGAGATAAGAGTAGTTTAAGAGTAAGCAAAATGATACTTAGCTCAAAAAAGGGTAAAAAGTTCAATTTATTCTTTTATATATTCTCATGGCTATTACATTATGTGATTATTTATAGTATCCTGTTAAGGCAAGTTTTATGTTATAAATAATTACAAAAATGAATTCCTATTTACTAAATAAAAGGAAAATAATTTACAAGGAAAGCATGGAATCGTGTGCAGTGAATGTCATATGTTAGAAAGGACAATACGGTTGTCAGAAAGGATAATACGTGCACGTTTTTACTTTACGATTCTGACAATATTGTAATCCAAGCAGGGGTGGACCTCTATTAAGGTCTATTCAATGTTATAAGTTTAGCACCTTAACTACCAAGGTTGGACTGGGGTTGGCTTAGGGACGGCTCATAGTGGGGTTAGCTTGGATGGTCAGCTCCTAACATTTATCAGCTCGGCCTCAACACCGTAATGATTGCTGTATTTAGATTTAATGCTTGGACTAGTGCACAACAAAGGGTTTAGTTCAATACGTTAACTGGTCACTTCAACAACGCTTTAGATAGCATGGAGAGTGAAGTAGCTCGGTAAATCAGACTGGGGCAAGTACTGCTCCTCGACGCTTAACTCACCTTGGATAGCTCGATGGACTACCTGGGAGAGCCCTCGAGCTCGGGAGTGTGTAATCGATCCTTAATCCCTATCATTCCTTTTAGGTTGTTTGAGATTTGGGATCAAATCTAGTTTAATTCCAGGTTGCTCACCTTTGGGAGTATAAGGTTAGAGGTCAGTAATGTTGGAAGAGTCTGAGACTCCATATCCTTCAAGTAATTCAATTCTATAGGCGTTAGGATTAATCTTTTCAAGCACTTTGAAAGGTCTGTCGGTATTGGAAGATAACTTACTCTTCCTCAAGTTTGGGAATCGTTCCTTACTGAGGTGTATTCAGACCAAATCGCTTAGTGGAAATTCTCTCTTCCTCTGTCCTCGGCTTCGCTTCTTAAGCTTAATAGTAGCTTAACCCAGTTGCTCTACAATCTTCTAGTACATCACTATCACACCCCGAAGCGGCAGAGTCGTAACAGCTCCACTGTGTAAATCATTCTAAGATAGAAGTTGGCGTTACAACCGCTATCCTAGACCTGATTTATACAAGGCGCCTATGACTAACCCATTTTGAAGTAAATAGTTTGTAATTTAAATAAATCATTTACCTAAGAAAGTGAGGAAATATATATATATATATACTATAATTCAATTATTATAATTAAAGTTTACAATATTTCTCTGTAATATATTTCCTAGCTATTACATTAATTAGAAATGAAAAATTCTAAAGTAAAAGCTTAGACCTTAAAAATATGTGTTTATTTTTCAAATGTTTTTCCTTACTCCCTAGGATCCAGTAGTTGCTAGCTTCAGAGTGGTTATATAGCTAGCACCTGCATGACGTCTATAGGGATGTGAGCAACCACAGCTCAATAAGTTAGGATGGAGGACTTAAAAATACACCAAAAACATAACAAGGTTATCAACCAACTTATTAGGTGCAATACATATCCAAGTAAATGCCATTGCACAACGTTGTTCGACCCGTCGTGAGATTAGAGAAATTGCGCTCGCTTTAATCCGAGTTGAGGAGTTGTCATTAATGCAACAGCTCATGATTAAACCCAAGCTTGTGCAATAAAGACACCGCTTCTCCCGTGACTACCTTCGAACTATTGACTCTACCCTTGCCACTCTCACCTGTCACTTAGTTCGACTAAGGATGAAAAAGGGACCTTTTGCAATCTTACGCTATCCCTTATGAAGGGGTCGGTATTTGGCCGGAGAATCCTAGGTTTCCCCTAATGGGTTGCCATGCAGGTCAAATTATGATTACAAGTTGTATATTTGATTAGGTCCAATTTAAGGTGATTAATTATTTCATACAAATCACACAATACAAGCTAGAACAACAAATAGAATCATAGCATCACTCATAATCAACCAAGCATAATCAAGCATAATCTCAAGTCTCCAAAATACAACATTGTATTAATCCCAACTTATCTAGACTCTTCGTTCACTTACTCGAGGTCTGACTTGCTTAAGCCATCGCCGATCATCCCTATAACACAAACGTGATTTCGGTTTTTCATATAACTATTATAGATTTGTTTTATCCTATAACGCTTATTGTTATGTTTTGTTTAGGGTTTAATATACCTAATTATCTAGGTTTTAAGTCTTTTACAATTATTCTAGGTTTGAGGTTAGGTTCGGGTTCGGTTTCCACATCGATTTTTAAATTAAGCTCTAGTTCGATTTTTAAATACTGTTTTATACCCGAATCCTAGAAATTCGTTTCAACTCATAATATGAAATTAATCACATTACTTCCAGATATCCTAAATACCATCATTATCCCTAGTCAGTATTTTATTCTACCTAGTATACTTTAATCCTTATTAGTGTACCGAATTTACTCTTGATGTGAGAAATTTTTACATTTTTCATATAATTATATAAATTTAAGTTTTCTATCAGTTTTATTATATATCCCTATTATTTATATAATATTAATTTTTATCCTAATTTTTCTATTTATTACATTTTCAATAATTACATGTTATGTATATAATACACATCCAATATTTCTAACACTCTAATTACTATCTCCCAACATCAATTATTATTTCATAATTTCTAAATTCATCCTAAATCAGATTTTACACCTAATTACCCTATTTTACAAAATTAACTTAAAATCTATTATTTTTCCCTTATTACTTATTTACTACATAATTAACCTAATAATTACATCTAACACCCTAAATACTATAAGTATCATAATTCATCAGATTTCAACATCCTAAAACATATAATTATTCACTAAATCAGTAATTAACAATTTAATTACCTAATTAACCTTAAATTACCCATTTTATGCCTCATTTTAAGGCCTAAAAATTATCTAAAATTTTCAAAAATTAATTTTTGAAAACGGGCTTCATAGCACTGTTCTATATCATCTAAGTAGTTTACACAACAATTTTAGGTTCAAAACTACACTTCTAAGGTCATTTATTTCTAAATCGAAACCTGCTCGGTTTTACATAATTTCTTAAGGACCATATATTACAAGACATATTTTTATCAAAATAATATTTTTCCTAAAAAATACATACAAAAATATTCTAGAGTAACAAAATTCATAATTTTCTAAGAATATTTACTATTTTTTACAAAATTACACAAAATCGGGCTGGAAATCAAACTCACCGGTCTGGGTGGCTCCGGCCACCTCCAGCCGCCATGGCCTTGTCAGCCAGTCCAGGCGCTGCCACCACCATGTGATGGTGGTGGTGGCCGTCCACTCCTAGGTGCTCGTCTGGTATGGGTTCCCTTCTAAGGCCCTAATTGCACAGTTTTTCCTATCTTTTTTCTAACCCTAATTTTTCTCTCAATTTCACCTCTCTTTATTTTTCTCACTCTTCAAATTTCCCAAATGAGCTTCTAAAAAATTTAGAGTATTTATAGAGCTTTAGGAAAATTATTGTGTATTAATTTGATTAGACAATTACTTTATCTTCTTCCAATTTGACCTTTGTATTGTTCTAATTTAATTGGCTAATTTTTTTCTTATTTTCCCCAGCTGCCATGACCTATATCTAGATCATTCCTTATTTTTCTTAATTTTTCCTTAATTGATTATGAATTTTCTTTAATTATTTAGTATTATTTTAGTACATTGTACATATTTTAAGTAATTACGCGTATTTCTATCTACATGTAAATTCATATATAGTATAAGTAAATATTTCTAAGTATTATTTAGGTCATTTTATGATTTTTAGTATACATATAATTTATCTGTAGCGATTCGTTAATTATCGGAATGCATTTTACGCATTTTCGATAAATAACGAATTATATACTTAAAATTTGAAATTTTTATATTCTTTTATTTTATTACTTATTTTCTTAAATTCGAACTTACGGAATCATTTTTACTAATATTTCTGGCTTTACTTATAATTTAGACTTGATCGGATCTTTCAGCCGATCGAAATCTTGAATGACTGGTTGTAGAGCTTACAATCGCTTTGATGGCCTTAACTCTCTTGACGGCTGGCTAGTCATCATCAAGCATTGGCTAGGGTGCTTAGTGCAATAGCAGTCTGGGTTGAATCCATAGGCGACTTCAAATGGAGACATGCTTGTTACATTATGGGCAATCTTGTTGTAGGTGAATTCAATGATTAGTAAGCATAGATCCTAATCGGCCATGTTTCATTCGATAGCAACTTGCAGCAAAGTTCCTACCGTTTTATTGACAACTTTAGTCCGTCCATTGGTCTGTAGGTGGCAAGACGTGCTGTACAATAGCTTGGTTCCCATTTGCCTTTATAACGTGCTCTAAAAGTGGCTCATAAACTTGGGGTCTCAGTCTAAAACAATAGTCTTGGGAATTCTATACAGCTTGATTATTTCTTGCAAGAAAAGAAAATAGATCGCTGAAGTGTCATTAGTTTTAGAACAAGGCACAAAATGTACCATCTTACTAAATCAATCCATAACCACCATAATGAAGTCCTTCTCTCGAGATATCCATGACAATCCTAACATGAAGTCTATAATTAACTCAGACCATGGTTGGGTTAGGATTAGCAAGGGTTAGTAGTGTCCTTGCTTGGCTTGGCTCGACTCTTCGCTTTTCAGCAAGTCGTATAATTTTCTAACATAGATTGAACATCTCTCTTTATCCATGGCCAAAAGAATCTGGAGGATAATATCTCATAAGTTTAGCACTAGCCAAGGTGTCCTATCAATCCCCTTCCATGTGCCTCGCGCACTAGCAGTTCTCATATGGAATAGGTCAAGATACGTAGCTTCTCTTCCTAAATAAGTATTCGTCCTCCCTATGATAGTTATCTAATGTCTGTTCTTCTTCACAACAGGCATAGATAGGACTAAAGTATGGGTCCTTAGCATACAAATTCTTGATGGTTAAAAAACCAAGTAGCCTCATTTGCAGCTCGGTTAGGAGGGTACATTGTCTCGACAAGGCGTTGGCCACTACATTGTTCTTTCCTTTCTTATATTTTACGATATAAGAAAAACCCTCATGAACTCAACCCACTTTGCTTGTCTTCGGGACAACTTCAATTGGCTTTTTATATATCTCAAGGATTCATGATAGGTATAGATCACAAATTCCTTAAGCAGTAGATAGTGTTGCCATACCATTAGGGGTCGGATTAAGGCATAGAACTCCTTGTTGTGGACTTATTGTAGACGAAATAGTTGAGTGTAGCTCCTTGAAGTTTCTCGCTGAAGTAAGCAATAGGTTGGCCTACTTGCATCAGCACATCACCTATGTCTAGTCCGAACACATCACACTCTACTTCAAATACCTTATTGAAGCTCGGGAGAGCTAAGACAGGGGCTGTAGTTAGCTTCTCCTTCACATTCTCGAAACTCCTCCTCTCTTTTTCACTCCGTTTGAATTCAACATTCTTCTTTAAGAGTTTGGTGAGTAGGGCTACAATTGTGCTAAAATTCTTTATGAATCAACGATAGAATGATGCCAAGCCATGGAAGCTTCTCACATTGGCAAAACAGGTCGGCTTAAGCCATTCTGTGATTACTCTTATCTTCTACTCATCAACTTAGATGCCACCTCCGCTCACAACAAAACCTAAGAAGATCACCTCGGAATGGAAAAAGTCATACTTCTTCAAATTGGCGTAGAGCTATTCAACTTGGAGTTTTGCAAATACTTATTGGAGATACTCCCAATAAGTCTCCAAGTCAAGACCGTATAGTAGAATGTTATCAAAATAAACTATGACAAGCCTTCCTAATAATTATCGGAGCACATGATTCATAAGTTGCATGATTGTGCTCGGTGAATTGGACAGTCCAAATGGCATTACAAGCCATTCATATAAACTATGTTGTGTCTTGAATGCAGTCTTCCACTCATTGCCTTCATGCATTTGAATCTGATGGTACCTATGACACCTTGAAACGACCCATTCTAAGATAGAAGTTAGCTTTACAACCGCTATTTTAAACCTAATCTACACAAGGTATCCACGACTAACCCGCTTAAAGTAAACAGTTCGTAATTTAAATAAGTTATTTACCTAAGAAAGTAAGAAAATATATATATACACTAGAATTCGGTTATTATAATTAACGTTTTCAACATTTCACCGCAATCTAAACCTTAAAAATATGATCTTAAACCTTAAAAATATATGTTTATTCTTCAAATGTTTTTCCTCACTCCCTAGGATCTAGCAGTTACAAGCTTTAGGGTAGTTATAAGCTGCTTTTTAGCCAGCACCTACAATAACGTCTATAGGGATGCGAGCAACCACGGCTCAGTAAGTTAGGATGAAGGACTTAAAACTATACCACCAACACAAACAAAGTTATCAACCAATTTAGTTAGATACAATACATGAATATGCAAATGTCATCGCACGACATTGTTTGGCCTGTTGTGAGATTAGAGAAATTATGCTCGCTTTAATCCAGGTTGAGGAATTGCCGTTAATGCAACAGCTCACGACCAAACCCAAGCTTGTACAATGGAGACACTACTTCTCTCACGATTACTTTCGAGCCATGGACTTCACCCTTGCTACAACCTCCTCACTTGTTACTTAGTTCGACTAAGGATAAAAAAGGGACCCATTATGTCATCCGGCGCTATCCCTTCCGAAGTGGTCGGTATTTAGCCAAAGAATCATAATATTCCCTTAATATTTGTTAAGTCCAGTTTAGGGTGATTAATCATTTTATACAATACAAGCCAAAATAACAAACAAAATCATAGCATCACTCAAAATCAAGTATATACACACAGCCATCTATTTAATAAGCACAACCAAGTATAATCTCAAACCTCCAAAATACAACTACGTATTAATCCCAACTTACTTGGACTCCTCACTTGCTCACTCGAGGTCCAACTTACTCAGGCCATCGCTGATCATCCCTATAATACAAACGTGGTTTCAATTTTTTTTTCCGTATAACTCTTATAGGTTGGTTTTATCCTATAACGCTTATTATTATCTTTGGTTTAAGGTTTAATAAGTCAAATTATCTAGATTCTCAAATCTTTTACAATTATTCTGGGTTTAGGGCTAGGTTCTGATTCAATATCCGTATCGATTTCTAAAGTAAGTTTTAGTTCCGTTTCTAAGTATAGTTTTATACATGAACCCTAGAAACCCGTTTCAACCTATAATATAAAATTAATCATATTATTTTCGGGTATAATAAATACCATAATTACCCTAGTTAGTATTTTATTCCATTCAGTACACTTAAATCTTTATTAATGTACCAAATTTACTTCTGATGTGAAAATTTTTTACATTTTTCATATAATTGCCTAAATTTAAGTTTTCTATTAGATTTATTATATATTCCTATTATTAGTATAATATCAATCTTTATTCTAAAATCTTCCATTTATTATATTTCAATAATTACATATTATGTATTATCACCTATTATGTACATATTACATATCTAATATTTTTATCACTCTAATTACCATCTCCTAACATCAATTAACATTTCAAAATGTCTAAATTCATCCCAAATCATATTTTAAACCTAATTACCCTAATTTACCAAATTAACTTAAAATGTACTATTTTTTCCAATTACTTATTTACTACATAATTACTCTAATAATTACATCTAACATTCTAAATACTACAAGCATTATACTTCATCAGATTTCAACATCCTAAAACATATAATTATGTATTAAATAAGTAATTATCTATTTAATTACCTAATTAACCAAAAGATTACCCATTTCTACCTCATTTTAAGACCTAAAAATTATCTAAAATTTTCAAAAATTTCATTTTTGAAAAAGGGCTTAGTAGCACTGTTCTATATCACTTAAATAGTTTACAGAAAAATTTTGAGCTCAAAACTACACTCCTAAGGTCATTTATTTTTAAATTGAAACAAGCTCGGTTTTGTATGATTTCTTAAGGACCATGTATCAAGAGATATATTTTCATTAAAATAATATTTTTCCTAAAAAATGCATACTAAAATATTTTAGAATAACAAAATTCATAATTTTCTACGAATATTTAATATTTTTATAAAATTACACAAAATCGGGCAGGAAATCGAACTCACCGGTTTGAGTGGCTCCGGCCACTGTTGGTGGCCTGGGTGTGTCGGCCCACCTGGGCACTACCACCACCATGTGGTGGTGATGGTCATCCACTCTCAACTGCTCATTGGGTCTAGGTTCTCTTTAGATGCCCCAATCGTACAGTTTTTTTATAATTTTTTGTAAAACCCTAATTTCCTCTCAATTTCGTCTCTCTCTAATTTTCTAGGGTTTGAAACTGATCAAATGAGCTTCTAAAAAATTTGAGGTATTTATAAAAGTCTTGAGGAACTACTGTGTATTAATTTGATTAGATAATTACCTTATCTTATTCTAATTTGCTTTTTGTGTTGTTTTAATTTAATTGGATAAATTTTTTCTTCTTTTCCCTAACTACCACGACTTAAATCTGGATCACTCCTTATTTTTTCTGATTTTTATTTATTTTTCCTTAATTAATTATGAATTTTCTTTAGTTATTTAGCATTATTTTAGCACATTTAGCATATTTTAAGTAATTACGTGTATTTCTACCTATATGTAAATTCATATATAGTACAAATAAATATTCCCAAATATTATTTAGGTCATTCTATGATTTTTAGTATATATGTAATTTATTTTTAGCGATTCGTTAGTTATTAGAATGCATTTTCCACATTTTCGATAAATAACTAGTTATATACTTAAAATTTGAAAATTTTATATTTTTTTATTTTATTACTTATTTTCTTAAATTCGAACTTAAGGGATCACTTTTACTAATATTTCTAACTTTATTTGATAAGTTAGGCTCGATCAGATCCTTTAAACAATCGCCTTA
The DNA here is from genome assembly GCA_024138015.1 of Lumnitzera littorea. Classification (NCBI taxonomy): domain Eukaryota; kingdom Viridiplantae; phylum Streptophyta; class Magnoliopsida; order Myrtales; family Combretaceae; genus Lumnitzera; species Lumnitzera littorea. Next base: position 106,044,555 of record JAMXBB010000005.1, on the reverse strand, counting down.
AATTTCACGAGCCAAACTTCAGATAGCTGATTATGGGTCTTACAGTACCCAGCTTTAAGGTCAATCTTAGAGAACACTCTTGCTCTGCTCAATTCGTCTATCATGTCATCAAGCCTAGGTATGAAATACTTGTACTTGATGGTGATTCGATTGATCGCTCAACTATCCATATACATTCTCCAAAAACCATCCTTCTTTGGCACTGATAAGGTCAGTATAGCATAGGAGTTCAGGGACTCATGTACATACCCCTTCTTCATCAACTCGTCCACTTACCTTTATAGTTCAGCGGCCTGTTAATGATTTAGCCTGTAGGCAGGCTTGTTTGGTAGCGCAGCTCCTGGTTATAGGTCAATCACATGCTTGACACTTTAGTTTGGGTGCAAATCGTTTGGTAGCTCTTTTCGAAACAAATTGGCAAATTCATCCAGTAAGGTTTTTACTTTAGTTGACAGCTCTTCTTCCCCGGGTCTCATCTCTAGAAGCCTCTTGATAAGTAGATAGGTTGGTCCCTCTAGCTCCATTTCTCTTTTCAATTTGGCTTGGGTCAATGCTAAAGCTTATTTCCTGAAGGTTCGGCTAACCTAGGACTACATGACTTTCACCTACTTGGTAGTCATGGGACTCAATTTCAACCTTCTTCCTTCATGCTCTACAAAACACGTATTCCTCCTACTAGCATACATAATCGCTCGATCAAACATTGATGGTTGTCTAAGTAGAATGTGGGACACACTCATGGGCAACACATCACATAAAACTTCATCTCGATACTTGCCAATGCAGATTGGCATAGACACCTGTTTGTTCACTTATAGGGCTCCTTTATCACTCAACCAATGAGGCTTGTAAGGTTTTGGGTGGGGCATGGTTGGCAATTTCAGTTGTTGGACCATAAATGCAGAGGCTGCATTGGTGCAGCTCCTATGTCAATGATCAGCGCGCATAATGATTCATTTACCTTACATCCAATATGAAAGAGATTTTCTGTCTACTCGTCTTTAGGCATAGTGCTAACACTCATTATTCTCCTCAACACTAGAGTGGTTGACATTAAGTTGCCTTCCTTGCTGTAGATGACTTCCTTATCAAACAGCTCAGCTTATCCATCCTCTTTAAGCTCCTTTACTTCTTTATCAGTACTGTCGACCTCAATGGTTGGCGCCTCACCTCAGATCACCATCGTTCGACTGTTTGGACATTGAGCGACCATGTGTCTAAATCCTTGGGTTCCTCCTTAAACTCTAGCCCTTTTCAAACTTCCTTGAGGGTTCCTTCTCATCTGCTGGGACGGTCGGAACGGGTCGGGTCTTAACAAACTTATTCGGTTCCGCTCTCATTGGTCTGCTTGGAATAGTTCAATTACTTCCTAGTCGACCAACAAGGGGTTGGAATCTTCCCGTTTGGCCTCTTTTTATCGTCTAGGCAACTTGGATTGTGTCATCAAGTGTTCTAATGTCTAGGGTTTCCAAGACATCCCTAATCTCATACTTCAATCTGCTAATGAATTGAGACATATTTTGATCTTCAAGCTCTACAAATTCGTATTGGATTATTAGCTTCTGGAATTCTTTAACGTAAGCATCTACACTTGATCCTCCTTGTCTCAGTTTTTACAGTCTCTTAAAGGCATCTTATAAGTAATAGCTCAGCACAAACCTTCTTCGCATAACTCTTTTCATATCATCCTAACTCCTAATCTCTCATTCTCCTTCCCTTCTTCTAGTGGCTAGCAAGTTCTTCCACCGAAAGGCAGCATAACCAGTGAACTCCAACATTGTAAGTCTAACTTTTGCATTATCGGGCACTTTGTACCATTCAAATTGCTTTTCAATCTTATCTACCTAATCTGGGGAGTCCTCGGCATTGCTACTTCTAGAGAAACTTAGAATACGCATCCTTAATCCTTTAACTCTAAGGGCTTGTACATTTCTTTCATTGGGCTTGTAGTACTCCTCTGCCTTGTCATCTCCTTTTACTTCTTCTTCAATCTCTTCAAGCACAAGCCTTTGTCTAGTGTCCCTACTAATTCCTTCAACCCAAGGTGGTTGAACTGGAGTGTTAACTCAGCCAAACTGACTACTGCCTCATCGTTGCTATTCCTGTTCCCTAGTGGGGCTATTTCTAGTTCGTTGCTTGTCTTCTTGAATAACAGTTACCAAACTAGCTACCAAGTTCGTAAGCCTATCTAAGCGGTCACCTACTAACTAAGGTGAGAAGCTTCCTTCTTACCCTTAGCCATGTCAAGTACCACTTTCTTGGTTTCCTAAAGTTCCTTGCACACTTGAATCTAACATTGATGGTTACTTCATAATGATAATTTCACAACAAATACACAGTCAACCAAACTCAATTTTAGCGTATCGAAAATAGGGGAAAACAGAGTACAGAACACTTCTTAACTACTAAACTTCAAAGTTAACAATAGAACTACTATCACATAAGAGTAGTGACAAACTATTAAAAGAACATAGTAGTAAATTCAGCTTCGAACATAGCCAGGCTTTGATACCAAGATGATAAGGACTCGTGGATGAACACACGAACCCAATATCCTGAGTCACCAAAAGGATAAGTCCAAGTTACAAGATGGCTCAAAAAAGTAAATGATAGTTGAGGGTAAGTAGGGGTTCCCATATACTGACAATGGATATGATGCAATACGAGCTTAAGTTATACTTGATATGACAGACAAGTATGGCCGAAGGTCATTCGCCCCTAATCTACGCTCAAATGGGCTAGAAAAAGTAGCTTAAGAGTAAGTAAGAGGACACTTAGCTCAAGAGAGAGCAAAAAGTTCAATGTATTCTTCTATATATTCTCGCGGCTATTACATTATGTGACCATTTATAGTACCCTGTCAGGGTAAGTTCTACGTTATAGATAATTACAAAAATGAATCCTTATTTGCTAAATAAAAGGAAAATAATTTACAGGGAAAGCATGAAATCGTGCGCAGTGAACATCAACTATCAAAAAGGATAGTATAATTGTCAAAAAGGACAGCGCATGCGCATTTTTACTCTGCAATTTTGATAATATTGTGATCTGAGCAAGGGTAGGCCTTTGTTCAGGTCTGTTTAGCGTTAGAAGTTTGGTACCTTAACTACTAGGGCTGGATTAGGGTTAGCTTAAGGACGACTCATAGTAGGGTCAGCCTTGGATGGTCAGCTCCTGACAATTATCAGCTCGGCTTCAGTACCATAGAGATTACTGTATTCAGATTTGGCGCTTAAACTAGTATACAGCAAAATGTTTGATTTAGCATGTCGGTTGGTCACCTCAATAACAACTTGGATAGCATGGAGAGTGAAGTAGCTCAGTAGATCGGACTGGGGCAAGCACTACTCTTCAGTGCTTAACTCACCTCGAACAACTCAGCGGACCACTTAAAAGGGCTCTCGAGCTCGGGAGTATATAATCAATCCTTGATCTCTATTATGATGTGCCTAAGAGCTTGAGTTATCATTAGGTTTTATTGTAGCTTGAAAAATGGGTCCTCAAAATATGGAAGAGAAAGGCAAAAGAGGTGCAACCATAGTAGCTTCGTGAAGTTACCTATGGACATTACTCATTGGAGAACACAACACAACTTTGTTGCCTCTTGATATGATGTGCAAGCGAAGAGCTAAGAGCCACTTTACTACTAACCTCAAGCTACTAAACAAGATTAGATAAGAGTGTGGTATACCTTGATGAAGGATTTCTATCAAGAAAAAAATAGGAGGAACTTTCATTAATTGATAAGATGATTCTGGCTACAAGAAGAAGGGACTATGTATATTAAGTCCCTTAGGCAAGATATGAATACATTAAATTACAAAAGGGAAATGCATCAACGATAAAACCTATTACATGCCTAAAAGGGGTAAATAAGATAAAGAAAACAAAAAAGAATATAGTACAATGTTAGAAAAGCAAAACAAATATTAAGCTATCGTTGGCTCTATACTCATGTAAGAAGGAGATTTGGAGCTGAGTTCTTTTAAGGTGATATCAAGTCAGTAGGAGAATTTGGGACTTGGCTTAGGCGACCTTTAGTAGAAGTTGACTTAACAGAGGGCGACTTGGTTAGTAGCTAAAGATCTTGGATAGGGACCTCGATGTCTGGGAGTTTGCATGTGGTAGTTAAAGCTCTTAGCTCAACACTATGCAAAGAGTTTAGCCACAAACCATCCTAATAAGAGAGCTTAATGTTTGGGAGGTAGGCTATAGTATTTAGAGTCTATAGCTCAACATTATCCAAAGATTTTAGCCATGGACTGTCCTAATAGGAGAGCTCGTGCTTAGTGTGCTAAGAAATCAACATATGCTTAACTAGACCTTGATGACCTTAGAGTTAAGCTGGGGTGAAAGGTCTTGAGGTCAACATCCCATCATAAACTTTATTCATAGAATGGACATCTAGAGCGAAGTTAATGTTTCCTTTTTGTATATTTAGGTAAAGACTTGAAAGAGACAAAAACTTGGAACTTATAAGGATGTTACCTAAGAAACACATGTTAAATGAATATATATGTATATACGTGTGTATATATGTATGTATATATATGTATTTATGTATATTCTTTAGGCAAAAAGTTGATTACACGATGTTAGTATAATCTTGCAAAGCTAACTTCCTTTAAAGGTAAGACATGACTCAACATGAACTTGAAATATGCCAAATTAGTTTTTCTTAATGTAAAACATTGAGCTTTGTTCATGGAATGGACATTTGGATAGCACTTGATACCACCCTTTCATATATTTTAGAAGAGAATTAAAGGTGCTCGAAAAGTGGAACTTAAAAGGATGTTATCTTAGAAATGCAGGATAAAGGGAATGAATATCTATATATATGTATATATTTATATGTGTCTATATATATACACTCTGGGACAAAAAGTTAGCTATGCAATGTTAATATAATCCTAACAACTAGTTTCTTTAAGAGTAGGATATGACTCAAGTTGAACTTGAAATATGCCATATTACTTTTTCACAATGTAGAAGGATAACCTTTGTTCATAAAATGGACGTTTAAATAGAAATTAAAGTTGTCCTTTTGTATATTTTGGTATGAGAGCTAAAAGGGACATAAAATTAGAACTTTCATGGTTGTTACATGAGACTTTAGGACTATAAGTCAACTAAGTTATGTTAGTATAATCCTAATAACTAACTTCCTTCAAGGACTAAAAATGATTGAAGTTGAACATGAAATATGCCAAATTACTTTTTCTCAATGTAGAATAATGAACATTATTCATTTATGACAATAATTCATAATAGGATATTGAGCTATGGATGCTATTGTTCGATGCTGTTATTTTTAAACTCCATGACTAATATGAATTCAACACATGCTGCATAAATGGAAGCCATCGAGAGTATATTTGCTACAATCGATAGAGTTAATGGAATCTTGAATTAACTCTCATAAAAATTTGTAATCAATTCCAAAAACTTCTTCTCAAGGTTAATTAGATGATGACACATAATATACATAATCAAAATTATCATACTTCTTCAGATAATAACAATTATCAAGGAAATCCAAATACATGCATGATTCAATTAAGTGCTCATAGAGATAATGATTATCATTTTGTATTTGGAAAACAAAAGGGATTCACAAATTTGAGGTTTATTGAGTAATGAAAAGATTTTTCTTATTTATTCTAAGAACAAATGGCATTGAATTAAAGAATCAATAGTTTATAAGATAGTACCAAATGCTAAAATTGACTTAATGAAATGGGGATCGAATGTAAGGATGATCCCCAATTGGAAGATTAGAATACTTCACAAGATAATGTCTAAATTGTATCAAGAGAGGATTTTGGAAATGACTCCCATAGTGAATATTTCAATCAATACGACATTATCTACAATATTATCTGGAATCAATTATTGTAGGTTCTTTGTCTTGCTACTGTAGAAAATCTTGAAGATGTTCTTGATGTCCATGTGGTCTAAGTTGTAGATGTTATACAAATGAAGGATGTACTTCTTCCACATGTATGGGACAATGATAACAAGGCTTTGACTACACTCTTAATGGACCATTAATAAATTACTTTAAGAATTCGTGAATGACTAATAGTCACACAATATCATTTCTTTATACATATTTTCATTTTGGTGTAGTTAGTGTAAGATAAGTTTTTCACGTAGTTTTGTAATACCTCGGAACCTTAGGATGCTATAATACACCACATGTTCGTACTATCTATTAACATGTTAAGCTCTATTTATTCTACTATATTCTCCAAAATTACTAGTATGACTTCCAAAGTTTATAATTAACAAAATCTCTATAAAAAAAATATAATTTGGATGACTCACATACAAATCACTACAACCACAAATGTAGAAAAAATATCTACTAGAGTCTATGTCTTTAACTACTAATACAATAAACATCATTCTTATTGGTTGTCATTGTATTAGCAAAAATAATCACCATTTTTTCTATCTTAGTGATAGTAATAATTGTTTTCGTATATATCAAATTTAGCGAACTCATCTACTTACTTGCAACTAAAAAAAAAAAAAAATATTACCAAAGGGTGAACTAACGCCTAATATAACGCCTAATATGTGTATACGACAATCACATGCACATGACAAACCATTCATGCTCACATACATGAAATGCAAATAAATAAATCCAACATTTTTTTTTATAATCTTTTCATTTAAGTCCAGCACATAACACAGTTTTGTCGTCTTAAGACTTGAGGTAACTTATAACCCAACATACAATATATATACTTTATATACATGCTAGTGTTGGAATCACCACTTCGAGCCCCAATACCTATGAGTCCCTAAATTTACCTACATCATGCCGATATGCAATTTTACTAAGGATGATGCTATATGTTGATTAATGGGTGCTCCCTAGGGATCTATTTTCATGGGCTTATAAACACCTCATTTTTGTCCCTCCATAATTTTATATTTATTTTTGTTAAATAAGAAAAAAGGGTTCTTAATTTAGAAAAATACCAAAAAAGAATAGAAAATTAAAAAATAAATAAAAAATAAGAAAATATAGAAAAACACAAGAAAAAAAAATAGAAAAGTTCGAATTTTTACATTTAATAGAAGTCTTAACTCATTTCAAGAGTCATTGGATCACATGGACTAGGTCATGTCATTTTTAGCATCGGATAGTATCTAAGTGCATAAAACCATTAAATTGGGTTGAATTTATTTATTATTATTACTTTTTTTTTCTTCATATATATATACACTAGACTTGCTCATGGAAATTATCACATTTTTAAGAGTCGATTAATAAGGGGTTTTAGTAAGGCAAGAACCAGATTTGTAGGCTTAAAAACTGGTCTAAACTGGATTGTTGCTTACATAAAAATTCATACACAGCATGTAATGTGAAATAAACTAGCTAAGCTGGTTGGGACGTGTATTAGCAATACTAAGGTCTAGCGTTCAAATGTTGCTTCAAGCGCTGTGTGCCTTTTGTGTTTTGTTGGCCATCATGGACAAGTGTTTGCCTTTAATTGGCTAACTGTGTCCATTTTCCATCATTTTCTTAGCCTTTCTCACTTTTCCTGCATGAGACATGCTTGGGGTACTTAGACTTTGGCCATTTTTTATCCATTTCCCTTTGTTTTTTTTGCAAAATGGAGGGAGAAATCACCAATCACACTTAGGATACTATGGATTGGCATCAAAAACATGTTCGGATACAACCATTTAACTGGTTAAATTGATCATTGAAAATTAAGAAAAATCTTGGAACGCGGATTTTCCTTCCATTTGAATTTTCTTGATTCAAGCACCAACATTAAAAATCGAAGCTTCCTTTGTGTATGTGGAGTAAGAGCAAACATGTAAGGGTTTTCATTTAGGTATCAATTACTTTGAATTCGAATCAATTTATGATTTGCATTCAAAGACCCTTTAATTTGAAATCTTCGAATTTACTTCAATTTCTAACTTTGCAAGTGAAACCAAGCTTTGAATTTGTATATATAGGGTCTAATGTTCATTCTTGATCATCAAACTCTCATTGAAACACACTAAAAAGCACTCAATCCATGCTTTCTCTCTTTAATCGTATCATGACATTAAAGGGGGTTTAATAGGATTGTCTAAAATTTTCATATCATGTGTGCACTCATGATACGAAAACCGTCTTGCAAGTCAAAGGTTGTAAGACTCTAAAAAAATTAGTTACTAAAGTTTTCAATTTTTAATTTAATTAACTTATTATAACATATAAATGACTATGGATATCTAATAAACTTCAGTCCATCAGAATCGCAGAGAATTGATACCCCCTACTAAACGATAAGATTAGGTAGTAAAGTTCTAAAACTCAAACTTACGAAAATCATAAAATCTAAATGTATTATTAATAATTATATATATAATAATTTAAACCAACCATACAGTCTATCCTCAGATTCTAACTTCTATGTATCTCGACGTTGGTACTCAACACTTAGCTCTTAACCCATGCCCGATTATCTGTCAACTTGCAAAAAAAAAAAAAAAAAAAAACTATTGGAGAGTAAGCCATAAGAGCTTAGTGAGTTATTCCTTATATTATAATAGCAAGCAAGTTATCAAACAGTTTATTAACAACATATGAATGCATAAACAAGCAGTATGCCAAACAATATATATGCAGTTAACCGGTACTACATACAATATCAAATTTAACGCCCTCGAAAGTAAGGGTTGGAGATATATCGATACTAATCACAACTAAGCTCTAGCACCTGAGGTTTTTAACTTTATATAAATATATATAAAAATTCCTTGTTTCACGAAACTGGTTTCTATTTCCAAAAGTCAGTAGTATATAAATATCTAGGTTTAGTGATGAGGTAGCCCTCACAATCCACGCTCAAACCCTACAGCGGTGGTTTTTAGACATGACCTTCGGCTACCTATCTACGGTTAGTGTTTCTAGCACCAGTAAAACCTGCGAGCTAAGGGTAAGGTCTCGTTGCACTAGTGCTCCTATACTGTACTAATCAAATCATGTGAGAATTCATCCCTTCAAGGCCCTTCATTACCAACCGCGTAAGGTGACGGCCGAAACATTATATATAATGTTTGTGCTCTATGTATGATCCATTCAATTTTAGTTGAGTTAAATATGATTAAGTTAATTTATGAGGTAATCAAATATTATCAACAAATCATTCAAATTATGCAACAATAAATCATATAACCAAATCTTCAATTATCACATTTAACAGTATTTTGCATAGTAATCAATCAATATTAGTCACATGTATAACCCGAACTCCCATGCATCAAGTTATTAATATTTAATTTATATGCACTAATTGTAAGCACAAAATAAGTATAGAGTCATCGGGAGTACTCAGTTGGTTATTGAATCTATCAACCGTTGTAATAGTCCACTTGGTAAATTAGTATCCATATCAAGATCACCTGACATTTAGGGAATATGAAAAGTAGTAAGTTTGAGAATTAAATAACTAAACTAGTATGCTAAGTCGTACTGTTTACTTAATCCAGTTTTTTATTTACGTAAAATTATCGATTCGAGCTTTTTATTAAATCATATATAAATTTTGATTGTTTTTCAAGCGTACTTTTTCATAGCAAGGTCTATTTTAGATGTTGTAACTCGTAGTTTAGACTGAGATATTAAAATGTCACAAAATTTATTATTTTGACTTAAAAAGCTGTAAAATAACAAATTAGGCTCTTCTTAGTATAATTACGAATTAATAATTATTTGTATTGTATATTTTTGTAATTTTCTTATTTTGAGTATATTTTACTATAATTACTTATTTTTGAGGTTTAATATTTATTCATTATTATTAATCACGAAAATTACTTAATTTATATATACATGATGATGGGGCAGCACGCGAGAATGCTACATGTCATACTTGTACATTTTTCATAATTTTCCATAATTTTCCTATTTTATGGTATAATTATATATATATAAATACTTATTATTATATTTCATTAAATTTTCTAATTTACTTAATTATTATCCTTTTTCCTAATTTACGGTAGTTATGTATATATATATATATATCTATTAACTTACTTTATTTATTAAATTAATATTATGGTATATTGTATATACTATTTACAC
>JAMXBB010000005.1:105861028-106034190 GCA_024138015.1 Lumnitzera littorea | reverse complement strand
TGTATATATACTAAAATAAAAAATATTATTAATAATAATATATATACATCTTCACATCCAGCAATATATATATACATATATATAAAAAAATTCTTATACTTTGAAAATACTAAGTACATATACATATATTTACTATATACGTATACATGTATATGCCTCATATAGTAAAAATAATAATAATTTCATAAATATACATAATCACGCATATATACATAAATAATTAAATAAAATACTAAATACATATACATGTATATAAAGGAAATACCTAATACATATATATGTACTTTACGTGTATACATACATATGGTATATACTAAAATACTAATCATCTATACATATGTAATACACACACATACACATGTACAAGAATACATGTATAGAGAGAAAAAAAATTAAATACATATTATACGTATTACTATTTATACTTATATACATATACCATATATACTCACTCCTAAATACATATGTATATACATAAATAGAGATACATAACTAATACATATGTATATAAACAAATAAGTAAAATACATAATACATATGTATATATATATGTGTATGTAAATAAATAAATCAATAAAATACTTAGTATATACATAGTATATAATACATATATGTACAAAATAATTCATTTACCTAACTAAATCCTTTTTGTTTTTCCTCTTCTTTTTCTTCTTAGTTTTGCTTGGTTTTCCTTCTTCTTTTTCTTTGTTGCAGTTTTTGGTTTTCTTTGTTTTTTTTTTTTTTTCTAGTTTTGTTTTCAATTTCCAAACGTGAGCAAACAAAAATCCAGCAAGAGAGAGATTAAAAGTAAAAGACAAAGAAGAAGAAAAATCATCTACTCAAATCTCCTTATTAATTTGGATATGATCCTTACTTTAAGTACTTTGTCCTTTGTCTTTTAATTACATGACACTTGTAATTTGAAATTAAGCACATAGGTTGCTGGAACTTGCTAGAAGCTAACGTGGAGTAAGGAAAAGAAAGAAAAAGGAAAATAAAAATAATTATATGTAATTTTTCTAAACATAAAAATAATATTTATAAATTAATTTTGGAATTTTATGAAAATTTATTAATTTAATTTGTACCTGTTACGATTATAATTTTTATGAGTTATTTCGATGTTTTCGTTAAAAGTTTTACACGATTATGTGATTTAGTCGATAATTATAATCGATTATGATTATATCATTATTAAATGATATTTATTTATTTTATACGCTTAAAATTATAATTTTAGAGTTTTAATTAAGTTCAAGTTCGATATTGAGTATTTGTGCACACATCGGATTTAGGGTTTTTATACGTAATTTAGGTTTCAATAGATTTTCTTAGGGTTTTTTTTACTTATAATATATTCAAATTTATAATTTATTAAATTTTTATCTTGCTCAACTTTAACAATTCATAAAGTTATCTATAGTATTTGGGTTCAATTTTATTCTTAAATAACTAAATTTGCAGGGTTTACAAACTGCAAATCCGTTTCTCTCTTTAGTTTGTACTCATTTGCAATGGTGTTTGAACCAAACCACTCGCATTTATAGCTTCCCAAGTAACCGGCTTTCAAACCTAATCAGTTTCATCAATCGTTGTAGCCTCCAATGCCTCTAGCAACAAACCCTAACCACCATATTGCCTTAACGAAAACCACCTTGCTGTCACCATCTAGGTTTAAAACACCAACCTCACAACACTCAATGCCAACCTAAGACCTAAGGTGACCACTTAGCTATCCTCAACAACAGCTACACCCAGCTACGTGCCATCTTTCTCTCTACCCCTCACTCGAAAAACTTCCACTACCCTCAAAACGATCATCAAACATCGAAACACCACCACTAATCTTTGTTTCCCCAATAAAAACCCAATGAAAATTTCTTTTCCTGCTCAATTCGGTGGCTAAATCTACTTCTAGCATCTTGGAGCCGCCTCTTGCTTCTTCTTCAGATAATCGCGTGCTAAGCATGTAATTGGGTAAGACAATCCAAGTCTAAATTGATTACTTAACCTAGATCATACTACTACCTAATCTACACAAGTAAGCTAAGTCTCCTTCTTTTGTTTTGATTTATTTTTCTCTTTTTTCTTTCCTTTATTATTTTTTTATTAAAAAGAACAAAAGAAAAAAAGAAAGATAATAAACAAAGGTCTTTTACTATTTCTCTTTTCTTCTAATTTTTTCAAAAGCATTTTTTTTCCTTTAAGAATTTAAAAAAATAAAAAAAAGGTTTATTCACTTAGAAAAAATTACTCACTAGTAAAATTTAATCATCCCTTTTTCAAAAGTAGAACTTCTTTTAGAATTTTTCAAAAAACAATAAAATATCAAAATTAAAACCCTTTTAGAGTTTTCTCTAAATAAAATGAATAAAAATATAATCTTGATTGTTTTTCAAAATTAAAAGAGATAAACATACTAAAGTTTTATTGAATGAATTACAAAAAGTCTAATCCTTATTAAAGAGTATGTAAATACCTATAGAGTGATTTAAAATGGAAAAATATTTTTATTTTCCTTATTGTAAATATTTTTTATTTTTTATTTTTGTGCAAATAGAATTAATTTGTTATGAATGTATAATTAGTTAAAAGGGTACATTGAAAAGTAAATTTAAATTCTGAAAGTTAAAAGTGGTACCTATTAGGGTTTAATAAGATAGCTTTCAGATTTAAAATCTCTAGTTTCAAAATCTTTTCAAAATTAGTTTTATCGAAAAACTAGTAACTAAGTTATAACCAATTTATCTAATTGATTATAACTTAACTCTTTTTTTTTTCGACTTCAGTTGGGTGGCAACTTTGAAATAGTTTTCAAAATAAAAAGAAAAACTAAGTTTTTTTTTTTTTTAACTCTTAGTCAAGGGTTAATATTAAATAGGTTAGGATTTAATACCAATCAAATTAAAGAAAATAATAAAAGTTGAGAAAAAATTAAGCTCGATAGAGCTTTTAAGTCAAGCTAAGTACACATAGCAAGCATTTATAAGACGTATGATTTTTAGTATATTCTTATTTACTAACCTAATATGCACAACCAACAACTAAGTATACATGTACCTGATACAGTAGAATTAAACTGGTAATCTAGGCAATTTGTAATAGTACCTACTCAACATGATATATTCTAACTTAGTTTTAGGTTAACTATTGAGCTTATATCTTATTTGATTTAACCAATTGATAATTATATACGTAGTGTGAACCAAAATATGATAGAATATAAGATGAGTTATCATAACATTTTAACTATGTCTTATTTATTTTATTCAACTTATATACATACATATATTTATTTATTTAGATATGTATACATATTATAATAATATACTTGGAATAAATATAATGTGTAGCATAAGTTAACATAAGTATATTAATTAATTATTAAAATAAATTAAATAAATGTAAGTACGATTTCCAATCAATAACCATACCATGATTGATTAGTTAAACTTATCGATAGGTAAATGATATAATGATAATTGTGGAACAACTAAATTATAATAAAATATCATACAGTATAGTTGGTTCTGCATGACTAACAACCAGAAAGTTTCCAACATCTTGTTCATCGCACACTTCTTCACCAGCTAACAACAGCGGAAAACTAACTTTTCGATCCCGATTTCTTTTTTTCTTTTTTCTTTTTTTTTTTAAATTACTTCTAATAACCCCACCTCAAGCCTTATACATACCGTTTTCTTCCCCATCATCGGCTATACGACAAACACCAGGCACCTCCACAAATCTCAAAACATAGTCATTACTTTTAAAATCTCCATGCATAGTGACCCGAAACAACCTGCAATTCACGACATCTCCACCATTGAGACACGATGGCAACATAGCGACAACAGCCACTACACAGACAGCCAAGAACAACCAACAATAGCAGAACAAAACCTCACAACCTTAACGGATCAAAATTTACAATAAAAGGAGGAAGACACAACTCACTTGCATGAATCGGATTCCACACACGCACACGTCAACACCCAACGACTGAAAAAGAAAAACCCCATAACATAATTTGTTTCCAAGCTCAATGAAAAAGGAGACAACCTGGAATCTTTTTATGTAAAACTTACCCTTATTTTGCTTAGAAGGAGATTCTCGACGAAGAACCGCGATTTCCTCGCGATAATCCTCCATTTTGAGGAAAAGTTTGGGAGGATGATGAATCTTCAGTTGGGGCGTCGATGAAAAAAAGAAAAAGAAAAAGAAAAAAAAAAAAAGATAAGAAAAATGAAGGACCAAGTAATTAAAGGAGGATAACAACGTGGACTTGGATTGGGAAGATAGCTTTTAAAAAGACTTGCTGTGATCCTTCTTTACTTTGATTTATCTGTTGTTATATTCTGTTGCTAAAAATTTGATATAATTCCATTAGTAATTAGATTTCAAAAGACTAAATATTCCCCTAAAATATATATCTCTTGATGTATACAAATATATATATATATATGTATATATTCAAATATTACTAGTTTTCATTAAATAGGTTTTATAGATATATCTTACAAGACCACTAGATTTTGTAATTAGGGATTTTTGGATCAGGTTTTTCTATTTTAATTTTAAGGATAAGTTTGTTTTGAAAGCACGAAAAAATTATTACGGTTTAAGTATATAGTAATATAAATGTGAATAATCAATAGATAATTATATAATTTTATATTTTTAATAGATTGTAATAGTAGTTTTTAGTATTTGTAATGATAATTCTAAGAATTATAGTAGTAGTGTATTAGGAGGGAAAACTAATTACATGTAACAAACAAATAGGTGAGAAGATGTATAAAAAGGTAAATATTAAAGAACGGAGAAAGAGAAGATTCAATAAAAGTTAAGGTCTTGTGCCTTTAGAGAATGACTATCTTGAATTAGCTAAAACAATTCTTTTCACCATCTTCTCTTTTATATTTTTTTTTGTTTCACCATTACCATATTTCATTCAAACATCCACGATATAATTCATAATAGGATAGTGAGCTACGGGTTGTAATTAACATAACCTTGGTTTGATCATGCATGCTCATTTGAAGTTATACAGGTGATTCATGGCAGTTCAAGGTTTGCATTGGTGGTTTCTTGGCTTAAGATTAAGCTAGTTCAATTGGTTTGTTGTGATTCAAGGTGAGTGAAAAGTCCTTGACACGAGTTCCTCAGTTAGGTTATTCACAATTGTTCAACGTCCCATAAGTTAGGTGTTTTCCAGGGGAGCTTGGTTTATTGCATGGCGGTGGTTGGAGGACTAGGTTGGGTTGTGATGAGTTGTAGCTAGGTAGTTGGGCCCTATAGTGCGAAGGAATAGTAATTACTTACTGTACGAATTATCTCACCATATTGAATGGCATTTCTGTGAACCAACACAAACGTCAGAACTCCAACAAGATAATGGAAAATTTTGGAAATTAAATCCATTTCCCCTCTCGTTTAACAAACCTTCTCCTACTACAATTTATACGTTGAAAGCCAAATGATCCGGCTATATATTTTATAGGTTGATACAATAAATCTCCTACCGACTCTATAAAGTTATTTCGTTTTCCTTTTCTCAAGATATACACAATATAGAAATGCAAACTATGGAGGTATGTCTATTCCGAGGACCTCATGATAAGTGACATACATATTGATGATTTTATTAAAAAACAAAATAAACTAAAATAAAAGCTTCCAGCCAATGAAAAGAAAATATAATTTAAATGTAAAAAGCGAGATAAGCATTTCATGATGGATGGAAAGAACTAATTTGTAAAAATATAAATGAAAATGTTGGTTGAGAACAACTACAATGAACTCCTTTTGATATTTAGGAACATTATATCACAGCTCTTATAGCTTAATAATATGGATACCAATTTTCAATACTATAGATTATATTTGAATCCTTCATCTCCATTGTTCTCACTCAAAGAAAAAGAAAGAACTTTTTATTATATTATTATTATTGGCCGAAAAACTTTGATAAAATATGAAACTTTTGCTAACATCAAGGATTTTGCTGCTTGTTTACGGTATAAATTGATGAAATTTATTATATTATTATTAAAAATGAAATAGCTAAGTTCCATTTATTTGTCATATTTGCACAATCAGAATGTAATGACATTCCTAGCTCCAGTAAGGCTAAGAGCTGTGAAATGAATTAATACAATAGACGTGAGATTGGACTTGTCCATTATTACATCTCCACAATGGTTGAAGCTTTCATAAGTCATGAAAGATTAATTTCTTGGGCATTACTGTGTGGCAAACCGTAGGCTACCGTAATCTATTACAATTTGAAATTAAAAGTGCAATGAATATTTCAATTATATAGGAATATCTATTTTATTTTAGATGAATTTCTCATAAAAGAATTCAAGGAAACAATTTTTTTTTTTAATCCCTAATGACCTAAAATCCAAATGTACAATTATTAGCGGTAAAAATCAGTATAAATTTTTCAAGTAATGAATGCACAACAAAAGAAGGGGTAAAAAACGTAGGCATTATGTGAAAACTATACACATTGTAGAAATAATTCCAATATCTTAAATAAAGCAGCTTTATTTCTTGAGAGTTGTGGGTACTAAAAAGTGAAAAACTTTTCCTCCAATTAAATATCAAGCCAATCTTTTACATAAATAGTCAATCTTAACTATCTTTTGAGACTTACTTTGATCATCTTATTTCCAGTTTATTACTACATTAGAGGAGATATTTTACAATTTTAACTTTTTTTAAGGATATAAGCTTGTTATATTAGAAAATGGGAGTATATGTCTGGTTTTGGTAATTTGAAAGGTTGTTACTATAATTTATCCAAAAAAAAAAAAAAAACTTTCAAAAATCTATATCTTTTTGTGAATACAATCACGAAGTGATTTCTGAAGATTATGAAACTATGGGCCTAGAATTCCACAACGCGGAATACGAAGTGAGAAATTAGTGACGAAGTAGAACCAAAACGTTTGGAAACGAATGTCAACTAACTGGACAATGGGCTACTAAATTATAAGTGCACAATCTTTGAAAGGAAAAAAAAGAAAAAGAATGAGTATCATAAATAAAGCTTCAGCCATTAAACAATAATTGGCATTCGGAGATTTTAAGTTGGACGAATCATATGTTTGAATTACAAAATCTTTTTGTCGAAGATTTATTGTAAATTATACTGCGTTTCGTTTTTATGCTACATGTATTATGTATGCACCAACATTTAATAAGAGAAAATGAAAAAAACGATACTTTTCTTTTAAAATAATCCCTAAAACAAAGGAGGAATAAACTAATCGCAAAACTATCTTATATGAAATGGTGTCCTTAGGACACGTTCTAAATACACGACTAGAAACCATATCTTGAAAACATAGTATCGTCAAGCATAATAATACATCAAGCCCCCTTCTTCCTCATTGATGCTGCCTTCTCTAGCCTAAATATACTAAAATCTTAAATGGTGTCTCTACAAGCTTAATTATCTTGTATGTTGAGCTTAATCAAACACATATTCCAAGTTGCATTCATGATCTTATAACTATTAGTGTACTTATTTCTATATCTTTATTTAGTTTCAAGGAGATCAAACCCTTTCGATCTCTATTATTGAGGGCACAAAAGAGGTAATTCTTTTTTTTTTTTTTTTTAATTTAGTCCATTTGCAGGGAGTGAATACTCTGATCCTCTAGTGTATTAATTTTTTACTAGTGTTTTGTATTATTTTTTTCCACTTGTGAAAATATTGCAATAAGAGCTATCATGACCCACTAGTAAACACTACTGGCGTTGTTTATGTGATGTCTGGGTGATGACTATTGGAGTAGTTGATAATTTGAATTGGTTAAAAAAAAAAAAGAAAATTGATTAGGAAAATAAAGATGAAATCAAGAGATAATTGCTTTACCATTCCTTTTGCATGAAAGTGATTCATCTCAAATAACATAGTTTTGATCATTATATGATTTCAAAAAGATAACTATCTTGCAACAAGCACTCTAAAGAAAATATGAGAAATCAAAGAGAATTCATTGTACTTTTAATCAATTATATTTACCTATTAATATCTATCTCCGTATAGCTCTCTATAGTGCTTACGTGGATTGATTTGAATAGATATATAACAGACATATGCACGGTCGAGTCTGGCCCATGCTTGGCCTCGAACCTTCATGTTGAGTCCAAGAATTAGACTTGACCTCGCTAGGTGGTCCGAGACCCGATAGGTAAATTGGTAGGTCTGCCGGCATATTTCTAGGGAAAAAAAAAATGTCGCACTTTATCAAGCTGCGTTTTGCAAGCAACTTGCTTCAATGTGGTAGGATTCAAACTTCATTACAGTACACGCCCAAACGAAAGGAAAAAAGAAAAATTCATCAACTCATTATGACGTGACATGTATCTGTAAGCAAATCCATTCTCTCGCGATTGTAGATGCTAAATTATATGGGGTCATGAAGATGTAATTATATTTTGAGTGTTTTAATGATAATAGAATCGAGATAATAAAAGATTAAATAAATTATTGAAAATAAGATCAATAATCAAACGGGTTTGTTGAAATTTCTCAAGTGATATGACTCATGATCTTTGGAAATTAATGGGTTGAGTTTATAACATCTGATATGACTCATGGATAGAACCAACTAAAGAATAAGACAATTAATAGGAAACTATTGATTGATAAGATTCAAATAAAATTAGCAATATTGGCTAGGGTTTGATCTTGAATAAAGATAATGATATTTAATACTAAAAGTAATATAGGTCAAAATAGTCTATTACAATGCAATAGAAGGACTTAAATAGGTTCTTAACCCTAATAACAATCTCATAATTAACTGGAACTAGTAAAAGAAATAAAATAAAATTTCTATGTAGTCAAAAAGCTTGCTAATATGATTGTGTAAGTGCCCGTGTATATCCCAGGTCTTCAATTTTGTTGCTAATATGGTTATGTTAATTGACATAGATGCTAAGATGGGTATTTCGTTACATATGTAACTCTTTGGTCTCTTTTCTCATGCAACATGGTCATACTAGGCTTATGTTGATTAACATGTCCATCAACATGCCCATGCTGGTCATGTACTTTTCAATACCTCATTTTTGAACTATCTCTAATTCTTTTATCCTACATCGAGCCATAAGTTTGATTTTTATTGGTTTTGCTCTTTCCTTTCCTTGAGTCATATTGGATCAAACCTCCATTCATATTTGCCTATGGTTGCAAATGATTCATCCCTCGAATCTTGTTTATGCT
The DNA here is from genome assembly GCA_024138015.1 of Lumnitzera littorea. Classification (NCBI taxonomy): domain Eukaryota; kingdom Viridiplantae; phylum Streptophyta; class Magnoliopsida; order Myrtales; family Combretaceae; genus Lumnitzera; species Lumnitzera littorea. The sequence goes on along the minus strand of JAMXBB010000005.1, from coordinate 106,024,943 downwards.
TATGCTCGTGAAAACCCTTCTTAGTAAATAAACTCTTTTGATTTTGTTTTTTTCCTATCAAGAACAATTTGATCCTTCTTTACATCAACTGAGTCTATAGGTAAAAGTGCAATTTTCTTTTCATCTTTTCAAAAAGTATGGATTTTGTTGAACCCAACAAACAACACCTTCTTGTCGAATTTCCATCGTTGTCCCAAAATAATATAATCAGCTTCCAATGGTATAACATCATAGTTTATTTCATCCACATAGCTACCAATAGTAAAAGATACTTTGACGAATTAAGTGATATGAACAGCACCCTTATCACCAAACGAGTGTAAATCATCAGGTTTAGGATGTGCCATAACTTTCAACTCCCATGATGTACAAAAGCACTAAATGCTAAATGGCACAACTACCTCCATTGACTATCATAATGCATACCTTTCCATTTATAAAAGATTAAGGATGGAACAAGTTTTCTTTTTACCTTGGATCTAACTTAGCCAAGGTACATGCAACAAATGTAGATTTATTAACATCATGAATCAACTCCATCTCCCTTACAATTTTAGCATCACCAAACCTCTTATCTAATGTTTTAGAAGTCTCAACCATAATTATGGCTTCTTTATAAGTTCCTTTGCTCCACATTCACTTTCAAGATTTTCTTTATCTTCCTTAGCATCTTTTGTTATCTCTACTACCTCAAAATTTTTATTCCCAACTTTGCTTTCCTTTGAGGTCTTGTCTAACAAAAATCATTATTGTTGTACTCGACAATTTCTTTACCATTGTTCTTAACCTTCAACATAGACTTATCTTTAGCCTCTTCTACAGCCTCTATGCCAATTTTCTTTTCATGTTCAGACTCATCATTAGTAGGACTGCTTTGGACCTTAATCTCTTGGGATTTCTATTGTACGGAACTACTATGCCTTTTCATATTCACATTGCCTATTAATTTTACACATAGCCTCTTCAAAGCTAACATCTATGCTTTAGTGGTTTACAACAATGCCTTTATCTCTACCATATCTTACTTCATAATCCATCCAGTCATAAAAGAATAATGGAACCCCCTAAAGACAAAAAGAAAATATCTACTATACAATGTTAACTCACTATCACAAAAATAATCAACCTACACTTTCACAATCATACTCCATCCAACAAATACTCAATAGCAACCCCCTCAAACATGAAATCAACTACAATCTCTCTCTTTCTCCCCATTGACTACAAATAACAACACAATAATTCTCTACAACTTCAACCACAAACCACAATTGCTCCATCGGCAATAACTTTAACTTGTTCTAATAGAAAATTACAAAGAAAAATTAAGCTTATTGTGCCTGTTGTACCATAGCTCTAGTACCAAAGTATGATGTGAGCTAGATCTATAAGAAAATCAAATGCATGTAATTACATATGCTCAGCTATCTAAAGTCGTGAATAGACGTGGTTGATTATATTTTAGGTGTTTTAACAATAATGGAATCAAGATAACAAAATATCTAAATGATTGTTGAAAATAATATCAATAATCAAATTGGATTTGTTGAAATTATTCAATCAATAAGATTTATGAACTTTAAAAATCAACACGTTTAGTTTGTAATATCCAATATGACTCATGGATAAAACTAACTAAATAATTGCCACAATCAATTGGAAAATATCAATTAATAAAATTTAGATAAAACTAGCAGTATTGGCAAAGGCTTGATCTTAAATAAAGATAATGATATTCAATATTGAAAGGAATATAGACCAAAACTGTTTATTACAATGAAATAAAAGGACGTAAATAGGTTCTAAACCTTAATGGTATTGCTATGTTAATTGGAAATAAGAAAAGAAATAAAATAACATTTCGTAATTCAATACAACCTGCTAACACAACCATATAAGTGCATGTGTATCTTTTAGGTCTTCCATTTCATAGCCGAAATGGTTATGTTAGCTAACGTGGTTGCCAAGACGCTAGTTTTTGTACTTATTGGTTTCTTTTCTCATGCAACATAATCATGCTAAGCCCAAATTAATCTACGTACATTAATATGCCCTTCATCATTGGCCATGTACTTCTCGACATCTCATTTTTGAACTATCTCTTCTTCTTTTGTCCTGCTTTAAGCCATGAGTTTTATTTTTAGTGATTTGGCTCCATCTTCATCCTGAGTTATGTTGGATCTAACCTCGATTCACATCATATTCCTTTAAAATGAGCCTCTCATTTGCAATTCTTCAACAACTCTTAAAAACAGTATATGTAAACTAGAGAGTTTTTGAATACCATTTCCCTTTATGTTATAATGTCTTCTTGCAATGATATTTTTAATATTGTATTAAATTTACAACTCCTCTATAGTATAGGTAATACAATAAACTTTAGTTATCTTCATATATGGTGCTATTTATATTGTCATTTTCTTTAATTCTTGAGAAATGAAACATATAATTGGGACAAAGTAAAATATAAAGTTTAAAAAATTAAAGATACATGAAGATAAAGATTCTTATGATGTTTACTTTGTTTCACTTTCAATAGAATATAAAATTTCTAAATTGTAAAATGGATAAAAGATATTCAAAGATAAATAAGTATTACAATCGCAGGTATGGTTGCTTTCTTTAATGCTACTTAGATCAATTATGTATGAGTTGTTATTGTCCTTAGCTTGCATAAAATATTGCTTCCTAATTTGTTTTAGTTTAATCACTTACTTAAACATTAGTGTTATTGAAAAAAGACTTCAATGACACTAAAGTTCTATAAATAATTGGATAAAAGCAAAATGGATAGCAAATATTTCATGTGAGTTGAGGATGTGATAACTTACTCTTGATTAATATAGGTAGCGCTATAGAAAGTGAGAGTATTATGGATTGAAATACATATTTGACTTTGATTTTTTTTTCTTTTGTTTATATTTCTAAAATTAGAATTTTTTATATTATAAGTATTAGAACCAATAAAACATTAAAAAAGAAAAATCGCTATCTACTTCTCCATCTATCTTTAATTCTTAACCTCTACATTTTACTTCATCCATATATTCTGTTTCACTATCTCAAGCTTTCAAAAAAGAGGAGAGAAGAATTACTTTAATTACACATGTAGAAGTAGCAGCCCATCAAGAAACACTAATGGTGATTATTAACACTATAAAATGATAATAAACTATATATTTTAATGACTTTGTTTATCATTATTTGATATAAGAGTAGCTATGATATCTTATCTTTGATACAATTATAATTTGTTGTAAAGTAAATAGTACTCTCATGCATTTGCAATTTTCCTAAGTAATGATGCAATTAACTATTGTTGCACTTGTATGAGATAATCTTAACTAATTAGTTGTCTATCTTTTATTTGTTATTCTAATTTTTAACAACCTAGTGATTGTGTAAAATGGGAAGAGGGATAGAAATGTCGATTTATATCAAACGAATCAAGGAGCTATGACTAGACCTATACACCTGCGAAGTCTATACAACTAGCTTTCACGAAGTAATGACATTTCGCTCATAAGGAGTTCTACGACCCGCCACTTTTGGTTAAGTTACATCGAAATGGGACTTGATACCCATCTCTAGGTATATATGGTATTTGCTATATGATTGTTTTATTCTTGTATATATAACTAAAAATTGTTTCTGCTATGTGCTAGTTATGTTTATCATGAATAGGTGAAAAATATTTGATCATGTTAAAGCTAATTCATTAAACATATAGAAATATTATTAATGTAAATAGTAGGTTATGTTATGATAATATACACTAGGTGAAAGCAATTAGGTTCCACTAATGCAAAATATAAGTAGTTGTTTGGTATTATTTAATGGGGTCTTTAGATTAATAGGGAAGTATACAAAATCATGTTTATTCATATGTGCATCTTTGTGTATAAAGTAGTCAAGACTACTTTTATGTTGTATTTGTTAATAATGATGATGATGTGGAGCAAATGTTAATGTTTGCACAAGGATATAGTGGTTTTATTGTTGTAGTTAAGTTGTTTGTACAAATACATGGAATCAACTTACCTATACCTAAAAATTGCTTAAGCTTGATGCTTAATTATGATGATCTAGTTGAAACTCAGGTTTAAGCGTATGACTTAAGAAGTAAGTAGTATTGAACTTAATCATTTATTCTAAATCGTTGCTTTATAAATTTCAATAGTTGGTTTGCCTTCTTTTTCTAGGTTAGCAACTTTCTCTTCTATAGTAAAAGCACATGCTTAATTTTCAACAACCTCATAATCTATTTTCCTAACTATTCCTTAAGAAGTTCCTTTAAAACAAAATTTTTACCTTGTTTCCAACATTGGCTTGATCCAAAGTCTTTACAATATTGGATTTCTCTTATTTAGTTTCAATCTTTAGTGTAGTTCACTTAAGTTCATGCATAGATTTCTTTTCATCTTCCTATTATTATTTTTGAAATTTTACGATGGTTCTTTTTACTTTTGGAGGCTCTATCCTTAGTTTTTTCGTTGAAAATCTCACAATTAATTGCACTCATAAATATACCTATTTACATTTTTAAGAGATAAGTTCATCCTCATTTCACAATTTGATTTCATTTTTTACAAAATGTAATACAAATAGTCTACCCAAAGAAATTCAATCCTAAGTCAATAATCAACAAAAAGAAAAAACAAAAGCGGGGAGTGGGGTGCGCGGGAAATCTTTCCTAAATTACAACTCAATCCTAACTCTAAATTCAATTTAAAAATTTTAAACATAAAACCTAAATCAAACATGATAAATAAATAAACAATTTTACAATTTGTACATCCCTAAAATTGTGTTTAGGACAACTGAGTTTAGATTTAGGGTTTTTAAGGAGAGTTATCTGATTGAGTTCAAGTTTTAAGACTAAGATAGAAAAGTTAGATGAAGTAATACAGTGAAATTAGATTTTAGAAATAATGATCCAAAATCCCAATTTCACCCTTTTCTAAAATCTAATTTCACCCTTAGAAATAAAATTATTTAATATAGTACTAAAATGCTTGAAACCCTTAAAATCGAATTTGAATTATTACAAGAACTTAGAAATAAGTTAATTAAGTTATAAAATGAGATAATATAGTATGATTTACTATATGAATATACTTATATTTTTATGAGTATACTCGGTATAAATAATAATTATACCCATAATTAACCCTAATTTACGTAATTACTTATATAATGTATCGAATTCATTTGAATAATTAAGAGAACATATCGTAAAAATAAAAGATATGTTATAAACTTAATTATATGAGTATAGTTATATATTACACGTAATATATACATGAGATATATACCTGTATGATAATAAATAATTAAATTTTAATAAAATATACCTAAAATGCTACAAATAATAACAAATCTCAACCAAATCACTCAAATTTCGGCTAAAAATTCTAGAGAATCACCATGGCTACTGTGGAGGAAAGGATTGTATTGAATTAAAAACAAATTACCAATAGAAAGCCACATCTTACTTAAGCATTAATGGATGAAAAAGCAAGAAAAAAATTATAAGAGGTAGCAATTGACTCCCAATTGTATAAATAAGCCTCCCTACATTACTTTCCAACATTACAAACTATAAACACTTAAAGGAAAATTAGGAGAAAATCGTGGGAAAAAATAGAAAGAAAATAGGAAGAGTAGAGCAACCACCATGCCCTATCTATACCCGATCCAGACGACCACCTAATGACCAACCCAACTGGCCACCACTAGTCTAGGCCATGCCTAGGCTGTCTAACATACCCCCAATCGCCACCAGCCACCAGAGATTACAAGAATAGCCGAGTCAATTCCTTGTCCTGTTTTTCAATAAATTATAAAAAATACCTACATTACCCAGAAAATTATGAAAAAATTTATACTTAGGTTATTTTGAACCTGCTTTCATGTGATATTTTCATTTTTGAAAAATTCGTAATATTTAATGTACTTTCTTAAGAAATCTATTATTCATCCAAAATTGGAATTGTAAAATAAATGTACTAAATGATATTGTTTTTAGTTGAAAATTTTTGTGTAGGATGTATATAATATATACATAATTACTATGTAGCTGAATTTTTATTTGAATATTTTTAATATTTATTGCATTTTTTGCCTAAAAATAACTCGAGAATAGGCTAAAATTATGAATTAAATAGGAAATTATGAAATTAATTAATGAAATGGACATGTACTGATCTCTAGTGAATAATAACAATGTTGGGGTATATTGAAATTAATTTGGTATAAAAAGGATCATTATTGAGTAATTTAGAATCATTTAGGGGTAAAATTGTAAATACGAACATATAAGCGATAAGTCGAAAACTTGAAACCAAATAATGACTAGGTTCCCCATATTTTTAGGATTCTATGGAAATTTTCGAGAAATTATTTGGTAATCCAAACTATTTATTACGAATTTACTTAGTAAAATATCTTAATTTACAAGTTAAGATGTATGTTTGGTAATAATAAATTAAAATGAATTGAATAGTTAAATAAAAACTATGTAAGAGATTATTGATTAAATTGGATTAAAAGAGTATTTTTAATATATTTATTGATATTTTCTAATCAAGATACATTAAAGGTATATTAGGGTTAAATAATACTCATATTATAATAATATATGAAAAAATTTGGTAAAATATAATTTAATAACGTAAATTGTATATAATATGACAATATTCATATAGATACGTATTACTATATTAAAAAATTGAATTACCCGTTAGAAGTCATTTATAAAAACAGGATTCGTAATATGTATTGTTAGGTTTGTATGAATCCAACAACACTAATTTTATAAAAAACAGACAGTTTTAGGTAATATAACCTATAGCTCTATCATATTCTAGAATGGACGTATTTCGATAACCCTATTAGAGTTAAAACATGATTTAATAAATTAAAAGTATGTTTCGATATAATTGAAACGATATACAGTATGTAATAGTATAGATTATGTATATTATCGATAATTAACAACTTAACTTAATATATAATCATAATACATCTATATATTATGGAAATAATATATATATATATATAACCATTTAAGATTAAACCCTAATATTTTCGTAATTATTACAAAAATTGAACTTAGATCTTCTATGTATATAGGATCTCCTAATGAACAGACTGTTAACGACTTGAGTCTACCATAGTGAGCGTCTAAACAAGTAAATTTGGATTGTGGCTTTATCGTTTATTAGGATGTTATATTAAAGTATTTAGAGACTGAGAGTACTTCTAACTATGTTTGTAGTTAGTTGAGTATGTGCATGCTATGTATGTATATGATACTTAGTTATGATAAAAGTTGAACTCTTTGGTGTGTTGCTCTTCATGTTGGTATTGTTTCTGTATTGTATGAATTTGTTTGGCCACCCTTAATTAAAAACTAATGTTTATTCGACTAAAACAAAACTGGACATGCATAACATCCATTAGGGGAAACGATTAAGAGTGTTAGGCTAAATATTGATTTACTTCGATGAGGATAGTTGAAATGGTTCTTTCCTCATCCTTAGTCGAACTAAGTAACAAGCAAGGAGGTCGCGGCAAGGGTGGGAGTCGTGGTTCGAAGGCGGTCATAGAAGGAAGGTGTTTTCCATTGCACAAGCTTGGGTTTAGTCTGATTTGAGTCGCGATAAAACTCCTTAATCCGGGTTAAAGTGGATGTAATTTCTTTAATCTTACAATGGATTGGATAACATTGTATGATGTTTTATTTGATTGATTGCATTACATTTCATTTCATTATAATTAATAACCTTACTTATGATTGTATGATATTCTTCTAACTCCATCCCATTTACTGAGCTAATTGTGTTCACATTCCTATAGACTCTTTTGCAAGTATTGAATAGGGATCAAGATGTTCTGATACCACCGTCCCTAAGTCAGTGTTCTATTGTTTGGGAAAGTGAGAAATGAGGAATCAACTAAACTTGGGCTTTTGACTTTTTTTTTTTTTTGAGTTCTAAGGAAACTAATTAGGAATTCCTTGGGATGCTTACTAGTTTCCTAACTTATTATATATAAACTGTAAAATCTATGATTTTTTATAAACTCTGATTGTACACTTTAACTTTGGAAGTAAAATTTTTGTATAAATACTGTCATGTTATGAGACAACAGGTTGTATAGAACAGGTATTTTGTAAAGCTCTACCACAGGTTTGGTTATTAACAAGTATCAGAACGGATGTTTCAAGCTAGTTGAATTGTGCATGCCTTATGTAAACTGTATCTATGATGGTAGTTGTAAGATCAGCTTTTATCTTAGGTTAGTTTATACGACGGGACTATTATAACTCCTCTTGTTTAGGGCGAGACACAACTTATCACAAAATTTCTTCACCAAATGGCATCCTTTATCACTTCGATACTAAGATGATGTGCCTTAAATCCTTAGGTCAAATTGAAAGCAGCATCAAGTGACGTAACAATAAAAAAAGAAAAAAAAAAGGATCTTTATAAGTTCTCTAAGTATATATGATTAAAAGAAAGATTTTTATGATTTCTATATATATGACAAAGTAATGATATGGTATGATTCAATAAATCGAATACAATTCACCAACTTAATAAATCAAACTAGGTTTGATAAATAAAAAGATTGATATAGTTAACAATTCATATGATAATTGCATTATGAAGAATATGACACATAAATCTCAATTAACATTTAATTGCCACAATCTTAGCAAGATTAATAACAACGTAGCAATTTCAAGAGAAATGTATCTTATAAATTTATTTATAAAAAAAAAGAGATGTTTATCAAAGTCTCAATTTGTCTAATACTATTGAAGAGAACACATTTAAATAACTTGATCGAGCTAAGGACAATTTAAAAAAAGTAAAATAAAATAATTAAAACATCATTTTGACTAGGTCTACACATTTAAGACTAAGTCATTTAGATCCCTTAGTAAAAATATTCAAACCAATCTTTGTCGAATCATCTCAAAGCTCTTAGCTACAAAACCTAAGAACCTTTTAGTGCAAACTTATAGACATTTTACTTTGACATAGTCATACTCTACTTTATCTAAGCTACAAAATGGAGGAAATTACAAAATTGTATGTGACTTAATCCATCTTGTTACATTTGGTTTGATGTTTAAGGTTCAAGAGATGATGTATACAATAAAACTTAACATACGTTGTATTGGCTCTTATGTTATTGAAGATTATCACTTCTTTATAGAAGACTAATATATGAATAATTATCAATAATATTCGTTTGATGATATAATTACTAATATAAAATTTTTATTTTAAAAAATTTACAATTTAAGACCTTACACATAGTTCTATAATAAGTTAAAATCAAATAATATAATATAAGTAAAGGTAACCAAATAAAAATTATCATTATATATTTGCATTTAATAAATATGTGGTGAAAGTTTATTGAAATATATATATATATATAAAAGATGTTACGCTCTTAAACTCAAAGAGTCATAATAGTCTCGTTGTATAAACCAATCTAAGTTAGAAGCTATTCACCTTAACTATTAACATAGGCATAGACTACACAAGGCAATTGACGACTCAATCAACTTTGAAATAGTCAGATGGGCACCTATAATATATATAACTTGTGGAGTAACACTTTACAAAATACATTTCCTCATATCTACAGATAGTTTATTACTTTTACAAAGTTTTATATACATTAGAAGTTCATGAGTTTTCAATAGATCTATACATCTCTACAGGAGGACTATATTACATATTATAAATATATTAGAAAGCTAATAAAGATGATAAGACCTCCTAGGTAGACCATATAATCTTCTTATAAAAGAAAAAAAAATTAATATGAGCTTTGATCCATTCATTAGATTGCAAAACCCTACTTCCCAGCTTGTCGGAACTAACCTTTGGGCAACTATAACAAGGTATCTTCTAGTACTACTCAACACCTATAAAATAATCTATTGAGATGTGAACTCAACTAGCTTAGTAAAAAAGGATGGAGTCATAAAAGTATATTAACAAATATGGTTATTCAATTATTATTTAAATATAAATGCAATAGGCAAATGATAGAGCATCCCACAATGTTTAAGCGGTCCATTGTGAAGTTAAAATAATTTTGTCCCCTCTAATTTAGATTCCGAGGAGTTTCAACATGATACTATCAAACTAAATCTAGGCTTGCGTAATAAAAAATACCTTTCTCCCTAAACAATATTTGAACCACAAATCCTAACCTTACCATAACCCCCTGTTTTGTCACTTAGTTGGACTAAGGAAAGGAAAATAACTATTTTTATTATCCTTATCGAAGTATTGGTATCTAGTCTGATAGCTTAATCGCTACTGCTATAGAGTTATCGCGAATATCAAGTTGGATCTTTAGTCAATTTAATATTAGTCTAGACTATAAGGTAAGCAACGAAGTTTATACACATAATACACGATATATTTAAGTAGAAAATAACACTTAGAGTTCAACTTCCAATCAACAATCAGCATCACAAACATACCCATAGCATATGTACAAATAATCTAGTTATAATCACAAACAAGCACTATTACTTCTCCAAGAATCCTAATATGATATTTCAACATGCCATTAAGTATTGATCCTAACTTATTTGGATATAATGTCACGTGCTGTTATACGTCGCGTTTGTAGTCTTCGTTAATAATCCCTATAAAGTAATACATAACTTCAATTTTAAATTTACATATGAAGTAAGAACTTGTTTTTATTATTAAGTATGCTTACATTCTTATATAAGTAGGTTCTTTAATTATTTATTTAATTTTAGATGACTTGAGATAGATTTTGACTTAGTTTCTAATCAAGTTTTGACTTACTACCCTAAAGTAGGTTTGTACTTAAGAAATTTCTGATTTATATTCCAATTTCAAAATAGTTATAAAGTTTTAGTATCAGCTACTTTATAACCCAAAGCTCATTTTAGCATAATCAAGTAGTCTGCTACCAAAGCACATTCTGACCTACATCTAACATAGTTTCTAACTTTACAGCTATTACCACATCTTACTATTTGTCACATACGCTAACTTACCCTGCATTTCTACAATTCCACACTATAATATAAAAAAATACCAACCAAGAACCTCAATTATATACACCAACTCAATTTATATTAATTACTTAACTTAAAAATTTGACTTTAAACTCACAAAATGCCAACCTTTTACTTAAAAATCATCATTTCTTAACTCATGATAATTCACTTCAAGCTAGTATAGGGGAATAATCATTATTATAGGGGAATAATCATAGATCATACTATAATTTTATGAAGAATCACTAAGCTCTTTTAGAAAAACACTTATCTAACGCATTGTTTCAACAAAATTGAATTTTTTTCTCAAAATCCAACAACAAGATTTTTATAATCCAACTAGATAACATCAAAGTTCAACATCTTAAGACTATAACTACAAAATTTCAAGTCAACACTAATCAATTGATCTTTCAATTATCTGCTTAAAATTCGGTATACAAGACGATTTTCTTAAAGACCTCATATCTACACTTCTAATTTTGAAAATTTGATTGAAGATTTGAATTCCTCATACAAAAATACATAAGGAAACGAAATTTCATAATTTTTGGTGAACGTTTGCTATTTTTGCCTAATTTTTTATGAAATTAAAAATAATTAGCAACTCACCGAAAATCTAAGCTCCGACCACCATGGAGAGAGAAAGGTATGTCAAGTAGCTTAGGTGCTATCTCCTCCTTTAAGCCACCACTTAATTTCATTTTTAGCTAATCATCTTCTTTGGGTGCTTTAAAACCCTCAATTTATACACTAATTTCCTAATTTTTGGTTTCTTCACTTTCTCTTTCTATTTCCTCACTCTAGAATTTTTCCTAAACTCACATTTGATTAAACTTGCTCTAGATAGTAGGAGATGATTTTTATACCTCCATTCAAGTAGCTTTTGATTTTTCCATCTCCATAATACATATGTAAAGCAATATCTTAGGTGTCACCACATGAGTTTCCTATCTCTATGCACTCCTAATTCAATTGCCACGTAGATTATAGGATTCCACACGTCTTGGAGATTTTTCAATAATTTTCTTATAATTTTCTTTATTTGTTTGATGATATTTATGCATTTTTTGGGTATTTACGATAATTATTGGTACATATATTTATATAATAATTATAACCGATGTGTATACATGTCTTTTATATATTATTTAATGTTTAATATTAATTATATTACTTTATAATATATCTCTAAGTGTTCGTTAATTTTTGGAACCTACTTTGCATGTAATTGATAATATAATAATATAGTAAATTTTTACTATTTTAGCTACATTCTTAATATTTTATTATATTTTAAAATTCCGAGTCTATGAAATTTTCTCAACTAATGTGTTAAGCCTATTCATAAATTTTTTTGTTACTCAAATTAGTTTCACTAATACACCAAATCTACTTGTTGATTTCCCAGGCTCATATAAGAATTAATTATATGTCTGTTAAGTAGACTAAGAACATTTTATTTAAAGCAATTTAATTTCTCCTTAATCAATACTAACCCTTCTTAAGGGAGTTTTCCCTTACAAATCCACCTTAATATGGAAACTAGAGAGAGATTACCTTCCTTGACCAATAATTTAATTAGTAATATTACTTCTTTACTTATTACCCTTGATGTAGTATGTTATTTTTCACTTTTTTCATCTATCGAATGCTTTTAACATCACAGCTCTTTGTCATCATCATCAACTCACCACATCTCCTTCATTACTTCAATAATAATTCAATATCCTAATTTCTTTTGAATATCTAGTTTATAAGCTTTGTAAGAATAACAAGTTTCATAATAAAATTACCTCATATGGTTCTCAAATCTCCAAGAATAGCAACGCATTTCCACTCCAATGGTTATAAGTTTTTTCAATACCAATTTCATTCAAGCGTCAATTGTTCTTTTCATAAATTAATGAACTTTAATTTGCTTATTCTTTGTTTTACTTGTTTCAATTCTTTTAACACATTAAAGCGATCAAATGAATCAATGTTGATGAATTGACAAACTTGCTGATAAAAAACTATTATGTAAGCTTGAGAAAGATAATTTAAGTTGGCATTAGTTAAATGAATTTGATTTTAATGATAGAGCAACATGTTGATGTCTTACTTTATATTTAATAGACAATTACTTTAATTTGTTGCAACAATCTAAAGACTTTTTTTACTAAAGCATAAGAGACTGAGATGAAAGGGATGTAAAGAACACTCTAAGCTTGCTACAGTATAGATGGATTGCTAAATATAATAAATGAAAGATACTTCCTAATAAAAGAATTATACATGCAAAAAGAAATCCATCCCTACCTTGATTTTGTGTGTTAATGTCTGTAAAAATACAGTATATGTAAGAAGAAAGAAACAGTTAGAGAGGAATTAAAAGTATAAAGTCTTGTAAAATTACTATTACCCTTATATATGTGTCATTATGGGGGACACATGATGTATTGCTATGTGTTCATGGAGTAAGTTTATTAAGTTAAAAAAAATGGGAATAGGTTTGATGAACAATTGAGTAAAAATACATGACAATTTTTTAATTTTTTTAGTGGTAAACATTTGAAAAGTCATAATTCAAAGGTTACAATAAAATAAAATAAAAAATAGATGACACCTTATAATCACAATAAGTATTTGCAATCCATTCAATTCATATTCAAAGCAAATTAATATATTATGAGTTTAAAAATTTACACATTTGAACCACAACTAGATCCTAAAGATCTTTATTTCCTATTTTTTGCTCAAAGCTCGTTGCTTTCTAATGTTAAAGTTTATTGCAAAGGAGATAAAGTCAATGACCTAAATGAAAACACTATGAGCTTATTGTATTATTGATGAATTGGTAAATGTAATAAATGAAAGATAGCCCTTAATAAATGAAAGATACCCCTTGTTACTATTGATGGTTATTAAGGTTTATATGTCATATATAATTGAAATGACGAGTTGGATGTTGGAAAAATAAATGGGATTTGAATGTAGCTACTGCTTCATTATATATATTGATTGTAGGTAGTTTTTAGCTTAAACTCGTTTTGAATACAGTCTAAGTTGTCTAGATGACTTATAACTTAAACCCATTCGAATAAATTTTCAAAGTTGTTTAAACAACCTTACAGGTTCCATCCCAACCTTGTTTTTTTAATGTGCTTAGACTATTATGCAATTTAAATTAGTTAACTCTAATACAAATTAAATGAATGGTTTTAAATTAGTTGTAGTGGTTAAATGTAAAAGAAATAGATTCCATCAATGAACGTTTTCTAAAATTTGATGATGTTATTATATGTTTAATCCCTAAATGACATATATGTATGTATACACATATATATATTGATGGAATACCAACTGCCAAACTCCTCGCTTGCGCCCGCCTTCGAGGTCTCAAATCTCTCACTAGAAGGATTCTCTCTTATTAGCCTGCTAAGGATGAGCTTTAGTACATGGAAGAGTTGCGGAAGAACTCCTTGAGGACACATCTCGAACATACTCTGGTTTGCTCGAACTCTTGCCTAATTATCGACCTATCGAGTGTTGAGGTCAACTTGCCAAGTTCCAAGGCTGACCTACCCAGTACTGAGTTCGAGGATACTATACACCATGCTTTACTCTTTTAGCCTACTAAACTGTAGCATCATTCAATCACCTTGGTAGCTCTTACTACAGCTCATTAATAGCAACCTTAACATTAGCTCTGCTTAGCCATAGTACTCTAAGATCCCGGAACGTAAACCCATTGACAGGTCACCACCTATCCCATACTTTTCAAACACTTGTACTATTCCTTTTGTCTTTTTGTCCTTTGTCTTATTTACCCTTTTTAGAGCATTCTAGAAAACTCTTCTTACATTATCTTTTATGTAATTTTCCATTATTATATTATTTTCCTAAAGGACTTACTATAAATAGTCCTTTTTATTGTAGCTACAATCATCTTATACCTTACAAGTTAATGAATATCCTTGTTCTTACGAAATACCCTCCTCCGAGTATATCCCCTTTCTCATACTCTTATTTAATCTTGCCGAGTAGTTTGAGATTAATGGCGAGTGAACCTTAGTATTAGCTTATGTGTTATATCAGGTAAAGTATTAAGTCATGTGGTATTCATTGATGCATCATATCTTATGAGTAGCTTTACGAAAGCTATTGTGTTTGTTAACCTATCCTTTCCTTCTTTCTTTGATACTTCGAAGGACTTACTTAGTCACTCCTTCCTATGGTAAGTCTTAGTGATTAACTTAGCTCTTAGGCACATCATATAATTCTTAACCTTAAGCTAAGTGTTGTAGTAGTTACTTCTTGTTATAATGTGTATTTTGTTATACTTTGTTCTTTAATGGAAAACTAGAGCAAGTCCTTAATGCAAGATCATATTACCAAAATTATACACAATCTTCTATTGAAGTAATGAATTTCTTAAAGTTTTGCATTGAGAATATCGAATCCTAGTATTCAAGAAGAGATTAATGATACAAAGAGTAATGTTCATGGTCGCGGCTGTGTTACCTAACCGTCCCTGCAAACTACTAATGAACCATTGCAAGACCTTACTGCTATTGTAGCCAACCTTGCTATTTCTATACAGAGGGTAGTAGAGATTAGGCAACAAGAGAGAGTCAATGAAAGAGGCTGATATATAAGAGATAGGTCGAGAAGGTAAGTAACTGCAGTAACTGAACCTAGAGCATCAAAAACTGTTAATGACCAGCTCTACATCAATATGCTGAGAGGTTTACAAGGAAGAGACATGAGTTACATGAAGTTGAAGATTATGGTAAGGAAGGGGAGTAGTATGACGAATTTGAAAAACACAAGCTTCATGCTCTTAGAGAAGCCAAGCATCTCAAAGTGCAGATTCCAAGTTTTAATGGGTCCAGTAGTGCAGATGATTGTCTGGACTGAGAAGAGAAGATTGGAAACATATTTGACTTCTATGATTATGAGGACTTAATACTTATTCGAGTGGTTACTTTATAATTTTCTAGGTATGTAGTAATGTGGTGAAAGAAACTACAGAATGTACGATAGCGAGCCCAACGTGAAATTCGAGCGTGGAACAAGATGAAGAGAGTTTTGAGGAGTAAGTTTGTTTTAGAACACTATGAGCAAGACACTTTCCAACGTCTCTAAAAACTCAAACAAGGTAGCTAATCAATAGACAAGTATGTTCGAAAATTCCAGCTATTTATGATCCGCTGTGATGTTGATGAACTAGAAGCGCAGATAATAGTTAGGTTCATTTCTAGACTAAGATTCAAGATTAGTAATATCATGTAAGTGCAGACGCTTGGAAATCTGGATGGGACCATTCGAGTAGCACAAAGGGACGAAGGGCATGGGCAAAATTAGTTTAACCGAGTATAGAGCAACCAACTTAGCTTGCCAAGCTAACTTGGATATGACTAAGCTTAGCATAGTTCCAAGGTAGACAGTTGAGGTTAAATGCTGAGTAGACATGATGATGGCCAAGGTAAGACTAAGGTCGAAGAGCTTAAGGTTAGAAAAGATCAAGGTTAAAGCTCAAATAAGAAGACTCAAGAGATAAAATGTCTCAAATGACTAAGTTTTGGATACGTGGCAAGTCAATGTCCGAATCAACATGTTATGACCATCAAAGGAGAGAACCTGCAATTCGAAGTAGGAAGTGCTAGTGAAGGAAAAGTAGAAGAGATTGCCAAGCCATGTTTTGACGAGTTCTTTGAAGATCCTGAGGCCCTAATCCAACTTGAACTAGGAGAGTAATATCTCAATTTAGTTATTCGAAGAATTCTTAGTACTAATGCTGTGAGGGAAGATGAGTAGAGAGAGAATCTCTTCTATACAAATTGTCGAGTGAATGACAATCTATATGCTATAATCATGGATGGAGGAAGTTGCACCAATGTCATAGCATAAAGAGTAGTAAAGGCTTTGAAATCGCCAACCCATCCTCATCCTAAGGCCTATAAGATTCACTAGCTTAACGAGAAAGGAGAACTGTTTGTTGTTGAGTAAGTTAGAGTGTCGATTATTATTGATGATAGATATAGAGATGAGGTGTTATATGACGTCTTACTTATGTGGGCCTCACACATATTGTTGGGCTAACCATGGCTCTTTGATCACAAGGTCCTCTATGATGGGTATTGGAACATTTATATGTTCCTATACCCATTATAAAGTACCTTGCAATCTATTCCAAAAGGGTGGGAAGAGGGTTATACTAACTTAAATAAGCCCTAAAGAAGTTTAGGCGTTATAAGAGAAGATTTCCAGATCTTTGTAGAGAAAGTCCTTAGTGATTTCCTAAGCTCCAATTTTTTAAAGATGTTAAGAAAGAAGAATGTATACTTTTATTGGTTATTAGACTTGTATACTTTTATTGGTTAGCAAACTTTTAGAGTTAAAGGTGGTAGGAGCCTTACTCACTGAGGCATAGGCATTACTTTAAGAGTATGTCGATGTGTTTCCTGCTGAGTTGTTGAGATGTTTACCTCCTAACAAAAGGAAAGAGCATTGCATTAACCTCTAACCTAAAGCTGCTTTACCTAACTAACCTGCCTATGACTTAATCTTAAGCAAGCAATCGAGCTAAAGAAATAAGTTAACAAGTTGATCGAGTGTGGATATGTTTGAGAGAGCATGAGCTCCTATGCCGTGTCGGTTATCTTAGTACCAAAGAAGGATAGCTCATAGAGAATGTGCATTGAGAGTTGACCAATTAACGAAATCACTGTTAAGTACTAAAATCCGATCCTACGATTGGATGATATGCTTGATAAGTTGCATGGTACGTGAGTATTTTCAAAGATTGATTTGAAGAGTAGCTACCACCAAATTTAAATGAGACTAGGAGATGAGTGGAAAATTGCTTTTAAAGCAAAGGATGCTTTATTAAAGTGGATGGTGATGCCATTTAGGCTTACAAATGCGCTAAGCACCTTAATGCGACTTATGAATCATGTTTTGAGATCCTTGATTGGTAAATGTATTATTGTATATTTTAATGATATTTTGGTATATAGTGCTAACCTTATTTCTCATGTTGTGCATTTGAGATTTGTATTTGATATCCTCTATGTCGAGCATTTGTTTGGCAATTTAAAGAAATGCATGTTTTGTCAAAGTAAGGTAATATTCCTTAGATATGCTATCTTTGGAGGAAGAATCAAAGTTATGATAAGAAAGTTCAAGCTACTCTTGAATGGCCGACGCTGACTAGTGCTGTCGAAATATGGAGTTTCCATAGTCTAGCTTTATTTTATCAAAGATTCCTTCAAAACTTTAGTTCCATATCTACCCTATTGATCAAGTTGACTAGGAAGAACTCTAAATTCAAATGGTTAAAGAAAGCTTAGAAGAGTTTTAATGAGATCAAGTTCAAGTTAACCTCTGCCTTAGTACTTATATTACTAAATTTCAAGTTCTTTGAAATGGAGTGTGATTCTTTAAGAGTGGGTATTGGAGCTATTTGTCATGTAAGAACACTGTCCAATTGCATATTTCAATGAGAAGCTCAAAGGTGCCATGCTAAATTACTTGACATATAACAAGGAGTTCTATGCCCTTGTCCGAGCACTTCAAAACTGGCAAAATTACCTACTACCAAGAGAGCTCATCATCTATATTGACCATAAATCTCTTAAGCATCTCAAAGGACAACAACAACTCTCTCAACGCCATGCCAAATGGGCCAAGTACCTAAAACCTTGTATTACATCATCAAGTACAAGAAGGGATGTTCTAACATTGTAGTCGATGCCCTTTCTAGTTGACATGTTCTTGTCACAACATTATAAGCTAGAATACTTGGGTTTGGTACCCTCCTTAATCAATATGAATATGATTTGCACTTTGGACTCTTAGTAGCCAAATGCAACATTAGAGAAGTAGTGGATGGGATTTATCTGGGTGAAGGGAAAATAAGTTTGTGTGCCTAGCAGTTCTACTAGGGAATTACTTATTTAGGAAGCCTATGTTGGGAGTTTAGCTGGCTATTTTGGTGAGAAGAGAATTGCTGAGCTATTGAAAGAAAACGGCTCGAGTAGTGTGAGGTATGCAAGCAAGCCAAGGACAGAAAGGAGCCATATGTAGAATAAACACCTTTGTCCATTCCTAAGTGGCTATGGATCAATTTAAGTATGGATTTCATACTAGACTTACCTATAACACCATGGAAATATGATTTTATTATGGTGGTGGTCGATTAGTTCAATAAAACGAGCCACTTCATCCCTTGCCACAAAACCAATGACACTTTATTTGTTGTTAACCTCTTTTTGTAGGAAATCATGCAGCTGCATGGAATTCCTAGGAATATTGTATTTGATCTTGATTTGAGGTTCATGAGCTTCTTTTGGTGAACACTATGGAATAATCTTAACACTAAGCTCATGTTCAATATTTAATACCATCTACAGATAGATGACTATAGTATACTTGTGAACAAAACAATAGGCTACCTCCTTCGAGCTACTATTGGGAAGAATCTGCATGATTGGGATATATGCCTGCTCATCATTGAGTTTTCTTACAACTACTCTACTCATAGCTCAATAAGAAGGTCACATTTTGAGGTCATCTACAGACTTAACTCAAATTTACCCTTGGACATAATTATCAGCTTAACCTCTCAAGAGGAAAGTCAATTAGGACTATTATGCATCAAGGAGTTTTAGAAATTGTAACAAAAAGTTGCTAAGCAACTAGCTAAAATAGTAGTTCGATAAAGAGAACACGGAAGCTAAGGTAAAAAATGAATTATCTATAATACAGGAAACCTTATTTGGATTTACCTTAGGAAGGAGTGATTCCCAAGGAAAAGAATAAATAAGTTGTCTCCCAGGTTGGATAGCCCTTTCAAGATCCTTCGATGCATCAATGACAGAACCTATGAGCTAGAACTACTCGAAGGATACAGAGTGTCTCCCACTTTCAACATTACCAACCTAATGCCCTTTGTGCCGAAAGAAGAAGAAAAAGAAAAAGAAAAAGAAGGCCAAGCCCCAAGGAGCTAATGGATTACCAACCACTGGACCACTCACTCATGTTTACCTTCGAATGCGGAGTTTGAGAACAATATATCATCGAGCTTTACTCTTCTAGCCTATGGAATTGCAACATCATTCAATCATCTTGATAGCTCCTAGCACAACTCATCACTAGCAGCCCCAATATCAGCTCTGGTCAGCCACAACACCTCAAGATCCCAAAACGAGGACCCATTGATAAGTTGCCACCTGTCTCTTACTTTTCTAATGCTTGTATTATATTGCTTTTTTCCTTTGTCATATTTATCCTTTTTTAAATATTCTAGGAATCTCTTTCAGATATTGTCTTTTATGTAATTTTCTATTATTATATTGTTACCCTAAATGACTTACTATAAATAATTCTTTTTACTATATCTGCAATAATCTTATACCTTACAAGTTAATGAATATCCTTATTCTTATGAGATACTCTTCTCTGAGTATATACCTTTTCTTACATTCTTATCGAATTTTGTTGAGTAGCTCGAGATTAATGATAAGTGAACCTTAGTATTAGCTTATACATCATATTAAGCAAAGTACTAAGTCGTGTTGTGTTCGTTGATGCATCATATCTTACGAGCAATTTTACGAAAGCTACTATATTTGTTGACCTATCCTTTCCCTCTTTCTTCAATACTTCAAAGGACTCACCTAGTTACTACTTCCTACGATAAGTCCTAGTGATTAACTTAGCTCCTAAGTACATTATACACACACACACACACACACATATACTTTTAATGATGTTTGTATGTGATTAAATATCACTTACCAAAATGATTAGGTAGCTTTATGTATAATGTTACTTAGAGGTATGCAAGCGGGTTAAACGAGCCAACCTGGCCCTACCTACTTTAGCCCGTGGGTTAAATGAGTTAGGCTCATTTGGCCTACTTTTAAACAAGTAAAAAAACCTCAACTCTAACTTGTTTAAAATGCGAGTTAAAACAGGCTAGCTTGTAGGCTAAAAGCATAAATGTATTAAAAGAGCCAGCCTAAACCGAATCACTTTTAAATGAACTAAAAAACCTTGGCCTAAACCTATTTAAAAAGCGGTTAAGTGGGTTAACTCATAGGCTAAAGCCCACTTGCACACCTCTAATGTTGCTTGAGTGTCGATTATAAATTATTTAGTCATCCTGTATTAGATTAATTAAATGCTAGGATGTAAGTAAAACTGGACATACACTAATAAAGTCTTACATTTGTTGAAGGTCATCATTGTTATACAATAGAAGGAAGGGGCTTCATAAGGAGTATTGCCATTTATGGAATAAGTGATATAGAGATTATAACGCTTTTGATGTAACAATAGGTCCTGCTTTACCATTGAAGGATTACGTGAATCTTGGGGTTATAGGTAACTAGGAATATTATGCCAAAGCATTATCTCATCAACCTGACATGACTATAGAGTACTAATGGTATATATTGAATCCTTAACCTAAGGTTAAAGGAGGTTATACCATAAACTTCATGTTAGTTACCAAATATGTTAGTTACCAAATATCATGTGTGATGCTTATATTCATGTTGTTACTTATGCATGGCATATGATTAACAACTTATTTTAATTTGCATGTATATGTAGTAATGAAAATTCTTACAACTTCAATCTCACTATATTACGATCTATGCATACCCTTCTATTAGTGCCATAGTCTATGCTCAACCCCCTGTAAGGTTATTTGTTAACCTTATGCATATATCATAGGTAAGAGAGTAATCTTGGTGAGTATAATTGATCCTTTGAGAATGGGGTATGGTCAAGAAAGGAAAATGTAGAAGATGCTTAATTATTTTACCCTACTATGGTTATGTCATTTTCCTTTTCCTTTTCCTTTTGAAAAGGCTTTTATAGTTAGATTCGTTTTTAGAGATGTGATAAATTTATTTTCAAATGCTTTACTTTCAATATAATATTTAGAGGAGCAAGTATTTCCCTCCAGTTGTACTTATTATAAGTTGTTACTTGACACTTCATGAATATTAGATAGGATTGTGGCATAGGATTTAATGCACTTAATAGTAATGTTTTCCCTCTTATAAAGCACTAGTAGGTTGTAATGATTAAGGTACTCTATGGGACATGACATATCATAAGATAGCATGCAATGTTTGTATTTGTATGGTTCCTATTACAAATACATTATAATGTGTATACGTGGCAAAAAAAAAAAAAATTGTGTTGAAAATTCACCAATTTTTTATCATAAAAAGTTGTTTTACAATTCACATCAATTTATGGTAGAACAAATAAAATTTCAATCATTTACTAATTTAAGTAAAACCTAATTATGAAAATTCCTTGTACAGTAGGCATGCATCATTTTTAAGAATTTCATTTGCCTATAAAGGAGACAACTTCATTATATGTAAACTTCAATCAATAGAATATCATATTATAAGCTTTCTCCTTCTATCTCATATAGATACATTTGTACGGATTGCAACTTTTCTTCTCCTCACTCTGATTCTCTACAATTACATTTAGGGGCCATCTTTCTCATGACAAAGCATAGCATGAGTATTTATAGTTAAGAACTGTGATCTGAGAAAACCTATCAATACAAAATTTAGGATTGTAATAGTTGTTGGCTTGGGACTAAGCTAGATTAGTTGAGTCCTAACACTAGCCAATTATCATGATAGATCTTGTATCATTGGTTGTCTCAACAAAGAAGCTTAATAACAATAATTATAATACATGGAGTATCCATATAAAACACTATTTGTTTAGGCAAGACTTATGGGGTGTTGTTGGTAGTACAGTAATGGCTTTAGTAATGGGGGGGTTAGAAGGAGAAAAAGGTGAAAGATTGAAAAAAGAGAGGCTATGCATGTGTCACTTATCACCTTAGAGGATGAGTTTTTATAGTGGATCAAAGACTTAACTATAACAGGGAAGGCTTAGGATACTTTAGCGATGCTATTCACAAAGAACAATGATGTAAAACTACAACTGTTGGAGAATGAACTCATGTTTGTTCAACTAGTGACACTATTCACAAAGAAGAATGATGCAAAACTACAACTATTGAAGAATGAACTCATGTCTGATGGGGACATGACAATAAACTAATATTTCACTAAAGTAAAATCCATTTGCAATGAAATTGCCAAATTGGACTCCAAGAGTACAATCAATGAGACAAGGTAAAGAAGGATTATTATTTATGTACTAAATCCCAAATATTATGGGATACTTATAGCTAAACAATAATGGGCTAAGGAACCAACTTTAACAAAGTTAGAAAGTATCTTGATGATTTAAGAAGCATTAGATAAGCATATGTCTAAAGTTTCAATAAATAAGGAGGCCTTCTTTGCCAAAAAGAGAGTACTTAAAAAATTTAAGATAGTTGTAAAGTTTAGCAACGAAGATGAAAGCCCAAGTAGAAGACAACAAAATTAGTAGAATGGTTAACGCTAGAGAAGTCTATTACAAGAGAGAGCTAGATAGCCTTGATACAAAAATGACAAAGAAGAAAAGAGATATCATCTTTAGGATGATCCCTATTATAAATATGGTAGGAAAAGCAACTTCGCTCGGGACTTCCAATTAAAGAAGGTCAAAGGTAATGTTGTTGCACTCAATGAGAGTAAAGAAGAATGAGATTTTCAAGCATCATTTACTATAGGAAAGTCTAGTTTTAATGGGAAATCAGATAATGAAGGATAATCCCAATGTAATGATGACAAAGAGATTATTGCATCATGGTTGGATGAACTAATAAAGAAGATAGCATTAGTCATGGTCAGCAATAGCTCAATTAATTACAATGATTATAGGATTATTAATTTTGGTTGCTCCAACCATATGACTAGATCAAGGAGAAATTTTTTTAGTACGCCAAAGTATAAGAGAGAACGAGTCATGGTAACAATAAAAAACAATAGATTGCTAGCTTGTTATATTGGCTAAATGGTTACAATTCCTAGTTTAGTCCACATCAAGTTAAGGTAGACAAGTCTATCACATACTTGGGATGAAAATGAATTTAGTGTCAATCTCACAACTAACATCTTAAGCAATTATGCGGTGTTAGACCTAGAGATGTGAAAAGTTTGCTACTTATAAAGGTAAGGCAACTTGAGTTTATCTATGTAATGTCAACAAAAGTGGCATACATGGGCAAGATGAGAAAGAATGAGATAGAAGATTTGTGATATGCATGTTCGGGCATGTTAGCTATAATCTATTGAAAGCAAGGATGAAGAAATCTATGTTAAGAGACTTATTGAATTTAGAAATGCAAGATCACATTATTTGTATAAGATGCCATTATGACAAAGCTTATGAGCTACCACGCAAAGAGTTAAAATATAAAGTTGAGACTTACTGGAGTTAGTGCATTTAGATTTTTTTTTTCTCATTAGTGAAACAATTTTCAATGAGCGAAATCCCGATACATGATCACATTTATTGATGATGTTTCAAGATATATGTGGATAGATTTTATGAAAGAGAAAATCAAAAGATTTATTGAAACTTAAGGAATTTAGAAAAAAAGGTTGAAAAAGAAGTTAGAAGTGAAATTTAATGCTTACATACTGACGATGAGGAAGAATATACATCAAATGAATTTATTCAATACCTATAGAAGTATGACATAAAACAACATCAACTTGCCCAAATATTCCACTACAAAATGGAGTTACACAAAGGAAAAAAAAAATTGGAATTTGATCAAGACATGTATAAGTATGCTATATGCTAAAAATATTCCACTACGATTTTGGATAGAGTATATGAAAATAGCCGTTTATGTCTCTAATAGACTACCTCAAGCTAGGCTTGGTTAATTTCACCACATGAGAAGCTACAAGACATGAAGTCATCAATAAGTTACTTTCAACTATTTGGATGTGTTTGCTATGTATTCATGCCAAGTCAAGAATGTAGAAAATTTGACAAGAAGGAAAATTCATTACATATTCACTGGCTATGATAGTCAATGAATGGGGTGGAGATATTATGATCCAACAAGACATTGTTATGTTTCCATAAATGTCGTGTTGAATGAGACATCATCATGGTGGTCCTTGCAAGCCATGTTATTATTAAACTCTAAGAGGATTAAGGAATAAGTATCAAGCTAAATGGAGGTACAACCAAAAGGTAAGGAGTTGCCATCAACACAAGAAGTTGTTAATGATGAACCATCATTTAATCAAAGGAGAATAAGATCTCTAGATAAAAAAGAGCATGGCAAACATAAATCCACAATAAGTCTCCAAAGGAAGAGAAACTAAGTAAAATAAAAGAATTGGATGAGGAAGCCTCTTAATTATAGCTAAGAGATCTATGAGGAATGAAGGCAAATCCAAACATGCTAATGCAACGTTAAAAAAAGACAATAGCATAAAGGAATCAAGCATGTATAAAGAAGTAACTCATTCAAAGGAATAAAGAGAAGTAATGGAAGAAAAGCTTGAGACTCTAAAACATGATGAATCATGGAAATTAGCGTCATGACCTTCTAAAGTACAACCTTATTTCCTGTATAATTGTACAAGGTGAAAATTTGTCTTGATGGATTAGTAGAGAAGTACAATGCTCATTTAGTGGAAAGAGAATTTTCATAGAATTACAGGCAGGACTATGATGAGACATTTAGTTTAGTGGCCAAAATTACCACTATTTGTGTTTTGTTAGCAATTGCAGCAAGTAAATCTTAGAAAATGTGGCAGATGGATGTAAAAATGCATTTTTGAATGGTGAGTTAGATCGAGAAATATACATGGAGCATTGAAAGGGTTCTAAGAGCAAAGATCACTCAAATTATGTGTACAAATTGAAGAAAGCACTATACGGGTTAAAGTAAGCACCAAAAGTATGGTATAGAAAAATTGCAGAATTCTTAATACAAAGTGTTATCTATTGGCACCAACAAACTTAAACTTGTTTGTAAAAGAATGATATGGTAAGCTAGCTACAGTGCTATTATTCGTAGATGATCTCATTATCACTAGAAATGATGAAAAGGAGGTTCATTGAATAAGAGGCAATTTGTCCATACTAGTGTTTGTAAAACATTGTTAGGAGTTGAGATAGAGAGAACCAAGAACAGACTATTTGTGTGCTAGCAAAAGTACCTATAACATCGAGGAGAAAAAATATAGTATGTTAGATTGTAAACCAATCTTAACTCCCATGGTGATGAATACGAGATTATGCTCAACTGAAGGGAAAGATTTAGAGGATCCCAAAATGTATAGAGAACTTATGAGTAGTCTAATGTAGCTCACTTTAACTTAACCTGACATATCACATGTTGTGGGTGTGATAAGTCGATTCATGCAAAACTTAAAGAAGTTATGTTTGGAAGTGGCACATTGAATTTTGAGGTATATTAAGAGTACCATCCATTATGGGATATTTTATAAGAAAGTTGTTCCACATGAAGTCATAGGATATTGCAACGCTGACTATGCCAATGACCATTACACTTATCATTCAACAACTCAATATATGTTTACTCTTAAGTTAGCAATAATGTCTTAGTGTGATAAGAGGCAACCCATTTCATCTCTATCTAGTAGAAAAGTCTAGTATAAAGCAGTAGCTATGGCAACTTAGGATTATACATGGGTTATATGGCTATTAGAAGATCTATATCATCCAATTAATTGTGCAATGAAATTATAATTAGTTAGCAATTCACTTAGCAGAAAACCTTATCTTACGTACTAGAACTAAGCACTTGGAGGTGTGTTATCATCTTAGTAGAGAAAGGAAAAAATATATAAAAAAAATCCTTAATGTTTATTTTTTAATTTTAGTCCTTACCATTTCCAAATTTTCATTTAAATTTTTAACATTTGTAAACATTTGTAAATTAGTCATTTTAACTAACAACGTTAAATTATGATCAGGAAAAGTATGTATGCCTTTTTTTTTTTTTAGTTCAGTTATTATAATTTTATTTTTTCTATTTCTATCCTCATTGTTTTCAAATTTCGTCAAATGAGTCCTTCCATTACTTTTGTTTGTAAAGAAATCTAGTAGTGTATGATTGGTTTATATGTAATTATTCAATAAATAAAGTAATGAAATATTAAAAATTCAAAAAAAAAAACTAAAAATTCAAAAAATAAAAAAAGTAAACCAGAAAAATAAGAAAAATTAAAAAATTCACTTCGACCACTCTTACCATTAGGTGGTCAAACTTCGACCTGTAAGGTAAAGTAGATCATAACCCACTTTAAAACAATTTTTTTTTTACTTTTTTTTTTTTTATTTCTCTCTCTTTTTCTTTAATTTTTAAGCTTATTATTATTATTTTTATATAATATTATCTTATCTATTTAATAATTATACGTAAACTAATCATACGTTATCACATGTTCTTACGAATGGAAGTAATAAAAGGACTCATTTGATAAGAATAAAAGATCTTGCGGACTGAAATAGATAAAATAAAAGTATAAGAATTAAAATAGAAAAAGAGGCAAATATTAAGAATTTTTTTATACTTTAATAATTTAACGCTGTTAGTTAAAAGGATTAGTTTGTAAACTTTTACAAATATTAAAGACTCGAACAAAAATTTTGAAATAATAAGCACTAAGATAGAAAAAGAGGGGATTTTTTTGTAATTTTCTCTTAGAGAAAAAGTATTATAAGGGAACATTAAGATGAATTATATCAGCATGAAAGGTCAGGTTATAGATATGTTAGGGCTTGGTGAGTTTAGAAAATAACTTGACATGATCACGAGTTTGCAGCAAAGGAAAAAAGTCATCAAGGGGCAATGTTGATGAAAAGTGGATTTAGAACTCACATCAATTTATGCTCCAACAAATGGTATTTTAATCATTTACTAAATTAAGTACTATTTCTTATGTAGTTGGCTTGCACTATTTTTAAGAATTTCATTTGCCCGTAAAAGAGGCAACTTCTTGTATGTAAACTTCAATAAATAGAAAAACACATTATAAGCTTTCTCTTTCTCTCTCGTGTGCATAGGTTAGAAACTTTTCTTTTCCTCTCTTTTATTCTCCACGGTTATGAGTATGAACAATGTAGTGAGCCCCCTCGATCTATAAATAGTTACATTTTGCAAGATCCAGAGTCTGTAACTCGGCTAAGTGAACTACTTTAGTGAGTTATTGTTGCTGATCCTTTCAGCCTAGGATGTGAACATGAAGGAAGAGTACAACGAGCTCCTAGTTTTACTAGACTTTTTATAATTTGTAACTGGACCAAGTTTTGTGATCTGGATACTTATCATTACCTCTTTAAATATATGAAAGTTATCATTCAAGTTTGAGTTGTGTTTGAATGTTGAGTCATAGTTAAATGTTTTTCTAGTCTTAGACAGGATAGAAAACACCGATGGAGGCATTCCAGTCTCTCCTTGAAAACGTTTATGATGGGTTGTCACGACTAGGACTTCCTACAGTGCTTGACATTTTCAGTAAGTGCGAGCCATTATCATCACTACTTGTTCTAAAATTGTCATGTGATGCCTTGAACAATGTTCCCGATATCCCTATTTCTAAATCAAACTTGACTTGTGCAATAACATCATCCGTACAAACTTTTTAATGATCAAATTATAGGGAACTGAATCATGAGTGTAACAAATAAAATGAAACAAATTTTAGGATCTCAAAGTTACAGGCCTAACTCTGAATGCTCAAATCCAGAATCATAATATAAATAACTTACAAAAGACAACTCGCTGAGGCTTCATCAAAGACGATGTTTGATTTCTGAGCAAGATAAGCATTCACAAAGAATCTACCTTCACAAAAAAAAAAAAAACTTGTTCGTACATGAATGATTTTAGAAGCGAGGACTAGACAATGCAACATGCACAGACAATGAAAATAAAGGTTCATGGACCACAGTTTAGGCTGGTGAAAATCTTCTACGCTACAAAAGGCCTACCTTCTTATTAGTGGAGGGATATCCCACAAAAAAATACTATATATAAAAATATATATATGTATGTACGTATATGTATGTATGTTTTTATATGTATCTCATCTATCCTACGTAAGCCCTTATGTATGAAACGTATTCCATTAAGTCTTGTCTCCTTGAGGTCGTATATCAATATATTTGTTAGTCTCAAAACGCTTTTTACTGTCATTGTTTTTTCCCCCATTTTTCTGTCTCCTATAAATGATAATATAGGTTTCCATACATATACTCATGTATTGTATATAGCTCTACTCGTTAGAACCGAAAGAGCCAGGATATTAATCAGTCCACTTATATATGAAAGATAATGCTTGAGCACCTCTTATAGCTTCCTTTTGATAATCTTTTATATTTTAAGCTGAAGATCACGCGTTGCTTTTACAGGTTAGATGTATTCCATCAAGTTTTGTACATATTTCTCATGCGTCTTCCAATAAATTATATATTTGTTAGTGTTAATCAGGATAGTGTGTAAATCTATCACACATGATACTCGTTCATATCCTACTTGATCAAATAGGTTTCGAATTAATATTAAGGGTTATAAAATAGGTTTTATAAAGTAATTTTTTAGAATATGCTCCCATAAAGTAAGGTATATATATGATATTTTCAGATACTAATATTCATTTTAAAACTTCAACTCTAAGATATATAGGATACACGTTCTAAGTCTCTTGTATCTACCCTATAAACTTTATTAAATAATATAAGATAAATTAGTAAATGTCCACACAACCTTTTTATTGAAATATACTATAAAGTATATAGGGTATTGTTTATTCTTTATATTTACTTTTGCCCTTTTATAGTTTATTCATCACTCTTTCGATTAATTATGGACATATATATTGGGAAGGCTTCAATGGCCTAGGTAGATCTTCACATGGATGCATGAGATATATACTACTAAATAGGATACAATTGTTAAAGAGAATGCATCCAAAGTCTAAAATTGAATGGGTTTCATTTATATCAAACATAATAAAATAATTTTTGAAGATTGTCTTAATGGTTAATATGACATAATGAAATATCAAAGATAAAAAAGGTTACCTTTTTTATATCATAAGTTTTAAATAAGTTTCATATATTTTTGTAGATGGAAAAACTTATAATATCACATATAAATCATTTTTATAATATCGTATATAAATTACTTTTATAATATCATACAAACTTAATATTTGTGACAATATAGGAAAAATTAAAGCTTTATGAGATACATTGTAAAGGGTATGAGTTCTATGACTGTTCTAAGGTTCTAGTTCCAAAATTTTGGAATTGGTACCATATAGATATGGTACAAATAAGGTCGTCTAATATCTTATTCACCTTATACCTATTCATCCATAGTGTTAATTATTAAATTCAACAAATATATTACATCATCACTGTCCAACATATTTTAATTATTAGGGCTTAAATCCAACAATGTCAATAATCCGGGCAATCAAAGAGAGGTCATAAACATATCGCAAACAAAGTAGATGTAAGTGATCTATAGTCAATAACTGTTGGTTTCCGTCCCTATGGGGTCATGATCTATAATAGTAGTTGTAAATGAATAATTGATTGGAAAAGGAAATATAAGTTGTTTATTTAAATTCTATTTTGCTCAAGTTTTATTTATAACATAATCCTTTGACCTATTAGAGGGTATTAGGAATCAACACAAGATAGTTATAGTGTGAATTTCAAATATCATTTCATCGAAATAAATCCCTAGTTACATTAGTCTAGACGAAACATGGAAATAGAAGTAATAATTTACCTTAATTATGTTGTTGTGACTTGATTGAGGAACTTAGGTTCAATTTATGACTAGGTGAAAGAGTTAATTTCGGCTAGATAGGACCCATTAGAAGAGAATACTACATTTCATTGGTTTATCTCGAATAATATAGAGAAAGTAATGAGTCAAAAAGAAACCTTGACTCTTTCGGAGTAAGAAAGTAAATGGCATTTGGCCACTTGATTGATTGAAATAAAGGTGACTTCAGAAATCAATTGCCATGATTGATTCAATTGATTTATTCTAAATAATTAGTTCAAAGGATTGCGACAACCATGCTCAAGACAATTAGAGACATAGTCAAAGAGATTAGATTATATATTAATCCGTTTGTTAATGCTTCATCTAATAATCCCTTCATTAGTAGCTCTTAGTTCATAACCAATTCCTAAAGATGACAGCGTCTAAATACTGCTGCAGGATATTACTTTGGTCTATATATGAGTAAAGGATATAATTGAATAAGAATTATTTTAATGGTTGAATCAGGAAGTCATTTAATTTATGTGAAATAATTTGGAGAAAGATACCGGCTTATTTTATGAGCAAGCGGGGCTGCATTTTATAGACCCGATAGGTGGACCGTGAGTCCTAAGTAAGGCCATGGGCTCATGGAGCCCACAAAAGTGAACATTTAAAACCCTCATTACAATAAAATATAAGTAGAATATCTTGAAATCACCATCTTATGATATATAATAAAAAAAAAAACTCGGAAATAATTTCAGAGTGAGATGAATAATCCTAACCTATATCCTACCTTGTATAAATTGGATGTAATGAAACATACTTTATGGTGTTAAATATCCAAGTAATAAACTATGCAACCGTGTGCACGTTCAAACAAATTCCAATGCTTAATCAACTGTGCTGTTGCCATAAGGTGTCCTTTTCATGTCTCTTGATATTTTGTGATATTCAATAAGCGCGGCCTTGAATGGTAAGACATATCTAAAAAATCTAGCAAAGTAAACGGTGATTTCTCCGAAAACGATTTAATAACGTTGTATTTATGTCTTATAGTCGAGCTCTCAATTGAAAATTATTTGAAAGTGAAAAGAGAATAGAAGCTACTCTACAAGAATTTAGAGTACCACCGGAAACTGCGCAAACAAGACACATGGTAAGAGATGGTGGTCCACTACATGGAAAGTACAATAAAGTAAACAACATCTGTTCTATGCAACCCTGATGATCAAAGTAAGAGAATGTTATCATTCTTAATAGAAGCGCATAGCATTTAAAATGTGAAATCATATTTGATAGGACAAAATCTTATTGAGTACTTTAAGAATACTTGTTAAGAGTTGATATGAAAAAACCATTCACATTTTTATATACTCAATTTTCATAATTAATCTTATCAATCTTGAAAAGTATAAAATATTATATTTAAATCCTTAATAAGTGTTATTGTAGTCTAGTAATATAAAATAGTCATGTTTGAATCAGTCTTGTATCATGTAATATTGTTGGAGGAAAAACTAACATTTTTTATATTATCAAGGGAGTCTCCAATATGGTCCCTTCTTCTTCTGCCTGACCTTTTGTCTTTTTTTGACCATCTTTGACCGTATATCATATATATTCCCTATTAACCAATGAACCTCAGAGAGAGAGAGAGAGAGAGAGAGAGGTGGTCCAATTTAAATGCAAGATTCCCTAGTCGTAGCTACAATGATAATCATCTTCATCTGCGTTCTGGTCACCCAATAACTTTCTCCAGAACCCAATGCTTTCTTTCTCTATCTTACTTTTTATTATTTCTATCATGTTGGTCTGACCAGATGTGTCTTTCCGTGTGTAGGTTTGTGCAGTGTTTGTGTTTGCGAAGAGAGTATGCCGTGTATCACGTGAATCGATCCGCGTGTGTGCGTCTTCTTTATACACAGCATATTTCATCTCCAAAACGTATGTACATTTTTGTTTATACTTTCCTATCGAATCATAGAGGACAAATATACGTAGTACCTAGTTTGATGTATACTTACACCCAATATAAGAAGTTTAGGTTGAAGAAATTCAATAATGTGCATTAATTTATATAACTAAGTACACAACGTTTATATATCTCCCAAACATCTATTAATAAGACTTTATATACTTTGGCATTTAAATTTGATAGTATAAATAAAATGAGATAACAAAATATGTTTCCATTTCTCGATTTAATTCCACACGTAGTATAAGACATCCCATATACAATTCATGTAAATATGATAAAATTAATATATGTTAACAAATAATGCTTGAAATAGTGTGATTTTTTTTTTTTTTTTTTGGCCAAAGAAATAGTGTGAGTTAAAGTTGATGTTGTTATGAGGTACAAACTAAAGCTAAATCGATTTAGAATTTTTGGGTCAACCTTTTGTCAGTGGGACTTACTATATTAAAAAAAACACGACTATTTCCCCCTCTATAGACCCTAGTAAGAGGATGTTCCTTTTCATGAAACATTTTGCTTCTCATTCATTTCCTAATTCCTTTATCCTAGGTTTTCTTCCTCTCTCTCTCTCTCTACCTTTTTTTCTTTTTTTTTTTTTAATATCTTCTGGCTCTTCGTTCATCTGTGAAAGGTTTTGTTATGACATTTTAACAATCGACAACTTATTGCACCATAAAATGTACTTAAATCACGGAGATGCACAGCATTGACGGTAAATCTAGTAAAATAACAGTATATTATTAATATTGTATGTGCCCTAGCTAGGTTTGTGAGAAAATTTGGCATGAAAGCTCCCTAAATTATGTTCATATACAGTTACTTTTGGTTCGATTATGTAAGACTTGTCAACTAGGGTTTTGAACTTCGCTTTTACCTCAACAAGTAAAAGAAACCCTGAAATCCAAACAAAAATTTTTACCATCTATCTCTAGCCTTGCAGAAAAATGCCTGCCCAGCTACACTTATTTTTACTCTCAGATCATGAAATTAGAATCAGTAACACAAATCACATACATTAATTTCTCCTTGCTTCTTCGATTAAACATTTATCCAACGACCAGAGCGGATTTATTGGAATCAAATGGCGAATGTGTTTAATGATTTCTTAAACACAGAGCTATTTTCGAGCGCGAACGCCAACATTAGAAATCTTCATTGTTAAGAGGCATCATTATAGAAGGAGAGATAAAAACATAACTGTGCATAATTATTTGATTAGAGGAAGGGGACACTTAAATTTCCCCTACTAAGTTTACTCAAGCATTTGAGGTAGTTTCTCATTTATCAAGTCGTCATCATCTTCGTCTTCTTTCTTTTTAGCCCCTAATCTCTTTATTATTCATGCCGGCTATGCTCATTTCATATTTTATGTTTAGCATTTTAAATCGAACTTTATTTATTAAGATTTAATGATTAAGTTCTTCACTTAAAACCAAATTTATGTAAAGAAAGCAAACTATCAGATTAATCCCACTAAACTACAATATAATCGGACAAAACATGAAAGTGCTTTTTGGAAGGACATTGTTCATTAGCTTAAAATTTCTAGCGATGGATCTGGCAATATGAAAGCACTTTCCATAATCCTAGTAAGAATAACTATTAACAGAAAGTGTCGAGTAAGAAAACTTTAAATAGCTTTATTTAGTATTACATATACTTGAACCAATTTAACAAAAACTTGTCTTTTAATTGTTTGATTTCAACCCGCTTTCATTTCCATTCCATGTGTAATTGTCCCGAAAATGTGACAAAATGTTCTGATCATGCTTTAATTCATATCTTATAAGGAAATAAAAAAAAACAATATATTTACATTAGATAAATTTGAACCCTAATTCTATTAAAAGCTATTTATTTCATTATACAAGCAAACCCTTGGCTACACACATATAAGCATAACCCTACTGAAAATGAAAACCGTAATATCCCTAATATGTATGTGATGAAAATGAGAAAGAGAGATGAGAATCTTAACACATACCTTTGGTTAAATTGCCTTTTTTTCCATAATAATGTTGTGTATTCCATTCCATTTAAGCTAATACCTTTTGACTTGAAATACCATAATGGACCTGCAAATTAACACATCAAAGAGAAAAAGAACACAAGTTGTGGATAAGTTATATGATTATATGCATGGCTCCTCATACGCCATCCACGGAGACCACCGACGTATCCGGTGTGCTCTACAAATGGCATACAGGGAGCCAGGCACATACATACATACACATATAATGTATGCATCATCCTAGATTAACCCTCGTACATTTGAAAAGTGTCTAATATAAGACACAATACAATTTTAGTGCTCATGCAAAAAAACATAAACTTGTGTATATTGTAAATAGCTAATCAAACGTATTGACAAACTTGAAATTATACAAAGTTATATTATATAGGAAAAAGAAAAGAATCGACACAAAATTTCTAACTAAGACAAATGAAATGAATTGGGAGCTTGGGGGTGTGATTTATATGCGGTGAAAGTAGAGGTGATTTTTGTTTTTTGGTTGAGATTTGGTGTATATGTTAGATAGGGAATAGAAGAAAGCTGTGGGGTATTGAAGTTGAAGCTTCTCACCCCAGCTTGACACTAAATATAGACAACCAGAGAGAGAAGATGGATATAGAGAGAGAGAGAGAGAGCGAGAAGAGAGAGAGAAAGAGAAAGATAGAGAGTGATTGTGTGTGTTTGGTATAGTAACCACGCAATTTCCTAAGTGAACCTAGGGGAGTTTGAAATCTCCTTTTCTGGGTCGTAAAGCAGACGTTGCTTTTCTCTTCTGAAACTCGCTTTGTCATCAAGTGTTTGGAAGACATGCGAGATATATTCCCTCATCTTCCTCTTACTACTCCACTACTCTCTAGAGATCATTATAAAACAAAAAAGAAAATGAATAAAAAAAAGGAAAACATATAGGAAAAGATTAAAAAAAAATTGAACCCTAGACAATATTTTAATTTTGATATCTCTAACTGACAGTGCTTTCTCTTCCTTTTTTTTTTTTTTTTTTAATTCCATTGGTTCTTTGACTTCATCCTTTTGCTTCTTTTTTATCCTCTTTATTGCTTTTCCAGCAACAATTTGATCACTTTTTTATCTTTCATGCTTTTTCCAGCTTTGATTATATTGTATATTCCAAAACCAAGATTGGGGTCTACAACTTGCGAAAATGTCGCTAGATTAATAATTCTTTTTACAGCTAAAAATCATTTTAATGCTATTTAGTAAAGAAAAGCGAGTATAAGATGGATAGATATTAAGTATTATTCCAACATGGACTATTCTATAGGTATAAATTTCTAAACTATAGAGCCAAAATTTACACCTTATAACATGTAAGAATTACTTTGAAGTTTATTTCCTAAAGAGCCTACAAGGTATGAGTTACTCAATTAAACTTATAAGTTTTTTTATTATTTTTTATGATCTAAAATCATGAGACAAGTTACCTTAGAGTTAAGAGAAATTGAAAAGTGAACCGACAACAAAAGGAAAATGCAAGGTCGTAAAGAAATGAATGATATAATATGTTTTAGGGTATTTACTTTCTACAATGTGCAAATAGCCTTGAATCTTGAGTATAGATTAATTTCAAATGTTATATTTGTGCTACTCACTATTACTCATTGAGAACCTTTATAGGATGGGTATATTATATCTTCAAATTTATATCCTATGTATCTTAAAGTATAGATTTAAGATAGATATACGCTGTGTATCTTATTTTATGAGAACAAGTGTCAAAAATTAAAATCAAAATATATCCTATGACCTTTAATATTGTATAAAACCTAATTGTGCAAAATAGAGCAAGTTATACATCTCAATAGAATT
Source organism: Lumnitzera littorea (assembly GCA_024138015.1). Lineage (NCBI taxonomy): Eukaryota > Viridiplantae > Streptophyta > Magnoliopsida > Myrtales > Combretaceae > Lumnitzera > Lumnitzera littorea. Next base: position 105,988,339 of record JAMXBB010000005.1, on the reverse strand, counting down.
GCCCACTTGTCCCTCCTTTTTGGTACCATTTTTAAATAATTTATTTTTCTTACATCCAACAAACATTTTTTTACATCATATAGGAAAAAAGGGAACTTTTTGCTTCCCAATAACTCAATCAAGATCACGAAATTTTAAGGAATTTTATGAATATTGAGAGCAAACTTAAGAATATAGGATAATGAAAAACTTTATGCTATTTTAGAAAAACAAAGGGAAATTAAGAACTATAGAAAAATTAAGAAGTCTCACATATTTTATGAACTTTTATTAGATATACAAACATATAAAAAAAAGGAAGTAAGAATAATTATAAAGTTACATATTTACCCAAAAAAAATAATCATAAAGTTTTGGATATAATTATGAAGTTTTTTCACTTACTAATTCATAAAGTTCAATCCCATGAACTTGGACGATAAATTACTAGGATCTTACGATTAGTGAGAATAATAATTTTTTCCTCAACTAAATTATTAAGGAAAATTAAAAATATAAGTATAACGGTGTGGTCACTTAGGAGGTTACAGAAAAAACTTTTTCTCTACAAATAGATGGAGAATTATGCATAAGAGATGCATGAGAATTACGATGAAAAAAAAATGAGTGAAGCTATGATCTCCAAAGTAAATATGAAAATAAGCAACTTTAGGAAAAATAAAACTTAATCTAATTTGAGCAAATAAAATCACAAATCTCTGAAGGCATGTTCCCATATTCAATGCTTATGTGGATTTCAGTTAGGAATAATATCACAAATTATAGTGAAATTTTAGACGTTCGAGGAAAATTAGGACGTTTAGGGAAAAATCTATAGAGCTAATTAGCATACAGAATCTAATCAACCTTACCTCGATTGATGAATATGCTTAAAAACTCTGAGTTAGCACAATTCATGCAAATTTGAGAGTTTAGAGAAAAATTAAGAACTTCTACAAAACTTTGTGAACATTTTAGTGACTCTAGGTGCACAAGATATTAAAAAAGTTATAAAGAAAAGCTTGAATTAAAAATTTATTAAGTTACTACCAAATTGCCACTTGAATATGTATAGATCCATCTTCAATAGGTAAAAAAGTACAAATATCGTGTATATTAAGATCGGCAGGTAATTTTGAGCTAATTTAATAACGAATACAAGATAAATATAAAAAGGAAGGAGAAGAAGATCAACATAATATCATGCATGGATAGTCTTAGTTGGGAATAAGAGCAATTATGATTGCAATTGCAAATAAGCCGCCGGTTTATGAGTAATAACTGTGGTTGCCCATTTGAAGTAGCAATTGCACTTTCTTGATAAGTAACTATAAATCAATTTTTTCATATTGTAGCAATAACTGACACATTAGGGGTACTTTTAAAATTTTGCAAAATAAAAAGAACTATCATGAAAGGTCATTGCTACTGTTATATATCCAGCATTTTTTAACCGCTATCATTTACATGTTGTATACAAGTGCTGGGCATATTATAGTAGGTATATATATAATTTGTGGTGACTTTTTATATTATGCTTTTTGAAAGTGTCCACAATATTTCAACTATTGCTATAGTATGAAAACAAATTTTGCAACTAGTATTTAATACAAATAAAATTGTAAGTATAAATTGATAATTGTAATAATTATTGATAAAGGCCGTTATCTAGAGTTGCAATTGCTCACTTTTCTTATGGTATAATCACGAGCGGCTTCTTTCTAAGACTTTGAAATGATTTAATACAATTATTAAATGCTGATATGCCTATATTTTAAGCTCTAATTAGAGTAGGGTGTGAACAAGCACAAAAATTAGGAACATTGAAAATAAGAAAAAGACAGAAAACCAAAAGGCAAAGACCATTTTGATCGTTAGTCAGCCGAATCACCACTTTGGTCAAACTTTCCAAGCATGGGTTGAACAATGTTGGTTAGAAAGGTCATATTTGATCTTCTCCTCTGGGAAAATTTAGTGATTGAACTTGTTCTAAAATACATAATTTTAGTTTGTGTCAGGCTTTACAAAAAAATATCTAAATGTGATAAATAATAATTGAATTATATATTGTGCATTAGGAGATATTTCAATTGGTGCTTCATAAATGAACAAATTTTCTTTTAAAAAATGTAATTTCCCAAATACTAATTATTCGTTGCATCATAGGATAAACATATACATAAATATCAAATACTACACTTTTGGATATATTACCAAGTGCATGGGGCATGCTAATAGAATCCTCCTTTGCATAGTTCATATTTATAAGTGTGCTAACCAAAGATAATTATAAAGAGTATGCATCCCAAGATTTTTGTCATTGAAATAAATGAAGGGTTTGTTAGCCAGTGAATGTGGAATAAACTAATTAATTAAGTGGAGAAACATTTACCTTGTACTTAATTCATTCCCCCGTTAGTCATTGTAGGGACAAATCTACCTGCCTTGGATCTTATAGGGCTTATAGTAGTATTATTTTTAATTCACCTTTCGCTTTCCCAAGCTAAGGAACAGATACTTGGGAGTGTATATATTTGTTTTGCGCATAAGACCAAGAAAAAAAGTACAACCCTAGAGACAACTGGTATGAGAACAACTGTAACCTAATTCAACGTTGGAAACAACGCTTAACTGTACAACACATAGAATATGACACAACAGATAGTATGGTTAACCGACTAAATTAATTGGGTTGTGTTTGGAAACTTGTTAACATAAGAAATTTTTATATTTCAATACATGCAAGTAGTTAAATGGGTTCCACGGCGCACAATTAGAATAGCAATAAAATTGTCATGCGGGAACTAAATAAGATAGTTGTCCCATCCCGAGGAAAAAAAATTACATTATTAGATATTACATACTACATGTATATGCTTAATAAATATCAATAAAATTCACACATGATAATAATGGTTGATAATATTTGAAAAAGCAAAGAAAAGCTATCATCCATATCTATACATACTATTAATTGTACAATTTCTATTAGTACTACTCACCATTTATACAAACATACTAAGATGTTAAGTAAAGAAAGCTTTCAGTTTTTGTACTAATTCATGTAAAATGTGTAATTTATATTGAAAATTAAAAAAAAAATTCATTTTTTTTTTACTCTTAATAAATAGTAAGAGCACCTATTATTAATAGGACCTAGCACAAGTTAGATGTATTAAGGTCCTTATAGCTAATATAGTGTTATAAGTATTAATCTCCTACTAAGATGAATGGAGTCTAAATATTACCAAAAGAGGGAAAAAAGAAAAAAGAAAAAAGAAAAAAAAAGGTAGGTAAGATGCTTTAATAATAAAAAAAAAAGCAAAAGATAAAAGTGCTTTTTTAAAAAGTTGCTTTTAGGCATTCGTTAAAAATTCCAAATTACTGAAGGGGAGGAGCTTAAGGTGCGTTTATTGTGTTAAAATAATGCTTATGTGGCGTTTGAGATATGGATTTGTAATTAACTTTGGAATGCGCACTATTTTCTTATATGATTGGATAATCAATCTTAATACATACTATTTTTCATTGAACGTATATGGCTAGAGGTGTCCGGAAAAATGGTAAAGGTGGAGACAATATATACATATATTGATGTGAGAAAAAAAGAAAAGAAAAGAAAAGAAAAGAAATACGACATACCTTTATTAATAGAGAGAAAGTAATGGAGAGTGAGAAATTAGCCGAGAGAGAGAGAGAGAGAGAGAGAATGTGTATGGTAGTCAAAAAAGGGCACTGGTGAAGAGGGTTTGTGATAGGAGAGTGATCGATCTTCCATGTCTAGAAAAGGCTGCAAAATTTCCTTTCCTTGTATGGAGAAAATGATAAACGAAAAAAGAGAAAAGAGGGCAACACCAAATATTAAAAATAGAACTAGTTTTATCGTGTTGAGTGTTGGAAGCTACAAGTGTGGGAATCCTGGTGTCAGACATTACATTTGCTATTGCTATGCCCTATTTCTATGCTCTCTCTCATTCCCCCCACCCTCCCTCTATCACAATTTCATAATTCGGTCTCCCACAGTGCTTAACATATTAATATATACATATATATATATATATATATATATATTAAAACCGTATGAAAAAACAAGTACAGGAAAAAGTTTTCTAAATTTCTTCCTTTCATTGTTAGTTAACAAGTTTCATAGAAACTACAGAGTAGACATTTTTTTATAATTATTTAACAGAAATAATTAATATATATCATAAATCATTTTATATTTTTATGTCATATTTGGTAAATAGAAATTAAATAAACTGGAATTAAATAAAATGAAGTGAAAACCAAATGATAAGTTCTTTTTATGTTTTGAAACGTGATGGAATATAAAGGAATGGAATGCATATATATTAATATATGTCAGAATATTCTTTATTATTATATATCATAATTAGGTTGAAGGTTAAATAAATTTTCAATTAATAATAATTAATTACTTGATAAANTTTTTTTTTTAATCATTAACAACTGAAAACATCATATTATATGTGAAATTAAAAAATTATTAGGTGGATGTGGTTTCTATTATCAGACTACAACTTGGAGTGGAAGATTGAGTACCTAGCTAGATTTTATGATTCATAAGGAAGAGTCAATGCTGAGAGGGTGTCCATCAAACTTAGACGCTTAGGAATCGTAAGGTATATCGAGGCCAAATTTTCCTGAAAGCATCATATTTGTTCAAACTTAAGAAATCAAAACGGGATAGCATGGTAGAAGTTATTTATATTTAAAGATTAATTGTATTCTCTGTAATTTAAACCAGTCATTCAAGTTGGCTATCTTTATACTAAAATTCAATTAAATCTTTATTTCTTAAATGAGTTATGTAGGTCATTTGTTTACATATTATCATGTCATATAAGCATCTAACTATAAGAATATACCATAGAAGGTACTAATATTGCACTTTATTCATTGCAATGAGATCACAATTCTGCCTTTATTATTACTAATAGCTATTCATTTGTTTGATTTGTAAAAGGTTATACTATTAGTAATGTCTATTCTATATATTAAGAATTTCTATTCCTTCTTTTCATTGAAAGAACTATGATTTTTCGTATAACGTAACTTTTTATTCCAAGAATGTCTCTAATTGTAAAAAATAACATTAGAGGAATTGCTATTCATTCCCAATCTTATTCCATTCTTGTAAAACGAACGCATTGTAGAAAAAGAACTTAGATGGTGCAATAACACAAACATAAAAGATTTAGATGAGTCACATAAAATACAAAGGGCTTAATTGAAATTTAGCATAAGCGTAAAAGAATGTGAATGATTCACATACAGGGTAAAGGACATCCTTAACTTTAGGTACAAACATAAATCACTTCCAACATGCTTTTCCCAAATCAAAATCGCAACATTCTTTTTTTGATAATTGCATGAGATGAAATTTGAATTTGGAATCTCTTCATTTACATCTTCTCAATTTTCATTAATATATTCTTTTATATATTGTCATATATATCAAATAGCTGAAATTATAAAAGAATATGATGTCAAAATGATATCATAAAGTAGATAAAATATTCAATCTCAACTATTAATTTATAAAATAATATAAATAGAGATGATGAAAATAGAGAAGATAGATTTCAATTAAAAAAAAAACTAATGTTATCAAACCCATATAGAAAAGTTAACTTAAAAATGAAAAGAGACTAAAGTTCGAGATGGTCAACAAAAATCAAACCGAAAACAATAAAAGTACTATAATTTAATTTATATTTATATATAAAGTAATAAAAATTACTTACATCCTTGACAATTGAAAGTTTATATTTTTTTACAATTTATTTTTTATTTTTCTTCAATCTGCATTTTTTTTTAGTAAACCAATATATTTTCTAAAAAATCTAAGAAAAATTAATATACTTTAACCCAATGAGTTTTTATAGGAACTAAATTAGATTGTGCAAGTCAATTGATTGAACTGGGATTATTGTCGATACATATCAAATAAGTTATTTGAATTAATTTTATGGAACGTTAAATTGAAGTTGATTGAATCAAAAGTATCAACTCTAGTCTAATAATGTCATAAAATTCCATCCGGTCGTAGATAAAAAAGAATGCGCGTTAAAAATGAGAAAGGAGCGGAAAATTCGGCTTGTAGAATTTGAAATTGCCCGAAATTCGACTCTTCCTCCACTAGTACAAGTTATCAGAATCCTAAGGAATTATATTAAATATCCTAAAAGCACAATACTTACTTTATACCTGAAGTCTATATATAGCCTTATAAAACTCTACTTAAAGGTAAGAATAAAGAAAAATTTCCGTAGCGCTTGCTAATATACAAATTAAAGAAAAGGGTATCCTTCATATTTTTCATCCTCCAAAACACATTCTTTAATGGGTCCTTCTTAGTAATATCAATATCCTCTAAATATACGCTACTCGCCTGCCTTGTCCTTGGGCTTCAGCTCTTTGCTTTTGGATGTTTCGTGTCTCATCATACTCAAAACTTGCACACTCAGCTTCTGAAAAATGACGACTTTGAGGAAGCATGTTGTACACAGACATGTGCTACGCATTATATGATCTCTCTCTCTCTCTCTCTCTCTCTATATATATATATATATATGATCTCGTGAATCATCACAAATAATTATAATAATTACATTCTTCCTCGAATTTAGCCCAACCAGACACGCATGATTTAGTTACCATAATTTCCCACCCCAATGACTGACAAAATATATTCAATTGTTTTTTCCGCCGCTTCTTTCATTACAGCTCTCTCTTCTAGATGGACCTGCCATAAAACCCTAATTAATGCTCACTGGAGTCTTTTTGAACCTACTTGTACCACATTCTTCTTTCTTCGATTTTTTTTCTTCATACATGAGTTAGAAACTTTTAGAAGGAAAATTCCTACAATGGTGTTTTTTTCCCCCAAATGCTTCTAATGGATCAGAAAAGCAAATTTTTCATTTTATGTTTTTTGAACACACACTTCACATCTAATGTAACAACATGAAAAGTTGCAATTTTTTTCCTTTTTGACTTCTAAAGAAGTACTTCGGTGCATTCATTTACCCAATCCATATGCTTTGTTAGTTTTAAAAGTGAGTAGATCATACTCGTATCCAATCTTTGATTGTGGGTTCACAAATTTCTGAATCAAAATTTTATCCTATAACACTAGGAATAACCTTGAAGTCTATTTCTACAGAATCTATAAAGTGTAGGGTACTAATGGAATTTGTAAATTTTTTATTACATTTTATATGATATAAAATTTTTGAGATAAATTGCCAAATAATCTTTTAATCTGGATATTTTTTTTTTTGGGTAAGTTGCTTGATTAAATAGACAACTAGCCTTCCACGTTGAAATTGATTCAACAACGAACACTTTAATAGGCCACAAACTAAGTGAAAAGCAACAATCTACTCATGTGGTGGTTTATACCAATTAAAATCTAGGATAAATGAACGTAAAAATAAGCTAACATAATCCAATAATAAATATGTTGATGTTTTTTCATCAAGAAGAATTGTAACTCTAGAAGTTGGAGGAAACCTACAAAATTGAATATACGTAAGCTAAGAGGCTCATCGAAAGTGCTTTTAGCACGATCGCTTTGATGCTTACTTTACAGAGTTCTCACATAGAAGAAAGAGAGAAAGAATAATGTGACCAAAAATGAAGGTTTCCAAGGTCCTTACTTATGGAACTCTATGGTATATGTAGGAGTGGCTAATAAGATATATTAGGAAAGCACATCATATCTTTATGATTCACTTGCCAAACCTCCAAGATATATTCTAGATATGCTAGAGGAGATTTTTATCCTTTCATGGTGTAGTGGAATAAGCTTAGACACCATTGACTTTACTAAACCACAACAAAGGATTGGAAGGCACCTAGAGATTGACATAAATCTTTTGATGAGGTCGATTGAGTTATTTGGAACTCAAGCCATGCCAATCGTCTATTATGCTGGCAGCTCAACTTTGGTCATTGTATGATCAGGTGTGCTCTAATGAGCTTAAACTGAATGTTTCACCCTAAAAGGTAGCTTATATTCATGACACCCCATCTTATATCGTACTGAAGCTAACAAACAATACCCTTTATTAGTTAATACTGCACACAAGGCATCTCAATTCCATAGGATACTCAATAGAAAGTGTAGTTTCAATGGGCAGTAAAGATAAAACTCATTTAGTAATGACAATCATTATATCCACAACTAAGTTAGGAAATAGTAATAAGTCTTATACAATAATCCATAAATGTTCTCAAAGTTCAAACATAAATATATGTAAAGTCTTCTTCCTTTCCACACATGCATGTCCAAAGGTTAAGGCTCTCCTCGCTGAAGGCATAGGTTATCCTGAAATAATCCAATAAAAGCTTGCAAAAGTAGAAGATTATAGGGATGTAAGCTCCATCCAGTTTAGTAAAGTACTTAGTCTTATCGCTGTCAAGTAAGACAAGTTATTACAACATATGCTAGGCATAAACAACCAATGTAATGTTATAATATATGCAGTCACCCAATATACTATAACTAAGGTTCAAAAATGTTCCACATGCATGTTCTAATCACCTAGGGCCCAAAGTTCTCAATATCACCATCCTTATTAAACCCTATTTTTTTATATTAATAAAATGAGTTTTCAAAAAGAATACTACATATATACCTTAGGGTGCAAATGTGAGGAGCACTTGCCACTCAGTAACCAAAATCTCCCTTACCCTTAAGCAATGGTCTTATGGACTTAGCCTTCAACTAGTTGGTGGCATCTCCCAATCACCAGTTAGTTCTCTATCTTAGTTGAGGCAGGTCATATAGTATGAGTATATCATACTTTTGATCTCATTTAACACAACATAACAATGGCTAATCTAAACTTACTTAATCTCAATAATGACCAATTACCTTTTCTCCTAATCATGCGATGTTGATAGTCTCCTCATTTGCAAAAAGGCATGCAATACATGTCCAATTTCGATTTAGGTTCGATATGGTTGATATTTCTTTTTAGAGGTGACCAATACATATAGCAAATACTTATCAACACATAGTATTAGTAAATGCACAACCAAGGGGTTTTGATAATTAACCATTCTGTTTATTAACTACAAGAAAGCAATATAAAGACAAGCATTTTCTTACATATATGTACCCTACATGCAAGGCCAATTATTAGATCTTCTCAAATTAAGATTTGACTAGCTACAAGTATAAGCAAATGATAATCATGACAAATACTCACTTAATATAATACCCTAGATTTAGAACGTAGTAAATCGTCATGTGTCCCTAGTCCTTAACTGATACGTTAGGCCATAAAAAGTACAACTAAAACCTCTAAATACCTATGAAACTGCATTCTCCATAATGATAATAATAAAAACCTCAATAGATAAAATTAACAACTCCAACTAAGTCTTTACAATCCTCAAGAGAACAAACCAATATCAGTTTTGGACTCAATAAAACATGTCTAATAACAATATTAAAGTTTAAAATAGAAATGAAATCTTCAAATTGTCTAACACCATCTTCCTTAAACGAGACTCAATAATCCCAATCTTTACCATAATAATGGTAGTATTCTCCATTCTCTCCATCTTGATAAGGGTAATATGTATCAATATAATCATAACTAGCATATTTGTTTAACTGACTTATAGCTAGAGGTGTACAAACGAGTTAAACAGGGCAACCTGACTTGGCTCACTTTAGCCTACGAGTTAAACGGGCCGAGCTCATTTAGCCTACTTTTAAACGGGTTAAAAAACCTTGGCCCTAACATATTTAAAAAGTAAGTTAAATGGGCTGGCTCGTAGGCCAAAGGTATAAATGTATTAAACAAACTGGCCTAAATCGACCCATTTTGACTCGCGGGTTAAATAGGGCGGGCTCATTTGGCTTACTTTTAAACGAGTAAAAAAACCTTACTCCAAACTCGTTTTAAAAGCGGGTTAAACAAGCCGGCCCACCGGTCAAAACCTACCTACATACCTTTATTTATAGCTATAAGGAAAAATAAAGGGAATCAGCTGAATATGCAATAATAATAAACACACAACAGAATATTATATTTAATCTTAATCATTCAAACAACACTCAAGGGTACTCATAACTTTGTCCACATAATAGCAATAAATATATATAAATAAAATACTTAACATTGCATCTAGGAATTGCCACCTCTGACCCTAAGATTTATGATCTACCTTAGATCATTTCAATGGTCAACTCTACTAGAGACATCATCACCCAAAAATCATCAAGGTGCCCCTTAGGGTTCTACCACTATAAACTCTTAAGCCAAGCCACATACAAGAAACACACCATAATTAAGGTCCAATATTAATCAATTTGATTTCATTTAACTATCCTAGCAATCGCACCCATCAAACATGTGTTGTGTATGTGGATCACTTTATTGAAACTGAATGAAGCTATCAACAATAAGCAAACCTATAATAACAAGAAATATTGGGCTTAAAGTCTATATAAATTTAATATTAGGTACTTAAACTAGCTAACAATTACATCTAGGTTAGAGTGTGAGTTTTAAGGGAAAAACATGCTTAGGGTTTATGCCTAGAATCACGACCGTAGTCCATGGTCGTAGTCCTTACTAGACTCTATCTATGAAGACCATAGGCAAGATCATGCCTGTGGTCCTATGTCATGTTCTTCTTGCAAATTTAACTCCAATTATCATGGGTTGGGATCACACCCGTGATCTTGGACAATGATCCTCTTGTCCTAAAATTCTTTTCTCACAAATACAACCAATACGAAAATTCAACCTTAAGGGGTCCATGATCAGTAACCATGGCTATGTTGTCTAACTATGTTCCTCCTAAAAGTCGAAAACCCTTCTCTTTTTCATTCTATAACTCTCCAACTTTAGATTCCTGATTAAAAATACAATCCCTACAATCATATATCTCATCCTTTTAATCTTTTCGATGATTAAATTTCAATTAAATATAAATCCATTCATACTTACCTTAGATTTTTCAAGAGATCTCATAAACCCTTGTCTCTTACAATTTCCACAATAGCCAATAGTCAATCTTACATAAATAATCCTATTACATTCAACAAGAAACAAAATCTCCTCAATTAATACACTCTTCTTACCATTTAATTCATTTTCCCATAACAAAACCCTTACTCTCCAATCATAACTTGTCAAAACACTACATATCTACAACCCCAATAGTACTGGTCACTTGTCAATAGTTGAAATCATAGAAAACGAGAAGAATTGTATGTCTTACCCTAGGAAAATGCTTAAGGTTGCTCTACTATTTAGAGAATGCCGCCTTCTCTTCGTTGCTAGTGCAAAACTATAGTCAATCACAAAAAGAAGCTTTTAAAGCTAAATCACAAAAAGAATCTTTTAAAGCTAGTTCAAGGCTTACAACCTAGATCCTCAAAATTCTCGTTATGTCCCTTCTTTAAATTATAACTTTATAGTATTGCCTACCTTTTATTTTATACGCCTTCTTGTTTTATTTTATGAATAACGTGAATTTTATAAGTATTACACTTAACCATAATGGCCACTGGTTGTAGTTGTCCTTATGTAATCAAATGTATTGTCAAGATCACTTGTAGGAAATAAAATAGGTAATATTTATAAGAATATAAAGTGCTTTTAAGTTCTATTATCTTGTTTATAGGATTTTAGTAGATTAGATGTGTCTTCTTTGTTTTAGGTTAGATTACTATAAGTTAACAATTGTTACAAAGGTATTGAAATGTAGTTTCTTATGGAATGAGTTGCAAGGGTGTAGGGTAAACACATTTTGGTGCAATACCTTAGAAATTATCATATTCCATGTTTTAGGGCTTTAAGTGAAGTTATAGTTGTTATTCCTCGTGGATTAGATTATTAAGCTTACTTAAGTGGAAGGCTTCACCCACCTTCTTCTTTTTGGTAAAAAATATGAAATTCTCACTATAGAAGATTAAAAATTGTTATATTAGTTATTAGGATAAGCCCATTATTTATTTAGGCTCGACTCCTTAGGGTCTATCACCTAGTGTAAGGCTTAAGGAGTCTAATCTATATTGAGATGATTTCGGAAGATTTGGCTTGATGGGCTTAGAACAGTGATCGTTGGATTGACCTGTCCGCTTCCAACCTTTCTCAAGTAGGCTTATGCACTTATAAGGAAGGTTATTAGCTTTGGACCCATTAGCTAGCTCATTTTGAATAACCATGAATCGAGTAAGCTCCATCTCATCCGTTAATCACCTAGATGATTTGACGGATGCCACCATGCCCAAGAGCCTATAAATACCCAACATTTCCTCATCATTTGGAACTTTTGGAGAGATCGAAGAAACGGTATTTTATTGTGAAAACTTTGCTTTCTAAGATCAAATAGCATTCGGGCAAAGAATTGATCTCATTCGCTCAAACTATAAGGTAAACACTTGAAATCCCCTAAGACTGCTTTGTCTATCACTTGTGTATTTGAAATACTGAGATTGCCTATTCCTCCTCTTTGCCTTATTCTCACCTAATCTTCTCTTCAAGTGACAGTCTTGCGTCATTTTTTTGAAACCACGCTACTCACGCAACACGTACCTAATCACTCTAATCGAACCTCCACGTCTTCACTCTCTATTCAAACGAGTCAATCTTCTAATTTCCTTTTTTTGAGACAAAAATAATCTTTACAAAAGAATTCAAAGGAAACTCTTGAATTTTGTTGAAAATGATTCAATGATCTTATTATAATTCTATACACGCTATTTATACTCTCAACTAATACCTAATATGAAACTAATATATAACTAACTAATTAATTGTTATTAATAATAAAACTACTATCAACTAATATCTAACTACACATATTAAAAAAAAAAAACTAAACTATTAAACTATTACTTTTCTTATCTAATTTTGGGTCACGACAATTTGTCCAACCCTTTTTTAAGAACCTTATCCTCAAGGTTCAAGAAAAAAATTCAATATATACTAAGAATTACTAAGTAATATGATTTAATAATAACAAAAAATCATTGACAAGATTTTTAATATATACTTCATTTTTCATAACAATGAGGATAATATTGCTTTGGACATCCTCATGAAAAATTGCTAGAGCATTTTCTTATTATTCTAGTTTAAGATTTTCATAAGTTATAAAGTCTAAAATTTGATTTATAAAATTTCTTTGTGTGCAAATTTCTCGTTCATAATTGGAGTTATTGAACACCATGATCGTCGTAACTTTTTGTTCTTCAATTAGATCTTTCATACCAATTTCTATCTTTAACATCGTTGTTTACACAAAGCTAATTATGAAAAAATGCATTTCCCATAGTATCTTAGAATTACAAATATCCATGTCCATATTATCACGATTATTACCCATATTAGTTTCTTGCATTCATACGAGCGATTTTTCCATTTTCGCTGGTTCTCTCAATGAGAGCATCGTTATATGGCCTACTATATAGCCTAATCTACTATCATTAAAGAAACTCTCATGTCTCAAAATATCTACCTTAGACGTCTCTTGACTACGCATGTAAAGATAATCTCTCTCTTCCTGTTTTAGCCTTTCAAACCCTGTCTCTAATTCTCTCTAATATTCCTTGAACACCCTTTCGAATACTTTTCTAGGGTTTCTGATATGATGCTAGAACAATTGTCCTTTAACAAAATGACCCTATATGTAAGACCTACAATTAACTACTCGGAATTCCAATCAGCTAAAAGATCTGATTGAGCCTAAATTATAAAGTAAAGCTAAAAATATTAGTAAAAATGATTTCATAAGTTTAAAGTTAGGAAAATAAGTAATAAAATAAAATAATATAAAATTTTCAAATTTTAAGTATATTACTCGTTATTTATTGAAAATACATAAAATGCATTTCGACAATTAACAAATCACTAAAGATAAATTATATGAATACTAAAAATCATGAAATAACTTAAATAATATTTAGGAGTATTTATTTATACCATATATAAATTTACATATAGGTAGAAATACGTGTAATTACTTAAAATATGCGAAATGTACTAAAATAATACTAAATAATTAAAGAAAATTCATAATTAATTAAGGAAAAATAAAGAAAAATCATAAAAATGAGGAAAATTCCAGAAAGTAGTCGTGGCAATCTGGAATTGAAGAAATAAAATCAACCAATTAAAATGTAACAAATAGAAAGTGAAAAAAGAAGAAAGGCAATTGTCTTATCTAATTAATGCACAATAATTCCTCAAAAACTTTATAAAAACCTCAAATTTTTCAGAAGCTCATTTTGGATGTCTGAAATTGTAGAAAATTAGAGAGAGGCGAAATTGAGCATAAAGTAGGATTTTACAAAAAATTATTAAAAATCTGTGTAATTAAAGGTTTGAAAGGAAACCTACATTCGATGGCCACCTAGAAATGAATGCCCGCCACCACATTACTCCACCACTATTGCCCAACTTAGCCGATAACCTTAGGGCCGCCACTGGTGGCTAGAATCCCAACGGTCAAGTGAGTTCGATTCCAACCTGATTTTGTAAAATTTATTAAAATTACTAATTTTGCCTAGTAAATTATGAAATTTGTTATTATGATATTTTATTATATATAGATTTAGAGAAAAATAGTGATTAAGTTTAATCACGTCTGTAAATATAAGATACTTAAGAAATTGAACAAAACTGAATATATTTAGGATTAGAAATAAATGACCTTAGGAGTATAATTTTGAGCTCAAAATTTTTATGTAGACAACTTAGGAGTTATGAAGCACTTTTTCAAAATTAATTTTTGAAATTTTTAGATAATTTTTAGACCTTAAAATGATGCATAAAAATGTGTAATTTAAGGTTAAATGGGTAATTACTGATTTGATGCATAATTATATGTTTTAGGATATTAAAATCTAATGGAGTATACTATTTGTAGTATTTGGAGTGTTAGATGTAATTAATAAGGTAATTATGCAGTAAATAAGTAATAGGAAAAAATAGTAAATTTTAAGTTAATTTGTAAATTAGGGTAATTAGGTTCAAAATATGATTTGTGATGAATTTAGATATTTGGAATGTTATTTGATGTTGGGAGATGATATTTGAAGTGATGGAAATATTAGATGTGTACATTATGTACACATTAAGTGATAATGTGTAATATGTAATTATGAGAAATTAATAATTAGGAAAATATTGATTAGAATTGATATTATGATAATGAGAGGAGTATATAATAAATCTGATAGGAAACTTAAATTAGGATAATTATATGAAAAATGTAAGATTTTTTTATAATGGGAGTGAATTCAGTAATTAAATTAGGATTCGGATGTACCATACGGACTAGAACACTAGTTAGAAACTAAAAACGATATTTAAAATATTAGAAGATAATGCGATTAATTTCATATTATAGGTCGAAATGATTTCTTAAGATGTACATATAAATCTCTAACTAAAAACTGAGTCAAAAACTTAATTTAGAAATTGATGTAAAAACTGAAACAGAACTTAACATGTTTCAAGAAGAATTATAAAAGACTTATAAAAGACTTAAAAACCTAGATAATTAGGTATATTAAACCTTAAACAAAATATAATAATAAACGTTATAGAATAAAACCAACCTATAATAGTTATATGAAAAACTAAAGCCACATTTGTATTATAGGGATAATTGACGATGACTTGAGTGAGTTGGATCTCAAATGAGTGAGCGAAGAGTCTAGGTAAGTTGGGATTAATATAGTGCTATATTTTAGAGGCTTGAAATTGTACTTGATTGTGCTTGTTCTGAGCTGATGATATGATTTTGATTTGTTGTTTGACTTGTATTTATAAATTATATGAAATAATTGATCACCCTAAACTAAACCTAATCAAATATACGACTTGTAATCATAAATCGGACCTACATAGCAACCTACTAAGGGAAACCTAAGATTCTTCGGCCAAATATCGATCCCTTCAAAAGAGATAGCGCTGGATAACATAATGGGTTTCTTCTTCATCTTTAGTCGAATTAAGTAATAAGTGATGAGGTCACAGCAAGGGTGAAGTCAATAGTTCGAAGGTAGTCACGGGAGGAGCGGTGTCTTCATTGTACAAGCCTAGGTTTGATCTTGAGCTATTGTATTAATGATAACTCCTCAATCTAGATTAGAGTAGGTGTAATTTCTCTAATCTTACGGCGAGCTAGATAATGTCGTGTGATGGCATTTGCTTGAACATGCATTACACCTAATGATTTAGTTGATAACTTTGATTGTGTTGGTGGTATAGTTTTAAGTTCTCCATTCTAACTTACTGAGCTATGGTTACTCACATCTTTATAGATGTCGTTGCAGGTGCTGGCTAAGAAGCAGCTTACAACTATCCTAAAACTAGCAACTGCTGGATCCTAGTGAGTAAGGAAAAACATTTGAAGAACAAACATATATTTTTAAGGTCTAACCTCTTATTTTAGAATTTTTTATTTCTGAATAATATATTAACTAGGAAATAGATTACATGAAATGTTGTAAATGTTAATTGTAATAACTGAATTTTAGTATATATATATTTTCTTATTTTCTTAGGTAAATGACTTATTTAAATTACGAACTGTTTACTTCAAAGCGAGTTAATTGTGGATGCCTTGTATAAATCAGGTTTAGGATAGCGGTTATAAGGCTAATTTCTATCTTAAAATGGTTTGTACGGTAAAGCTATTATAACTATACCACTTCGAGGCGTGACACTATATTTCTATTCTTAGTGTTTAGGTTTACAGGACTTGATACTAACTATTTATTATCTATGTTGATATGTGAGGTAAAAGAAAATATGGCAACTCCAATATGAACAACTTGAAGACTGGACTTCGAGCATTAGTAAACTCTTGACAAGGTTACTTTTGGTAACAAAGACAATGAAAAAGCCTTATACTTTTTTATTTCCTTTCTATTTCTATGTATGTTTTGCTTTTGTTCAGATTTGTTATAAAAACTCTAGCTGTCTAACTATTTCTGTTTCTATTATGTATGTTATTATTACTATTATACACATGCAACTCCTTTACTAAATGTAGTCATTAAATTTGTTTGGCTACTTCAATACTCATTTTGGCCTCTGATTATTATTGTGTGCAATAGGGATCATATTGGTTCTTCCTATTTGAGTTTAGTATGATATTCTTTTATTTATATATGATCTACATAAGTTAAATTAGCCCTTAGTTCCTTACTTTACATATTAATCATGTTTTGTTATTGTCCTTTTAAGTTAAGGTGATATATTATTATATCTTACTAATTGATTGGTCACTTATCTTCTTCTCAACGGTTTACCATTACTATGGCATGATTTTCTTTCCATGCTTAAGTCCAAGTTTTTCTCATTTTCACCTAATATCTTCTAAAATGAACTTTCCATGTTCAATTTAACTATTTCCTTGCAATTTTGTCATGAACTTCTAGATAACAACTTATACATATCATCAATGTATGTAACAATGTCCTTCTTGTATGTCCATGCATTCAATTTACATATATTAATGCATATAATTGTGTTTTTCTTTATGATTCTCTTATTAATGTTCTAAATACCTTTATAAAGATCATTATTTCACATATTATTCATAGTAGTTATGGAATAATACATGATTAAAGATGAAATGTTTAAGTATCTAGGATTAGAGAAAGAAAGGTCCTAGTTGGTTTTAGACTCCACTTATAAGAGTAGTTTTCTTGTATTCTTTTGTACTACTACTCCCTTAATTGATGTTGAGACCTTTAATCCCCTTCCTTCTTTCTTGCTTTTCTTCCATTACATGCTCTAAGTATACAACTGTGATTAGCTTTCTTAGCTTTAAGATTTCAAAATTTTAATGGAAAGAAGGGGATCTCCATTACCTTAGTTTACTTTCTTTTGTTCATAGAACTTCAACTCTTACTTTACCTAGGCCTATGGAATAAGATGGAAAAGCACTTTTCCTAAAAGGGGAGGAAAGATCATACTTTTCTTTTTTTCCTCACCTAGTTTTTTTCTTCTCTACGATCAAGCTTAAGCATGATTACTAGCAAACAAATTAGAGGAAGACTAAGATGATTTCTTCTTAGAACTAGTAAGATGAGAAAAAAGAGAACAAGGTCAAGATTAAGTTCTTATCTTTAAGAGTTGAGCATGACGTTGCAAGCAAAGAACTGGAAGTGGAAGTAGGTGGAGCTTAGGGTTTATATAAGATGTTATTTGGTTTGATTAAAATAAGAAGGAATGGCATTAATGATCCATAAATGATTTTGTCCTTCCCTTAAATTTAGGGATATTTGGTACTTTCTTAACGATGGCTAACCTTTAACTCATCATTGCCCCATGTGTCTAATATATAGCTCATTAAATGAGCTTAGTTAGAGTTGAGACTTGCTTCTTTTACTTAGAAAATGAACATTTAGATTAGAGATGGGATGATTGGTACTCATATTGAAACCAAAATTTTTCTCTTCTATCTTCTTGTTCTCTCTACATGTATGCATTTAATGCTTCTATAAATGGAAATGCTTTCTTATATATCATGTCATGTGATCATTAAATGGGCCATTAATGTTATATACTATTTTTACTTTTCATCCATAATTCATGGGATTTTTCCTTCTTTAGGTAATGATTGGCTATCCTTCTAGTGTAGCCCCATGTCAAGAATATGCATGTGGTATTAATGATTCTTCCTAGTCTTGTTTTCTTTATTCGGTATTGTTTAGTCCGCTTGGGAATTATAATTGAACATAACTACTAAGTTTTGCATTCCCCATTGCAATTTCCTTAGGGTTTACACAAACTAGGGTCTCCGTTCAAGAATATTTAATCCTTCAAAAAATACCAATAGGATGTTTGGTACAAAGCTTATCTCTCAAATTTTGCTTAATGATTTTGCTAATCTCTAAAAATTCGCTTAGTATTTTAGGGTTTATCCTTTAATTCTTGATTATTGATTTTAATTACTATTTTGAATTTTTATCAGGGGTTAATCAGACCTTAGCTAAGGTGGTTAAGGAGTTTTAAGGCTTGACCTAGGCTTTAAAACGGTCAGCTTGAGCTTAGAAGCCTATATATGGAATAGCCTACCAAAAAAATGAATGAAGAATTCTTTTATCATGGAAAAGAAAAATAGAACTCTAACTAATAATGAAAAACGAATAAAGATTACAATAAAGGAGAAAGAGATTATGTAATAGCAATAACAAAAGGGTAAAATGCACAAAGCACTCCTAAAAACTTCAAAAATTGTATAAACTCCCAATGTTTTGAAATGTCGGCACATACTACCCATGAAACAAGGACGAGCTCCTTTTTCTTATTATGCTGTTATGCGTAAAATGAGCAATATGATGCCTACATGACAATTTGTTCATATATTTAATTAATTAAATGAGTAAAAGTTTAAAAAATAACTAAAAGGTAGAAAAACATTGAAAAGCAATGTTTTTCTACAAACATAAATCCAAATTATGAAAATATTTTAAATCTTCAATTTAGTTTGATGACCTACTTTATAAATACATGTAATATAATATCGTCAACCAGCAAAAAAATGGAGGTGATTTATTATACATAACTCTACTATGACATTTGAAATCTATTATCTCACCGAAAGACCTTGTCCTCTAATTAAAGCTTGTTAAGCTAGCTAGCTCAAGAGTGGAAACACTTAGGTAACATTCCAATAGGCATATACCAAATGGCCATGATAAATCACTAAAGAATTCTATGGATTCAAAATACTATGGCTAATGTATAAGAACTCATCTTCTAATCCTATAGCTTTAGAGAGTTCAAATCTAACCCTTAAAAGATATAAGAAGGTCTTGCAACTAATTGCATTATATATGGTTGGTGTGTTGCATAGCATATTAAATGGTTGATAACTGAGTATTATGGTGTACTACTAGACATATGGATACTTGTTAGTACAATTATTGTCTTCTTATGAGAATAAGTTAAATACTTGATTTAGAGTCCATTTCAATATCCATTTTCCTAATCCTAATCATTTGGCAGTAGTACACCCCCCATAATAAACTCAAAAGTTCAACATGTAGACTGTCCATTTGGCCTACTCTTTGATAAAATCCTATGATCCATTGTTTTTTGTCATCTCTATTTACTCCTTTAATTGTGGCACCTTATTTATGATTTATAATAGGGCTGGTTTGTGTTTAATTTTGTCCGTTCTGGTTGTGGTGGTTTCCATACAAGGCTCTCTTAAGTTATCATAAGAATTTTTCTTTTTCTTTTTTTTTTCTTTTTTCTCTTCTTAGTGCCCAAAATTCGTTGGTACTCCATTAAATCTTGTAAATTATTAGGCTTTTTGCTATTTCTTAGTTTAACACTTTATAGCTCCTATCATTCTAAATGAGCCATTATGTAAAGAAAAATGCAATGGACTAAGGTGCTCTTACAAGTTATAAATCTTTTTTCCTCAATTTGTAATTTTGCTGAATCTAGTCATTTAAAGTATGATAGTATTAAGGTAGATTGTGAGGTGAGATGGTTTCCCAAATGCTTTTGAATTATGGACAAGATCATAATACATGTTCAACATCTTCATCAAGGTTATTGCATTTAAGGCAATCAGAAGACAAATGTATTAAGGTTTTCATTTTGCTTTTACTAGTGGGCAACCTATCTGTATAGCATCTCTATAAGAATAAGTTGATCGTTTTGGTGGAAAATAAGATTTTCAAATCTAGTAATATGGCACAGTCTTTTTATTAATGTCTTCCCATGATTCCTGGTAAATGTCTTTAACCCTACATTTTATTTTCCTTTGAAAGTAAACCATTTTTCATCTTTACTCTTATCTTTGAGATATATTGACTTAGTGTATATGTTAAACCAATAAAAAATGAGATAAAGTATTCCATCTTCATTCCATTCCATTCCATTTATGATCACCAACATTGATTGATGGATTTTTTTTTTTTCCAATCTTAATGGGGCTAAGAGATATATATTTTTTTTCTTTAACATCTTAAGTTGTGACCATGACATCTACCAAAATATAACATTTCATCCATTTCCTAGTGACTGGTGTTTGTAAGTTACCATCTAACCTTGATTTCATACTAACTCTTTCCATAAAAAAGAAGAGAGTTACAAACATTTGAGGTTATCTTCTTCTATATTCCTTCAAACTTGTTACGATAGATATATTACCATAATGTTTCTCTCTTTTAGTTCTCAAAATCATTTTACTCTCATACTTAGTTTCTTCTTTCAAGGCTGTTTAAGCCTAGTCTCGCTTTTTCTTACTTAAGGTTATAAAGTCCTAACCTTTCCAATGCATTTTGTGAAAGTGTATATTACTTTTTTATATGAAGGTTCTTACTAGATGTTTAATGTGTTGAATGTCTTTTTTGGTAAAGGGGCAACTTATATATAATAAGTAGAGATTGTTTGAAGCATAGATTTTGTTATCATTGTTTTGCCATCATGCTAAGCATCTTGACTTTCCACCTCTCTAGTTTCCTCTATAATTTTTTCCTTTATCAGTGAAAAAGTGTTTATTATTGGTTTATGGCCGAATCTCATATATTTTCTAAGAAGCATGTCTCTTGTAGGCAAAGGATTTCTTTGATGTGTAGCTTGTACTTCTCCTATGTATTTTTAGAGAAGATTTTTAACGAGAAGAGTTCAAGTGCAAACCAAACCATTTATGGAATTTTTCTAATGTGTTTTGAATAGCTACTGTAGATTGTTTTTATTACTATCTATAAATAGTGAGTGGAATGAAAACTTTTTTATCCCCTTATCTTAATTGGTTGCTTGTTGTTTTTGGCAATTTGGTGATAAATAGCTTTATTGAGGAATTGTAACCTCATGATGAATAAGTAAAGAGAGAGGGGGTCCTCTTACCTAGTTCCTCTTAATGGATTAAAGGCTTTGAGTGATGATCCATTTAAGAAGATTTCTACTGAGGTACTGGTGATGTAAGATATTAAAAGTTCAATTTACCAAATGGGAAAGTTGAGTGAGGTTAAGGCACTTATAAAATCCCACTTAATTTTATCAAAAGCTTTCTCTAGATCTACTATAAATAATATCCACCCATATCTTCCTTTCTTTTTTCTTGAGCTATATAGGAGTTCACTAAGTAGGATAACGTTATCACTTGACTTCCCAATGAGGATAAAGGCAAGTTGACATGGATGGATAAGTTTATCTATAAGTCATGTAATTCTATTGAATAAAACTTTAGTAAGTTATTGGAAATTGTATTATAAAGTCATATAAATCTAAATTAGGTTATTTGACTTTCTCTGCATTGTTTAGGGATTAAAACCATGAGTGTTTAGTTAATTTCAAGTGGGATAATCTTGTCTGTAACAATTTGAGTTATTTGGTTAGTAACTGATGTGTCTATGATGTCACCAAATATTTTGAAAAAATAAGCATGGAGTCCATCCTTTTTAGGAACCTTCCATGATTTGAATGAGTTTAAGGCATTTTTACACTTTTCATTTTTTCAACTATTTGTTAAATCAAAGATATCAATGTTAGCTAGTCCTCCCTCTTAACTCTAAAGTAATTAAGTTCTCTTTTTGACATGTTATCTTCCCCATGTCAAAGGGCTTAAAGAAATACTTTAATATATGAGTTTCAAGTTGTTTAGGGTCTTGAATCTAGTTCCCAACTAAATCTTTAAGGGACAATATTTTTTTCTTTGTTCTTCTTTTTAGCACTAATATATGATAGAATCATGTGCTTCTCTCACCATATTTGATTCATTTTACTCCTTGTTTTCATTTTCCATAGGATGACTTCTCTTTCTAGCATCAAGGAGTTATATTTTCAATTACTTTTCAAGTCATAATAAGTATTTATTAAGCTTTCTAGATATTTCTCTCTTTACTCCTAATATGTTTTGTAAGGTTCTTTTTACTTTAAGAACATTGCAAAAAATCTCTTTATTTCAAGTGTATGCTTTTGTTTAGGATGATTTTATTACCTATATGAACGTTATACAACATTCCTAAGATTCTTTTACTATAAAATAGAAGGCTGGATGTGAGAGCCAGATAGGTTGAAAGAAGATAGGCCTAACATTACTAAAGATAGTTGTTTGAGTATGAGTTTTAATAAGATTGGGCAATGGGCAATGGTCAAAGGTCTTTTTTGAAGTATACTATGATGTAAACAAATAGTTCTTTTTAGAGTAAATTACCCTGTACTTTGTTGATTATTGTTTATATTAGCCTTAATTCTTTATGGATAGATTATGTGTCTTTAAGTTTGATAAAACCAAGATCTAATACGCTACAATCTAACATACGTTAAGCATAAGTCATCACTCTTTTATGATTAACTACTCTTCCTCCCCATCTTTTTAGTGTTTTCTAGACCTCATTAAAGTCTTTAATTGTACATCAAGTTCTACCTTGTATAATTTTTGACAAATTTCTTAATGAATCCATATATCAATTAAGCATATATTGTAGATGAAAAGAGAGAGTAGTTATGAGAGTTCTCTTAGATATGATGGACTGGATTTCTTATTGAGATTTTTTAACAATGGTGATAGCAAGAAGATTAAAGTTCCACAACATCATTATGCCTCTCCTTTACCCCTCAAATTTAGAACACACAAAACCGTCAATGGGAGTTGATGGTAAAGGGCATAGGTAAACATGGCACAAAGCTTTGTTTCTAAGAGAATGAGAATGTCCAAGTCATGCTCATTTATGACTTGTTGGATTGCAATTTCCTTGTTAAGTTCATTGGCTCCCCTAACATTCTAAGCAAGTATTTTTGTTAACCTTGTTAGTAAAAGTTTGAGATATGATTAGTGCAAGATGTATAGCGATAAATCTAAACCAACAAGTGTTTGAAGGAATCCTATTAGAGATGCAATTGATCTCTAAGGTAATCTGACTAGGAGAATACTTAGTTATGATAAGTGCCATGATTTTCTCTTAATTGTAGAAAAGGAAGGATGCGTGTTGTTTCTCTTGAGTAGATATGTTATCGCAAATGGTAGTAAAGGTAAGAGCATCCGAAAGTTTTTAGTAACCATTTTTATAATTGTCTTATATGTTCATTACCACAATCATGTGAGGTTAAGTAGAAGACAGTAAGGCTCTTGAATGGTTATTAGGATGGTTAAATGGACTTGTTGAGGGTTTACACTCTTATTTTCGCTTGATAGAATAACAAGACTTCCTTTTCTTGTGTTATTTTAATCAAGTTAGCAATTAATTGTGGTTATTTTAATCAACGTTGCCATTACAAACATCCAACTATTTTGCAAGGGTATGTAGAACATTTTGTGCACTGTGGTTAGCTTTAGACTTGCCTAAGTTTAGGTGAAGAATCTTGATATTGAATGTAATGACAGTTTTTTATTCCATTGTTTACATGTCTTATTGATTTTTTGAGTTGTAAAAGTCTTATCACGTTTCTTGCTTTGACTTCAAGGGCTATGAATGTGAATAAATTGGAACTCAAGGATTTAAAGGAGGTATTTTGGTTAGGTTATGTTGTAGCGGTTGAGAATTAAATAATATGTTGATTAGATCCTTAATTGAATCATATTGATTAGTATCTTAAATGGTAGGATTTGTTCTTAGGCTTAGGATTTGATTGATCTTCTTCTCACTACTTTGCTTAGAGTTATTTCTCATTGGTGAATTAATGATTCTCTTGTTATCACTTGAATTTTTTGTCTCATATGAAGAGCTTCCCTTATTTTTCCCTTCTCCTTTCAAGTAAAATCCACTCGCCATAAGTGGTAGAATTTTTTTTCTTGTTTTATGTCATCATTGCTTATCTCTTTGACTTTCCTTGTTCAGATTACTTATCTTGCATCTTGCCTTTTCTATTTGTCTTCTCTCTTTTTTGTCTTCTATAGGTAAGTTATGAGTAAATGCTTCACTATTGTTTATTATATTTGGATTGCATATCTCATCTCTTTTTTTGCTTCTACCTTTCCATCCTGATGTAAGCTTGGAGTAAATGATACACTATTATTAAGGTTATTTAATGATGTTGGTTCCCTTCCTAGATATGCTTAGTTTGTATTTTGATTATTTATTGTGGCATTGTTACCTTTATCTATTTTTCCACTAAATACAATAATATGGCCTAGACATCTATAGTAGAAGCAAAGATTTCACAACCCTTTATATTGTATTAGATAGGTTTCACCATTAATTTTTATGGTATGAACTAATAGTTTATTGAAATTTAATTGGACTCATAATCTTGTAAATTTTGCTTTTTTTTGCACTAAAAATATATGAATCAATGCCTAATACTAGACCAATAGAGTTTTCTATTATGATAAATGCACTAATGTTATAGTATTCTAATGGTAATTCAAAGAGTTTGACTTGTATAACAACCAAATCGTGTTTTGCTGTGGAAGCTTCAAAGTTTGGTATCCATTTCTTTATTGTAAGGAAATTTTCATTTGACAAATCATGACCCATTTTTTATTATTTACCTGAAGTTATTTTATGTTAAAAACTTACAGTATGATAACTATTCTTATTTGTGATCATTGTGAAATCACCCACAAACTTCCATAGGTTATTGAGCTTTCAAAACAATAACTTATATCCCCAAGATGCTCCATATAGCTTAATGATGATTGATGGTTTCCTATGTTTATGTAGAGCTAGTTTCTTTGTTTTTAAGAAAGAGATTATACCAACTGAAACAACTAACACTTTTAATTAGTACGTTTCTAAATCATTTAAGATATCTTCTTCTCCTTCATCCTCCTCCATTTCTTCTATAATGGGGGAAAAAAAGCTTTGCCTGTATGCTTTTGGGATGGATATATTGTAGGTTATTACTTTTATGTAGGACATTAAAGTGCAATTTTCTTCCTTCTTTTTATCATTGCTATTGTTGTCCTTGTTAATTTGTTCAATGTGTGTTCTTTCCTTTGATTTTACATTTTCTAATATAAGACATGCTTTTACATTACTGTTTATCTTATTCTCATGACTTTGCCATTCTAGCATTAAGAGGTTAGATGTAAGGAGTTTTGGCCAATATCGGTTATCATTGACTATCTTTCCTTACTTTTAGGGAACTAAATTGTGTGTTCTAAGAGTGGTGAGGCTAAAAAAGGTGTAGAACTCTTCTTTTTTCTTATGGGCATAAGTTGGCAACAAGGTATTGAATCCCTTAAGTTATATGTAGGCATTTATGATACTTTGCCTTGTATAAATGAAATCAGATTATCACTCTTAGATATATTTATGAATCATTTTTATATTTAGTGAAAAGCTTATTATAGAGATTAATGTATATAACTCAATACGATTTAATATGATTTTGTTAGTAAATTCCTTTTCTATACACTTATTAAAAGGCCATAAAAAGAAACAATATGCTTTTCAATGCACTATTCTTTGGATTAATCTATCGTGTTTTCTTATTAAATAAAATAAGTAAGTGTTTTGGCACATAACAAAGCATATTTGACCAAGACTATTATAATCTAGTGGTATGAATACTGGTCTTTCAGGATAGACCGAGTTTGATTCCTTCCTCCTTAATAGCTATAATAATAAGAGAGAGAGAGAGAGAGAATATTTTAAAACATCCTAAACAAACTACTCAATATAAATAATTAGACAACCATCTAAGATAAAGGATAGATTGGAAAAGAAAGGAAAATAATAGATGCATAAACAAGACACGATCAAAATCAATTATGCCACTAGAGTATATTTAAGACAGGTTTCATTAAACCCAAATCTGACCTGGTACCTTATAAGGCTTCTCAAAATCCATCTTAACTCCTATAGAATTTTTATCCTATGCTTAAAACCCGCCCCTATAGGATTTTACTAAATCTGTGACCCAACTTGATCCCATAGCTTTGTAATAGTCACTTGAGCTTTCTCAATAAAATAACTATACACTAACAACATGGGGTTTTTTTGTCCAGAAAACAAGCTCTTCACAAAAATTTTTCTTTTATTTATTTCATGAAACTTGTAAAAGTCAAATGAAAGAAAGTTGTTAAAAATGGAAATAAAGCCTACAATTGGACCTACATGAAGAGGAAAAATGTAGTAGTACTATAGACTTTGCATTCATTATGTTTTGTGTGATGAAGTTGAGTATAAGAATTGAGATAAGAGTAGAGACCTAAGACAAGACAAGATAAAGAAAGAGAGGAGAGGAGAGATAGATTGATAGCGAAGGTAGATGAATGACTAATGAGTGTAAGAGATGAGAGAATGGTGGCATAATGAGGAGCTAAGATTTTCTAAAAATTATTATTTTATTATTTTTATTTATCATATGCATACAATACGTACAAGACATTTTTCATGCATTATTTTTTTTTATTGAGTTCTAGTTTTTCTATCGAGTTTTGTTGTAATCTCAAAACTCAACTTAAGACTTTATAAGGTTTTAAAACACAACCTAAGACCTTATACGAAATCACCTTACAGGGTAATTGTCAGGTTAGGTAGGTCAAGTGCCCTATAATAACTTGCTTGGTAGCATCTATAATTAAAATTGCTTATTATAAGAAAGATATATTAAATAAACCAATATCAAGCCTATTTACCTAAATTCATAACCTAATTAGTTTTATAATAGTGCACTTATGGTAGCAATTATGCCATGATGGTAAACTTTCAATTGTGGGGTCAGTAAGAGTGGTAGATCTACAGATTTTTTGTTAACTATTGGAAATTTATTGATATTGGAATATATAGTAATAAATATACAAATATGTAGTAATATTGCTATGGAGGGCTAAATTAAACTTTTGGTTAGAGTCTAATAGCGGCTTGGGCTTGACTCTTTGGACTAAATAATAGCATTTATGGAGTCACATCCATGAATTTGGAACAACAGAGAGAGATTTAGCATTGTAAACTTAAAGTGGATGCTATTGGATCTATCCATCAACTTGTAACCATTCTGGGGGATGCTTATGCACCTAGAGGGACTCTTTATGTGCCTAGAAGCAAAAGGAGCTCATAGAGAGATTCATCAATAAGAAGATTCATCTAAGCCCTTGACTATTAGCATAATCCATAAATACTCGAGAGCTTCTTCTTATTTGAAAATAAGAAATTGAGAGAGACAATGATGTATTATCATATGGTTATTATAATGATCAAACAAAGCTCAAAATGAAGATCATATTACCTCCCTTTAAGAACTTAGGATTAATGCTCTATAATCCCTTTATCTATCACTATTGCATTTGAGCTCTTTAAGATTACTTGCTCTTCTTCCCTACCCTTTCATTTCTAATTTATCTCTTACATGCCATTCTATGTATCTCTCTCAAGGCTATGTTTGGTGTAAGATGCATTTGATACATATAAGATCATTGAAACCTGATAGCTTCTACTATATTTTGGCAACTTTACTTGAGACAAAGAGTTGCTAAGTTGATGATTTGATCAACTTTCAGTCTAATAATAACCTAAGCTTATCTTATTTGACTAAGTAACAAAGTTTAAGGAGTTTGGTCTATGAATTTGGAATGATTAAGGGAGGTTTGGCATGATGGGTTTATACTAATGACCATTGACCAACTCATTTGCTTATGACCTTTCTTAAGAAAGCTCATGCAATTAGAGAGATTCTCCATGCGCTCAGATTCGAGCAGAGCCTATAGAGGGATCTATTAATGGGAGGATTGATTTGCTTGTTAGTCATCCATTCGATTTGATAGAAATTGTCAATGGCTAAACTTTATAAATACTCAAGAGTTTCTCCTCATTGAATATTTTAAAAAATTGAGAGAAATGACATCGTGCTGTTGGACTATTGCCACAAAAGATTAAACAAAGCTTAAAGAAAGGAGTAACATACTATAGATCCTCCATTTGTTACTACTACACTCGAGCTCTTTGAAATTGCCTACTTGCCCTTTTTTTCTAAATCATTTCTTATGTGTTGCTCTACATTACTCTTTTAAGAGCATAAGTACCGGTAGGCACACATAGCACACATGTAACACTACAATTAGTACAAGCAAGAAATTTAAGAAGAAGAGGCATTTATGCATCCACCCATGCTATAATTTTCAAGAAAATTATTATCTTCAATGGGAGCTTAGTAAGAAATGTGAGTATGAATATTAAAATATGTAACCACATGGCTCATAATTCTCAATTTCTTTGAAATTTGATTTTTCTCTTAATTCCACAAGTTTTGGGATTTTAAGGACTCGGAACGTGGGAGTTATGAAGGGGAATTTTTGCTTTATCTCTCCTTCGCATTTTTTAAAGCCATTTTTCTAGTAAAAACAATAGTAAAATAGTGTATATAGAAAATTGTTCCAGAAAATATGCCAAAGACGTCTTATCTATAATTATTACAATCTTTCTTAATTGCTCGACTCTTTAACTCCCTCGAATGCAAAGTAACACCACCACCCCCAACATCATCCATAAGGTATACATTAACCCTCAAACTTTATTTACATTTCTACTCAAGAGATTCTTACCCTAAAGTTTGCTTTTTAAATGAGAATTGAGTCCAATAATTGTACATTCCTCTATCACCACATCCCTGGATAATTATATATATATACTATACATGAACATCTCCTCTAGGAAAAAAAACAAGAAGAAGAAGAAGAAGAAAACAAGGTGTGAGATATATATATATATATATATATTTGAATTTCTTTCTCTTTTTATTTGTATATTTTTTGTATACATCTATTATTGCACTCTAAATTTGCATCTTACTATCCAATCATTGTCGTCATTGGGATGTGAACCTTTGTCGCTGCAATTTATTCCCCCTCCCTTCTGTAGAGGACAAGATTTGTATATTTGTATCATCACTATATGGTTGGGATGGCCTCGTTTGAATCCGACCAGATAACCAAAGATCGCAAACATAATCTCTAACGTTATATATAATTCTACGAATAGTCAATGTCTCCATTGGAATCTTTAGCTGTCTGAATAAGGCCGCCCATTGCCAGTAGAATATAATGGGGTTGACGTCAAAAATACAGCCAGCAACATGTCAGTTCTCAGCTGCCCTATTCTTCGTCTTGCATTTCTCTCCTCTATGTTAATTTAAGTCCTCCTTATTTATCAATTGAAACAATATTCCCTGGACTGGCAATTCATGACACTGCATGATAATAATATAACGATTATAGAAAGAAAATGTAGTACATGAGGTGACACACAACAAAAAGACATAATTATAATATGAATAAATATATTTATAAAACCTAATTATTTGTGATTTTCATTTAATTTCGCATGTTTTTGGCACTGACATGAGAATTTAATAAGACATAGGAACATGGACACGATCCACTAACAAGAATTCCCTATCTTAATGTTTAGCCTACACAAATAGAATAAAGAGGAATAAAATAGCTAGCTATTATCTGAAATATCCAATTTCACCCTATATGATCTATCACCAAAGAAATTTAAAAAGAAAAAAAAATAGTTTATTCTTACTTTATATTTCTAAAATGAAGTAACAAGTGATCTAGGAATTGAATTTCAACTACCAATATGATGACCCAGCTTAATTTAATATTATATAGCTAGACTAATGTAAACATCAAATATAAATTTTACTATTACATGATTATATTATTATTAGTTTTTTATTAATCTTTTATAAGTGAAATAATGTTATATGATTAAATAAAGAATTACACTGGTTTTATGAAAAATAATACCTTATTTATTAATAATCGAAGATTGTTTAGGGTATGAAGTATTAATTAAAGAATTGAATTTCATCTAGAATTGCTAGTTCAAGGAGCTTTCTATCATTCATTAACACGTAGAATACACAAGGTAAACTATAAAATAGTTCAGAATTATTTGGCAACGATTCAGATGAAGAAGTAAGGAGATATTAAAAAAAAAAAGAAAAAGATTCTAACTACATCTTGACCTAAGATTTTAGTTAGTACATATTATAACTCTAGAACAAAAACAATACTATTTTATAATATTGTGACTTTGCATGTAACGAAACCATTCACTTTGTGATAATCAAGGGTATTATCATATGAGGGGGATTTTAATATTAAGTGGATAATTGTAAATTCATCCTGTAAACTATTTGTTCGGTGCTGATAAACTATACAGAATTTTTAAACTATGACTTTGCCTCATACACTTTTTATCAAGAGACTTGCTAAGAAGCATGATTTCCAAAGTGACCCTTAAATCATTTTAATTGGTTATGATGACTATCCTAGCTTATCATTCATCAATAGAGGTTCAAAAGGTAAAAAATAAGTCATTATCAATTAAGTACATGAAAATGCTAATAGTTGAGTGGGGATGAGATACTATAAGTACTCTTTTTTATAGGATCGATTGTGTATATACATCAATCAAGTGTTAATACATATCAATTAACTAAGCATAGTGGTTGTGTCGTTCCTAACATGAGTTTGATAGGTTTACTCATGTAAATATTTGTAGTTAGAATGAACATTATAGCCATAAGGAAGAAAATCATCTCATAAGAATGTGAAATTGATTATTGTGTTGTGACATAAGGTGTGATGGCTCAAACAACTAGTCACTAATTGTCTTATTGAAATTTTGAGTGCTGTGGTAAGAAATTGTTCAAATTTAATGATATTATATTCAAGACATAATCGTACTATATGGTACTTATAACAATGTACATCAGGTTTATTTGTTTGAACTAGTAAACACCGCTATTAGCGTCTTATATGTCAAATTAACCATACAGGATATTAACATCAGGTAAATGCAATAGTTGGCTTAAATGTGAATCAAAGTTCATAATCCAAATTCTAGAAATGCATATTAAACACTATTGTTACAACTATTTAACTGAATGCAATAAGGTTGTAATGAAATAACCTTATCATTATTTGTATCCTACCCTACAGGTATAAATTCCAAAATTTTTATACCTAGAACCTATAACACCTTAGACTAAAAGCAATCAATAGCCAAGCCAACAAACATTAATGAATTTATTTCAACCACTTAGTCCAAAAGTTTCGAACTTATGTTGATAATGTATTCACAATGATAGTCTTATAATCTAGTATCATAACCTCCCCTTCACAATCCATGTAAAACACTTAACTATGGGGTATCGCAATCTTTATCGTAAGACCTTACAATTAGGCTTAGATCTTCTCCTAATTTTCGGTATATGATTCGAGCTAGCCACTATCATAGGTCATCTTAGAAACATGCAAGGAGTCACACTTTAATGACATTCATCACCTTCTTAAGATCTCTTTTCTAAACTGAAACCAGACTTAAATCATCCATTTACTGATAGAGGGTCTACTGTGATACCATTTGAAACACTTTAGGATAAAAGTAATAAATAGTTAAACCGACAAATACCAATAGGCTCATTTCAACCACTTGACCTAAATGTTTCAAGCTTGTATTGACAAGGTGTTTACAACCATAGCTTTATAAACTAATACTACAGCTTCTCATAATCTGCGTAGTCTTAAATATCCGATGGCTCTTGAGAACTACCCTATACCTTTACAAAATACCATGTGGAACCTGTATTTTTTTTTTTTTTACTTTATTTTCTTTTAAATATTATACAAGCATATAATTAATGTTAAACTCATCACTATATTAATTAACCAAATAGTAAAATTTGAAAGGTTATTGTATTTGTAATACATCTAACCATAATGATATAAAACTTTAGAGAAGGTAGAATAGAGAATAATTATTACAATTGGAAAAGTTCAATCTTTAATTGGGTCAAGCTAAATTATTTATTTTATCTTTTCCCTTTAAATCATCAAAAGAAAATTTTATTAAATCATAAAATTGTCATATGTAGAATAAAAAAACAAGGTTTTACTTAAGAAAAGAAATAGAATAAGAAAGAGGAATAAGATAGTAGACACAAGAGTATATAATCTTAGGGTTTTATTATAAATTGAAATATGATACCATAAAATTTGCATCTTGTATACTATATAGTATTACCTTACCATGCGGAATCAAGTTCTAGAAAATTTTTACCTAGAATCGACTCAATAGAGTAAGGTCCAAATAGGTACGTTACATAGTAAGGTTACTCACTCACCTATAATATTTACAATTGTTATGTTATAGTAGTTACAATTGATTATATTTAGTTAATACCATATTATATAATGTAATATCATAATCACATAACTTTATTATATTATATTATATTAAACTCTTTTTAAAATTTGATTTAGTATGCCTGGAGAAAAANACTTATTTTCTATATTATTTATGTTTATTGTATAAAACAGTAAATATATTACACTATTTACTACACAATATAGCATAAATTTAATATTCTAGTTGTAATAAAATATTTTTTTTATTATATCATAATTAGATACACATAATAATATAAATTAATATATAATTTTTTATATTGTACAATGTTGTTTTCATTTATTGTATTAATGGATATTTATTAATATAATATTAAAACATTATATTTTACATTTATCACTCATTACCTTAATATTAATTTGAAAGTGTATATATATATATATGATATCATTATATATATATAGCCATTGAGGTGGTAACTTTGATGTGGCCAACAAGGATAATGGATCTAGTGGCAAGGGTAAAGGGGAACCCGGTGGTGGAAATAGTTTTTAAGATAGTGTAATGAGCCCTTTTAAGGACAATCATGAAAGATCTCAAATACATTACAATTCATGTTGGTCATATAAATATCCTTCTTTGATGTTTTTGATAAAGTTCATCGAGAAATGGTTTAAAATACAAGTTAATATAACAATATTCACTCAATGAGAAATAATCCAAGAATGATTATTTTATTCTCCTGATGTGAATGACTCACATCTAGTTGGCATTAATTTTTTCTTATTTTGTAGAATGTTTATTTTATTTTCTTCTTTTATCCTAAGAAACACTACAAACTAGCTCTTTATATTTTAGGTGTATGTTATGATACAAGTATATAGTAGTAGTATATATATAACTAATCAATAAATAATTGTATAATTTTATAAAAATTAGCATTTTAGTAATTGTATTAGGAGGAAAAGTTAGTTGCTTACAATAAACTAGTAGATTGAAATTTATTTTATAAATAAGGTAATATCAATAAGAATAGATAGATAAGCTTTAATATAAAAAAAGTGGTTTTGCATCTTTTGAAGAGTAGTTCTATTCCAAAATGATTATTCTATTCTCCTTATGTGAATGACTCGTATCTAGTCATCATTAATTTTTTCTTATTTTGTAGAATGTTTATTTTATTTCCTTCTTTTATCCTAAGAAACACTACAAACTACCTCTTTATATTTTAGGTGTGTGTTATGATATAAGTATATAGTAGTAGTATATATATAACTAATCAATAGATAATAGTATAATTTTATAAAAACTAGTACTTTTTACTGGATTGTAATAGTAATTTTAGTAGTTGTATTAGGAGAGAAAGTTGCTTACAATAAACTAGTAGATTTAAATATATTTTTATAAATAAGGTAATATCAATGAAAATTGATAGATAAGTTTTAATTTAAAAAAGTGGTTTTACATCTTTTGAAGGGTAGTTCTAGTTCTAAAATCAAATTCTATTTCCATTTCAATCATATTCATACTAATATTCACACTATCGTTTATAATAAAATAGGAATTATGGGTACTAATAATTGATGCTCTCATTGCCATGTCGAACTCTGCTTGTATTGCTATATTGGAAGAGAAGATTGAGTCCCTACAAAACAGTTAACAATAGCTACAAAAAGATATGAACAACAAGTTTAATGACATTAATGAAAAGTTTGATATGCTAATGTAGCAACTTTCTGAGTTACAAACTATGACAGTAGCAAAACAATTGAATTAGAGCAGTTTTGATTTGGAAAATTCCTTTATATTTAAGTTGGATACCATAATGGCAAAAGAGAAAGAAATGGAAGAAGATAAAGTAATGCGTGAAGAAGAGGATATGGAGGTATGTTAAGAAGTATGACACTTGGATATTGGCTATGAAGACAATGAAGATTTGGAAGAATTGCATCTAAATCTTAGTATCTCGAGGTCAAATCTTGGTATATCGGCCTAAAAGGAGTTCTCCTTTTGCATGATTTAGATTTTTGGCTATCTAATCTTGTTTGTGTTCCATCTAGCTTAAAAAAGTTCATTAGAAGGATATGCATGCTTATTGGACAACACGTAGAGTTGCATGATCTCAATTTCCTTCCTTTTGTTGTGAGTTATAAACATACAACAATTATCTTTCTAGAGGTTTTACATAACATCATTAAGAAAGGTAGAGTTGTTTGCTTAAGAGAATATACAAGTATTCTTAATATTAATACTCAAATAGATCCCAATTTTGTATTTCCTTACATTCCTTCACACTTACATTTGTTGGTGTTTGAGTTGGTAAAGAACTCACCACATGCTTTGCAAATATGCTACATAGACTTGGATAAAGTTGTTGCTTCTATTAGAATAATTGTTACTTATGAATCACTAATAGAATATTCTAAGAGCTGGTAGAAGGTTTTATGGGCATAGAATTCAAGGTCTCCAAATTTAGTAATGGAAATTTTTAAGATTGTTCTTTTTCTATTTCAACCTTGAAGATAAGGTTGTTTTCAAGATATATGAAAATTGTTATGATCCAAATATATAGTAATAATATAAATGTAAATAATAAATAGATAATTATACAATTTTATAGAAATTGATACTTTTTACTAAATTATAATAGTTGTAATAGTAGTTTTAGTAGTTGTATTAGGAGGAAAAGTTAATTATTTACAACAAGCTAGTAGATTAAAATGTATTTCTATAATTAAGGTAATGTTTATGAAAATAGATAAACAAGTTTTAATTTAGAAAAATAGTCTTGTACTATTTAGAAAGTGGTTTTTTCGAATTAATCAAAATCAAATTCCATTTTTATTTTCATCATGTTTATGTCAATATCTACAATATCATTCACAATAGAATAAAATTTATGAATATTAACAATGTGATTGAGCTACTCAAAATTTAGAAGGTGTAAATCACTCTGAAGAGAATAACCTAATCATACGTCCATGTCAAAAATTCAGATTTCCTTCCATATTTTCTCATTCATTAATTATCATCTAGGTGCTCGCGATCGGTTCCAATAGTATACAGGAGGCAGAGATTTGCATTACATTCTTGAACAGGACAAAGTTCCCTAGTTCACGAGGATATTTTCATTTGAAGGACAATGGGATGAACAGTGTACCATGTAGCTTGCTTTTTGCTGTCCTCTTTCTCCAGTATAATTCGGAAATGAAAAGTGGGAGCTATCACGTATATGTCTGCAGCATAATGCAGTGAAAATGGAAGCTCTGAGCACATTAGTTTATCACATGAAAGTCTTCGGCAATGGTCCTATTCCGATTCCACCATTTTCAGGTTCCTTTTTCTTTCCGTTTCCTGTGAGGAGTCTTTTCCTGTTCACATTTATTAAGTGCAAGAGGTTTTTTTTTTTTTTTATGGATGAAATAACTTAATAGATATATACGTAATATATTATATAAATTTAATGTATAAATATTAATAGATATGATATGTATAAATAACGATGATAATTAATTTGAAATATTTCTATTATTAGTTGTGTTAATATTTTGTTAGTGTACATGAAGTACATAGTACCTAATAAATCTTTTTTCGAAGATATGGAGTGTAAATTCCTAAAAACACTAGTAATTACACGGGTAGGTCCAATTTTCGAATAAGTTATATGTATACATGAATACACATATATATATGCATATATATAAGTTTGTTATAATTAATTAGGCAATCTTGATATGTTTTATAAAAGTTACACGTGTTATAGAGAAGTATAAGTATATAAATAAGAAAACATCAAGAATAATATTGGTGTGATTTTGAAAGTTGTTGAGTTTAGTCACTGCAATTTATCTCAAAAAATATTACATAGTCTAGCAGAACAAACTATTTGTGCTGTGTATGCTTTAAAAATGATCTATTGAAATATTTGAGATAAAATTTTATTAAATAATTTATTAAAATAAAATTTCTCTCTACACAATGAAAAAAGATAATCTACGTACTTTTTAGTAACTCACTTCACTAACTGTGTGACATATCAGAATAGCAGGATCTTACGAGATTATTAATTTATTTATTGCTTGTGAAAAAATTGTCATTAACTATAAACTAAGTCATAAGAGGACCTAAAAGGCAATTGATATATAAAATTAATAATCTACCTTATTCTTATCAATTAATCACAACAACCACGCACTCCATCTAGTTTGTGGATGTAATTAACTTTAAGAATCTTTTATCTTATTTTATTTATTTACAAATTTATTTTTTTACCAATTAATCTGAAATTATAATATGAGAAGAATCTGATCTATATTATTCAGAAATTAGAATATATGTCGTAAGTATCATGCCCTATCAATTTAAGAGGAATTACTTTTAATATAAAGACCGAAAAGCTTGACTCCAACTTAAGGAGCAAGATATAGATACATATATAAACATGCACACATACGAGGTACTAAATGTCGGTGGTCCACCTGAGGTACACTAGCAGCGGAAAAGGAATTACTCTTAAATTAATGTGGAAGCATCATTACGAATAATAACTAGTTTTATGGAAGTATTTATATCAGAATACACTTGAAGCGCCAAGGTGCCGTTTTACTGTAAGAATGTATAATAAAATCTAAAAAATATTATTATTTTATTTCAATTTTTGATGAACTTTCTCAATATGTTTTTTTTTATTGTTTATTATTATTCTTATTTAGACCTCAACATCAGACTGAATCAGTCCAAAACAAACCATGAACTACAGATTCATGGGCCAGTGCAAGGTTGAACCGGGCTTGACCCTTGAGAGCATGAGTCCAACCTTTGAACCAATAGCCCTTTTAAAATTTTTCTATTTATTATTATTTTTATTTTTTTAAATAAATTTCCTTTAATATTATTCTTGTATTCTCGTGAATTTTTGTAACTAATTTTTCACTTGATTTTATTTTCTTTTTTTTTTTCTCAAAATAATTGTAATACTTTATATCTTATAAAGTATAGGCGAGAGTAGTTGCAAATTTTATTCCATTTTGAAATAATTAATTTAGACCACATGAGTATAATATTACTTTAATATTAAAATATTAAGTAAGGTTAAGTAAAGAGAGAGAAATTACAATTTATAAAGGATGCTAATATTTCATTCAAATATCGGAATAAATTATCAATATGGGAAGAATACAATTATAATATAACTATTAACTATAATTTATAATAATACTTGATATGCGTTGGGAAAGGCAAAAGTAATAAAAGAAGATATATAACATTTTTTTTTAAATATTAGAGGGGTGAAACTTGCCTGAATTGGTGGGCCAACATAACAAACCGACCTGACCGATTCACTGATTCATTAGTTTGATGAGTTTGATCGGTGATTCATAAGCCTGTTTAAGTCTGCTCATCCTACATTGAACTGATTTATGATTCAAAACTGACCTTTATACAAATCTACTCTTATTCATATTTTGCACTTCTTTAGGCAGTCGGTTTACAACAAAATCACACAATATAAACACAGTGAATGGTTCAAAGACCGTAACTAGATATGTTAGCTGGGTCAATGTGTTGAGGGGCTAGCCTACTAGGATGGAAAACTAGAAGAATGTATGCCATAGCACATGGAGATAGATCCATCTAATTGACTAAAGGTTTCGATGGATTCCAAATTAATCAATTTAGAATTAATGTTAGTGTAAAATATTTCATTTCGAGTGATGCAGACAATGCTTCCAAAATTAGATTTAACATAATAATTAACAATTTTTAGATAACCCGAGAAATAAGGAATAAAAATTAAATAATGGATTTAAACTTTTTATCGGCCAAAGTCCCGTCCGAGCCAAAGTGAATCTAACCTTAAATTAGTTTGATCCCGGGATTGAGTTGTAGGACCTTCTGAAATGTTTTGATTGGGTATTTCTATCTTAATGATCGACAGTGATACAACTCTATCGGGATTAATGTGCTCTGGCTCGAATTCTATATGAATTTTGATCCAAAATATTTTAGAGATAGTAGAACTTTTTATAGGTTCTTTTGAGAGCATTCATTATTGTCTCTTATTCCGACCCCTTTTTCTGGGTAACTCATGAATTATATATCTCAGTGTTGATGTTGTAGAAGCAAAAGATCGTCAATTATATAATAATAAATCGCAAACAATAGCGCCAAGAACAAAAAGGAGATAAAAGAGACAAAATAAACATCAATACTCAAGTGAGGAAATTCCTTGTTGGAGTAAGAAACCTATGGACAAGAGAAGAAGTGATCACTATAAGAAGACATAAAGAAGATAACTCAATTTAAAACTCGTGTTTTCCAAGTCTAAAGAATCTTAAACCAGTTGGAGAAAAAAAAAAAAAAAAAAACACATTTGTCTTTGGAATCATTAATGGTTTTTTTTTTTTTTTAAACAGAATAATTGTATTGCATTTAAAGAGATTTTAGAGAGTTACGTGTGAATACAATACCCAATGCGGACAAAATAAAGAGTGATGATAGACATCACAACCACAAATCACGAATAAAAGCATGAAGCCAATCAAACAATATACGCTCACTGGAATTTGACAAACATGTGAAGGAATAAAAACAGGAAGCCAATGAATCTATATACAATCATTGCAATTTGACAAACATCAGCAGCAATAAAAACACCAGGCCAATAAAACCATGTGCCTTTATTGTCATCTGACAAACACGTGGTAAGATCGCTTATAAATATCTTGTACTTAGTCTTCGTATTTACATTTGATAGTTTTCATTCGTAACATGTATCATTTTTATAAAATAAATAGTGGGCAAAACACAATATCTAGCCTTCATGAGTAAAAATAGATACCTTCTGAGGGATCCAGAAAAGAGAGATCTATTTGTAAGGATTGATTTAACTGTTAGAGAGAGTATATACATCATAACTCCACCTTGTACTCAAATTCTCTAGTAATGAAGTTTTGTCCTTCTAACTCATAAGGTTGTTCTGTCTATGAAGGCCTTTCCACATGTAAATCTTTGTGTATATATCTTTTTATTTCTCATATTAATTATTATATCTCTTTGATTGTTATTGTTTGTATTACTCTTCCACTGGTATATCGCAATGCTGCACAACAAGCTGGTTGTATTGACTATAAAACGGTGATTTGTAGCTCTTTAGTTGTTTTTCGCTATTTATCCAAGGTAGAATAGTTATTATGATGTTTTCATTACAATGATAATAGCAAATTTCTATATTAAGTCATTTGACATGAATATGAATTTCAATTTGGAGCAAATACTTATGTTAATTTTGGTATAGGATGGTTTGGAAGAGGTGCTGTTTGGGAAAAAATATTTAATAAGTATTATACAGTGTTATGTATACATAGTATATAAATATTAATAATATATTGACATGAATTACAACAAAAAGAATAATTTCAAAATCAATTAGTACATGTTTACATATATTATACATGTTAAGATTTTATTGGTATTTTCGTACTATATATACATAATATGTAAAGTGTATTATCAATTAAATCATTTCTCTTTGTTTGGTATGTTTACAAGCCAAATCTATGATGAATAATAATTAGAGGAAGTTAAATATTAATCAACAATTTGATTGTGCTTGACAAACAATGTTCTATGACAAGCTTTTCGGTAAAGTTGGAAACACACCATAAAATGCTAACAATTTGGCCGGCGTTTAAATTGCTATTTATACACCCTTCAAATGACAAAAGCGTCAGGAAAGGAATAGATCGGCCAGTTTATTTCTCTTGTTAATGATTTGTAAAATATTGATGCAAAGATATATCATGAAGATTAGGCTCTATCTTTTCGGTTCTTTATGAACTTTCCGTAAGAACTTTAGGGAGACAATGCTTTATGGTGGGACTTCATTGGCATATGGTGATGTGAAGAGTAATCTCGTTAATAAAAAATAGGCTAAATAATGAATTGATTGCCAGTGGAATAGGGTGTAAAAAAGAACCAATAGAAGCGTGAATCCACCTTGATTAGTAAGAGCAAAATTGAAATTTTGATTTACTTTTGAAATGATTTTGTTTACGATTCAATTTGAATTAAATATATTGGTTTGCGTTTCAACTCAAAAGATCAAATTAAATGGAAGCAAGGAAAACCTGGCTTTGTAAAACTGTTCACACATCCTCTTACTCAAACTATCCCTTGCCAATAAAAGAACCACGATGATGCTTTAGAAGAAACGCACTAAACCACAAAAATGACAGTATTTGCGGTATTCTTCAAGTTACCTTGACTTACATTTACCATATCAAATTGCTTTATCTATCGGCTTGTCAAGTTTCGATGTAACGGTCTTTGTCTTTCTTGAAATGCATTGAACATTTTCTATGAAAAATGTGATGCAAAACTTAAAAGTTTTTACACCCTCTTTTTTTTTTCAAGCACAAGATTGTGAATCTAGCAAAGTTTTTCTTCATATTTAGGGAGAAACAAATAGCATTTTGTTAGATAATCTAGTAAAATTGTGTTAGAACCTGTCTTTAGCATCATGTATATTGTATAATAATACAACGAGACAGGCATAAAAATCTAACTTTTTCTAGAATATGTATGCAAATTTTGAACCCAATGAAAACACATCCAAGAGCGCCTAAGGCATGTATAAGTAATCTCTTTTCCTTTTATCAAATATTGGCTGATAAACTAGTAAACAACACGTGCTTATTTTTAGAGATAATTACATGTTTGTTTAGATTACTGACCTATTATTTTAAGAGAAAAGCATAGGTTCCTTTAACTGCTTTAAAGCAAGTCAATCTCAATGAACAAAAGATAAATAACTTTGCTTTTCATACTTGCCTTAAGCTACAAAGCAAATTGAGATCATCTAGTAAATATACCTGCAAAAATTTCACTAAGATGTAAATCACTTCATTTTCTCTAACAGGAATTATTTACATAACGAAAAAAATAAAAGAAAAAGGAATAGGTAAATTCCTTCATCCAATGAGGTCCACAAGTTTGAATTCATTGTTGTGGATTTCCTATCCATTGTATTAGTGAAAAATCAAGTATTATCTAGATAGAAATTTAAATGAGCAATTATAATTCGAATAGTAGACTAGACCTTTTTTTGGTTCGAAAAGAATTATAAATTAAATTGTTTGATTCTGTTCGAAGCCTTAACGAAACCGAACCTTAAGGAGTTCAATTTGGTTCAAAGGAGTGGACCTATTTGAAGCAAAACTCACCTACCCTTACTAATGTACGAGCAAGACCAATGAATCAAATGTTTTGGTGTCTAGAGGAAGTAAGCACTCTACATATGATTTAAGCAACAATGTTAGATCTTGGATTAAGTCAAGGAGCTAGGATAAAGCACATAATAATTGTAAGAAGATTTAGCATATTGTAGAGAATGCTTATCCTTTAAAACAAAGGGCTAAGTTGGGATGAAAATTGAAGGAAGAAGGCTAAAATTGGGGTAAATTTGATGTGGTAGAAAGGAAAGAGGATGAACTTATCGTTGATTGGTAATGACAAGTTGGTTTAGGCTTGAGTAGAATCTTGATTCAAATTGCTTGTATCATATGCATCCAAATCCAAAGTAGCTTGCAACTTATAGGTTGTTTGATGGTGGGATTGTCCCTAAGGGTAAGAACTTATAATGTAAGATTGTTGGTATTAGTATAGTTTAGGTGCAAACATATAATTATGTCTTTAGGGTACTTTTTGATGCTAAACATGCTTCATCCTTATCTAAGAATACTATTTCCTTCACCATGTTGGACACACATAGTTGCAAGTTTGTTATTAAATCTGCACTTTGAGAATTTTTGAAGATCTTTAACTTTGATTTAGAGTGTTAAGACCAATAATGTAGACATTCTTCAAGGTTCTTTATTTATAGGTTTTTCAATGATGTCATCTTTGTTTTCCAAGTCTAAGAAGGCTAATTTATAGCGTATCCATTTAGGCAATAGGGACAATGTCATAATCTATACTTGAACTTTACAACTTTTTATAATTTTACACATATTTTTTATTTGTTTTATTATACACCTAATTGAAATATTGGTTGTCACCATTACTACTCCCTTCATTTTCATTTAACATCGTTAGTACAATCGTCACGCTCAACCAATGACATCATAACACGTATAAGTTCATTATTTTTTTAAAATTTAATCTTTTAATTCAAATGCCAACTAAGTATCCACATCAGGAAAAAAAATTATCATATCATCATTCAATAAAATACAAAATAAGCCAACTAAATTAAAATGAAACATTTCAGGGAACATCTAAACAAAGTAAAAAAAAAAAAAGAAAAGAAAAAGCAATTTAAAAATCAAACTATGAAAAGCACTTGAAAACGTGTCGAAACCCATTTCACATCTAAAACTATATTTGCAAAATCACCACATTTGCATGTTTATCTGAAACATTATATAAGAATTAAACCTCAATATAGGAATTAGAGATAATTCAATAAAATAG
Organism: Lumnitzera littorea; assembly: GCA_024138015.1. Classification (NCBI taxonomy): domain Eukaryota; kingdom Viridiplantae; phylum Streptophyta; class Magnoliopsida; order Myrtales; family Combretaceae; genus Lumnitzera; species Lumnitzera littorea. The sequence goes on along the minus strand of JAMXBB010000005.1, from coordinate 105,944,820 downwards.
CTAAAAATCCCACTTCATAAAAATGAATAATAAACCACAAGATCAAAACATTAAAGTCCACAATCTAACATAACCCACTTTTAACACAACAGGATAGGTCCTAACCTTGTGAATCTCTGGTCTATATCTTTTATGACTAATTAGTCAAGCTTTTACGATTTTCATAATTGTTCTTCTAGCTTAGACCATAATTGAAAGTGATCTACCATAGTCTTGCAATATACATTATATAAGAAAATCTTTAAATTGAAACACTATGAATTTAAAAAGATCAAAGAAACCAAAATAAAAAGAAAGATTGAAATCCCTAAACCTATCCCTAATTTCCATGCCACTAAATTAAAACAGTTTAGCAATCCACAAATTGACAAGCAAGTATACTCGATCAATACCTTTTTACCTTCATTGACCAGATGCTTCACCAACTCATGGGGCAAAACTAACTTCATCGTAGTTTAAAGCTCCTAAGATATGATTAGAAGCTTCTTGTTATACCTTGGCGATGTAGAAGCTTTCCAAGCCTATTTCTCAAATATAAGCTATTTGTAATCCTTATAGTCTTACTTGATATTCCGATATCTGAATGCACTTGCTTCAACACTTTGAAGATGTAGATCTTATACGTCTCTACGCACTTTGCCTTTTTCTTCTTCTTCTTCTTTTTATCGCTGCCTTCTTTAGCAATTTTCTTCTCTACTTTAAGGTGCTTCTCCATCATAGCTTTCTCAGCAAATTTAATGTAAATGAAAGATAAAGAGAGAATAGGAAAAAGAAAATTGATTCTTTTTTAAGGAACCTTGTATGAGAGTCTACTTAATTCTGCCTTCCTTAGCAGTAATTTTTCTAGGTTGAGAAGAGAAATGGGTTTCGACATTAGGGTTTTGAAGTTGTTTTGACAGATGGATTTTAATTTTGCTTTTATTTGTTTTTATTTTGATATTTTTTGAATGTTTCAACTAATTTAGTTGGATTTTTTTATTTATTTCATTAAATGCTGATATGATGTGGAGGCTTAGTTGGCATTTAAAATAAATGATAAGTCTAAGAATCATAAACTTACACATGTCATGATATTATTAGCTGATTATAATGACTATACTAATGGTGTTACAAAAAATTATGTAAGTAGTGATAATGACAACTAAAATTTCAGTTTGATGTATAATGCGACAAGTTTAAAGCATATGTATAAAATTGTAAAAAGTTATAAAGTTCAAGTATAGATTGTAACATTATCCTTAGACAATATGTATGAGAGTAGTATGCCCCAATATGTAGTATTGGTTTATATGCTAAAGAAGTTAAGTAGTCTAGATTTATGTGAACACCTTACATTATTGGCAAGTAAAGATGAGTAACTTTAATTAAGGCAATAGAAAGAACATAATCAACTATTGACTACATCCATTTTGATCTCTAGAAGCTTACTCCATGCACCTCTTTCAAAGTATTTGGTATCTCCTTCCCTTTGTCGATGACTGTTCTTACAAATTTCAAGGTGTTGTTTTTACAATATAGAAATGATGTGTTTGAGACATTGAAATAGAATAAGACCCCTATAAAGAAGTAAGATAGGAAGTTAGCTAAGAGATTCAAAACTAAAAAGAGGCTTAGGTTAGTGAACAATGGGTTCACTAATTTCTGTACAAATTAGGGTATAACACCCCACAAGATACTTATCCAGTTTGTAGTATAATGGTACTGCAAAGGAGATGGACCAAAACTTATTATCGAAAACTAGATATATGCTTTCTAATGTTGGATAATGGAAAACAATTGTGGGTAGAGGTCATTAAAATAGGTTGTTATATTATGAAACCATTCACCACATAGGGTGCTTGAGAACAATAATTATGAGGATTTATGGTTAGGTACTCCACCATAATATTCACATCTTGTAGTGTTTAGGTATCTCATATAAGTAAGTTAGATTTTAGGTCTCTTGAATGCATCTTCTCATAGTACTCTTTTAATGTTAAAGGCTAAGGTTATGTAGCCTAAATACAAAGAAAGTAGTGGTTAGTGAAGATATTGTGTTTGATGAGTTTGCCATGTTATAGTCATTAGTTTCATAGCATACTATTTCAAGTTAGACAGAGTACATCAAAAAAGATAAAGGTATCAATTCCTATATAGAGGTCGGACTATCATTTTCAATATAGTGATCTATAGTTTAGTTTGACAATGTAACCATAAGTCTAAAGATATCTTAACTTTTTTTATTTCTAGAGATCAATAGAAACAACAAACTATGCTATCATATGGATTTTGACCATATGGTGGTTTATGCACTCTTGCTAGTAGAAATAGTCTTCAAATCAAACTTCATATTAAGAGGCAATCAATGCCCCTGATGAAGATAGATGGCTTTTAGTCGTGCAGAAGGAGATTGAGTCACTATATAGGAGTGACATTTAAGAGCTTATATTACCATCTTCTATGGAGAAAGAAAGAGTTGACCAAGAACATACCATATATATGCATGTCCTATAGCCAAAGGTTATAGTCAGCAAAAGGATATAGATTTCAACGATACTTTATCCTTTTATCATACTCATTTCATTGTATGCTTGCTTGCGCTGGTTGCCGTGCATAATCTAGAGTTGGAGCAATTAGATTTAAAAACTGTACTTTAGCGTGGAGATCTTAATCGGGATATTTTGTTCGCATAATCAAAGGTTTGTGGTTGGGACGCAAGGGTAATTTATGCTTATAAAAAAGTCCTTATGTGGACTTAAGTCAAGCAAATTACGAAAAAGTGCTGAAGGAAGGTCTAGTTTATGCCTCAGCGGCAGTTATGTCATACGGTTATTGTCCCCTAATAGATCTTATGTTCCATTTTCTGCTTTTGATTGGTAGTTCTTAGCGTAAGAAGAAAATGATATGAAGCTATTGAAGTTTGCTTTCGGTGTCATTGAATTTTAAATATCTAATTATACTTCACACATGTTAGCTCAATATGTGATTCAAATTATTCTTTTTTTAAAAAAAAAAAGAAGTTTAAGCCAAAAGTAGAATTCAAAGTGTTAAAGAGAAGGGCCACAAGTCAAAGCCTCATCAGGCACTAAGCATATAACTAAGGTCCTTCTTGTACATTGTTACACTAAGCCAAACCAAAATTATAAAGTATCCCTCTCAAATCACAGTTTTTTTTTTCTGTCAAAAAATAATTAAACAATAATTGCTATATATGATTTTTCGGTGGAATTAAACTTCACAAGACTAACAAAATTATATACAAAATTTCCAAATGACCACATATTACATTGACTACAATTAGTTTCAATTTCTCCATGAAGTTGCATAATTACATAAATTACCATTCTCAACAGTCATTCGTCTAATTAGAACTTACATAGAATTGAAAAACAATTATCAGATTCTTCAACCAATAGGGGGAAAAAAATTTCACTTCCAGCGAATCTTTTCAAGAAATAAAGCAAAAAGATAATCTATGATAGCATGAACCATTTCGATGGCATGGTTTCCACAAAGTTCAAGCGTCTAAAATCAAATAACGTATATCAAGTTCAAGTTCATATGCATCAACCTTGTCATCAGAATTATTTCTGTTCTTCATCGTATTGCTATTACTAAAAAGTTGCTTATGGAAATGTTCCTACGCAAAAAAAAAAAAAAAAAAAAAAAAAAAAAAAAAACCTACATCAACGTGTATCATCTTTATATCAAGGGCAACCATAAAGTTTATTACCTGGGCTAGGCTCTGTCTATGGAAAAAGAATCATAACTAAAATTGCGAAAGCTTTCTTCACTTGTCTTCTGAAGTAAAATTCTTATTCTACAAAAACGACAAACTTCAAGTGCATTACTTGCTCCATATAGACTTTATTCGACACAACTGAGATTAAACTTACAGTTTCAATTATATGATTCTTTTTTTCTTTTTATTTCTTTCGCCAAGAAATAAACTTTAGAGTTTCATCTTTTGCTTTTTTGAGTGCACTCTAAATTTGGGGTTTCGTTTAGATTTTAAGGTTAAAATTTCAATTTTGATTATAGGGATAAGTTCCTTTTGGCCGAAACTTATAAAAAAAAAATGGAAAAAGAAAAAAAAAATTGACACTGTAATAGGCAAAACTTTGAAAACATAATTTACCAACAATTATAATAGGTTGCATATATAGTAATAAAAGATTGATGATATCATAATTGCGAAGACTAGATACTAAATACCAAGTATACTATCATAATTGTGAGGACTAAATACTAAATACCAAGTATACTAACTCTACTTTTCTCTAAGTAATCGAACTACTATCTAAATGAAAATTAATTAAACTAAACTAATAAAAACTAACTATATCAATAATCCACAAGGCAAAAACACATATAAATCAAATAGATGGGATATTAACTTAGTTATCATTTTGAAAATTTACATATGCTTTTAGTATATTTTGAAAGTATTCGTTTGTGTTTTTATTAGATTTACTGGATCCCCTACTCTTCTCTTCTGAGTCTCACTAGTCTTATTTATGTTATTGGTTTCCTTTTGAATTACCTAATTCATATTAACCGATTAGTTAATAGATTCCTCTCATGAATCCATTACCCTAATTAAAGTCAATTAACTTCCATATCTCCATGTCAAGATAATTAATTTTAATTGTATTAAGTGTGCCAATCCTAAATTCAATCTAATATGCACTTGTCCATACCATAGTTAAACTAAACCTATTTCAATTTTCACATGAATCTTCTATTCCCCTTAGATTCTAATTTATAAATAAGTCACAAACCTAAAAACATATACATAAATTATAAAATCAAATAATAAAAAAATTCAAATAATTAAATAACACAAAAGAATATGATAAAATTACTTCATTAAACCATGTCAAATGTTACAAAACTATTTAATTCACGATAAACAAAAGTGCAGCACAAAGATCAACAATAAACATGATTCCAAAAAAAAATAAAATAAAGAAGAGAGAGAGAGAAGAAGAACCACTTAATAAAATTTTACCAACTATCCTATCGTTTATTTCGCCATTTGTAATTATCTCTTCACGTTTCGTGAACACTCAGTGGCCCTGGATCCCTTGAATTGCGGTACGGAAAGAGAAAGAAACGCGTTGCTTCAGTTGGAAAAGTGGAAGGCTTCATTTAAACGTGGAAGTGCGCGCGACCTCGATGAACAGAGTGGGCTGTTACTTTAATTCGCAGCTGGGGACGTGAATTGAAATGTCTTTAGGTGTGTGAGCTCTCTAATTGGACCTTAACGCGGGCTTCAAGACCAAAATAATTAACATGACATATGGGCTGCATGTTGCTGTACTTGACCATGAACGTGAACGAGGCTCGGAGTTCAGATGTTTGGCATGTGAAATTCGACCTCAACATAGTGAACACATGTATGGTTTAATCCAATTTAATATAATCCGACCATAAAACAGGTTTAGTTCAATTCCAATTTAACTTTCATTCAAATTCAAATTCATTTCATTTCTTCAATATTCCAAATTAAGTACTCAAAGTAGATTTGATAACATTACTTGAAAGCTCACACAATTTAGTTTTTTACTTCATAATTGACCTAAAAGTGTAACATCATTTTCCAAACTATACAAATTCAAACCCTACTCATCATATTTTTCCTCAAAAATACAAAACTGCATATCCAGCATAATTCATCCAGAAGAGCAAACAAAACATAAAAAGTCAGCCCTTCCTAAACTGCTGTTTTGGATCTCCACCGCACTGTTTGACGAAAAGAACTTGCGATTGCTTGGGATTGCATTTTGTCACCCATGCAGCAAGAAATCAGTAAAAGGTCAACTCCAATCACAAATCTAGAGGGCTTAATATATTGAAAACTATTACCACATTCCTTCCCGCCAAAGCTAACTATAATTAACTAAAGTACAATTCTTCTCTGCATAAACCAAAACCAAAACACAACACAAGCATAACCAAAACTATATCAACGTTGGTGTCCGATTATTATCACGAAAAATGCATATCCGAATTCTCATTTTTCTCTTACTTCTCATGATCTCATTAAATCCCATCTTAATTCGAGGTCATCTGGCCGTTCATACATTTAACTACGACAATATGTTTACATATATTGCAATTTTAAATTGTAATTGTTAGTTATGTATTTGAATTATGACTTTTTTTGTTTATTTCAGGTTTAGCGCCATCTCCGGCTCCTCTACCCGGAGTTAGCTTTGAGGGTTACCCAGATGCACTCTCTCCATCGGCACCTCCATCGCCTGCACCGACAGAGTGGAGTAAAAGAGAAGGGGACAGTCCGGCTCCGGCTCCAGCACCTGAAAGGAGTGGAAGTGGGGATTCCGGCGAGATTGGTTCTCCGTCCGTGGCGGAGGAAGAGCAGGAGAGTGTAAGGTGGTGCGTCGTGGGAGAGGAGGTGGAGGACTGTGAGCACGTTGTGAAGTTGCTTGGTGAATCAAGTAATTACACGTGGAAATGGTATAAGTATTAGAGCTTCAATAATTTTTCAATCGTGATTATAATAGTTTGACACATTAGAGTTTGCACAAAATTCTTCCCTTTAGCCTGTATCGATAAAACCATCCGGTGCAAAATAATTTATTGGCATGTCATATATTTAGATAACAACAATTACATTATTAAAATTTTTGCACACTCAATCAATAGTATTTGTTATCGTTCATCATGTATAAATTAAAGTAGAAGTTATATTAAAATATCTAGGTTTTAATATAGAATTTTCCACTTTGATATTGTGTTAGATTGAAATCCACAATCAGTTAATCCAAAATCCTTAAATTTTATAGATCTGCTTGTGATTTGTATATTTTATATCTTAATTGTGTTTTTAGCACCAAATATTATATATCAAGTTTGTGATCCTGCTTCTCTAATTATTGTGAAATTTTACATCTCATTAATTTATTTTATAAGTTGTATTTTAGTAATATCTCGTTATATACAAGTTCATACAATTTAAATAACACATGACAATCAAAAATTATTTGTGATCAATTTTGGGTTAAGAATGTTTCCCCAAATCGTATGATCATCTTTGCTTACTTTCAGTGTCAAAAAAGTTTCTACCCAAGGGTGTCTAGAAGCAATAGAAGATGGAGAAGCAGATGTAATCAACTTGGAAGCAGGGCTTGCTTATACTGCATTCATGAACTACTCAATGAAAGCCATTGCGAATGAAGTCTACTGCAACCACGCCAAAACCTATGATGCCGTCGCAATTGTACACAGTAAAGCATGTGAAGCAGCCAAGGGAAGACTCAAATTGATGGACTTCAAAGGCCACAAGTCCTGTCATGGAAGTTATTCTAGTGCTGTTGGTTGGAATTACCCTATTGATCATATTCAAGAATTGATTAAAACAGAGAATATGAACGGAGATGGAATTGCAACTAGCTTTTTCTCTAAACTCTGTGCACCATCAGAGCTTGAAGGGAAAGGGATTTGCACGGGATGTATTGGCCAAAATGGGTCTTGCCCGATGAACAATTTGTACACTTCTGATGCAGGAGCATTTAGGTGCCTTGTAGAGGAACTGGGAGATATTGCATTTGTTAGGGAAGATACTCCTTTGCTTTATTCAATGGAAGGGCCTTATAACCGGTCTTGGTCGACGAAGTCCATTCAGGATTTTATGTATGATCTAAATTGGAACGTATATGCTTAACCTAGTGTATGTAATAGTTTTCTACGTAATTACCAAGTTCGGTCTCTTTTCATGAAATGCAGGTATCTTTGTCCTCAGGGAGGGTGCAGAGAAATCAATGGTTACCCTGGAGAATGCTCGTAAGTTACTCGCTCTTATCGTGCTTGAGTTTGAGTGTTCATTGATTACATTGTTTTAATATAGAGCTCTTGGACCAAGTTACTAGCTGAATTCACTATGAAGATAGTTGTAAATATATTCCAAAAAGTATTAGTACAGTGAAGATAGATGCTCTAAACACTTAATACAAGTCTTGATTTTTTTCACGACTTTTGAAAATATGTATTTATCCTTAAAATGATATTAGAGGATCATAAATAGTGGATAGCTTTTGAATTTTAGTAAGTAATAGTGGTTGAGGATAAATTCATACAAATTATTTATAAGATAGATGCACGTTTTAAAAATTTAAAAAATATATCTATATAATGAATAATTAGTTCTTGTTATACTCTTTTTCCCCTTTGCCACCTCTTTTATTTGGCAGGCTCGGTACGGTTCCTGCAAATACGATAATGGCAAGCAATTCCATTGCAAGCAGTAAGAGATTAACCATTTTGGAAAAACTGACAAATATTTCCTGGATACAAGCTACTTATGCAGCAAAAATTGGTTCCAGCCATTTACTGAGTCCTAGGTAACCACTCCCATAGAACAAATCTTGTTATCCCCTACCTACCATAATCAATTTGCTATTACATGAATAGTAGGATTAACGTAAAACATTGCATCTTTCACCGCAGTACTCAAGAATTTGCTGAAATAAGTAATCTTACAAGGTCTTACCTGGGACAATCCGCTGTAATTTCAGAGAAGCTAGAAAGCCCTGATATGAAGGGCACCGAACATTCAATTTCAGGTGACAATATAGCTTGTCCTATGTACCATGTACACATAAACAACGTTTACCCTATGCAGAAATTTTTTTTTTTTTTTTTTTTATCTAGACCTACATGTGAACAAGAGCTTAATTTAGGATGATTTTTTTTGCAGGTTCATCTCAAACTCCATGTCATCGTCTCACCTATTTAAAGGGGCTCACACCAATTTTAATAATCATTATAAATTTGCTCATGTAATTGAAGAGAGACGAAAATGCTTTTTTTTTTTTTTTTTTGGGTCACCATGTACCTGTCAGAGCATTGGCACCGATGCTTGAATGGCTGCGTTGGGCCTTATTGGTGGTCTATGCACCACATCAAACTCAATCACCATGGGACTTGGGGTTCCATTCAGTCGGGGGCCACTTATAAGACCATTTTCCTATGTATGAGCATCATTTACTTTGAGAATGCACTAGATCTATGAAAATTGATAAAATTAATTTTATGTTACGAATCACAATTTTAGTCTATTACAGCTTATTTTGTAAATTTAGTAATACATTTATTTGGGGTGAAATAGTTCCCCTATGGTAAAATGAAATTTTTGTCTACTACCGAACATATTGAAGTATGTCTCTTCTAAAATATGATAACAGCTTTCGATTATAGTAAAATGGGGAAAAATGCATATGCCAACATTTTATTGAACATAGTAACTCATAATATAATTAAATGTGGTAGTTTTTTTCTCCTACAATTGTCGATTACATTGACAGGATGAAAAACTCCTTATATCAGAGGTACCCTCCTGGGCAGGGGATCATGACAGAAGATCATGACGGTATAATCATAAATTTAAATCTGGTAGATGAATATGAATTTGATATAATATCAAATTAGAATGCTATGAGTTCAAATCTTGTACAGTAATGTAAATCTAATGAATACATAAAATATTTGTTTATATATTACGTATTATGTATATATGATATATAAATATCAATAAATCTTATCATATATATTATATGCAGATCACGAATAATAATTAATTTGAAAACTATCCCTTCCATTATTATTCATATTAATATTTACATACCATAATATCTATACATAATATGTGATATGTAATATTAATAATTCTTTTTTCTTATATCTAGCATGTGCTAGTTTACGCTCGTGATTCAACATGCCATATTGGGACTCAAAACTAGATATGAATAGTACTACAACTTTTTTATTTAAAAACTCTATTAGATGAGAGGTATGATACGGTAGAGAAAGTTTAATTTTAGATGACATCGATTCCATTGACAAATAATGTTTGTTGAATCGGTTAAAATCGCTTTATATCAACGATGATGTTTGCCGTACTTATATTAGGTCTTATATACTCCGCTTAATTTTGAGAAATGGTAATATTTCTTATTTTAAAAGATTAACTAAAAATTTGGATGGCTGCTCTAAAGTAAGCTTTTTAAGGTAATTCCAATTTACCTGGTTGGACTATTTTGGTAGGATTATCAATTCATATTGATCCAGTTATATCTTGTATGAAGTATCTTCAAAACTTCAATTCATTACCCAACTTATTTATTGTTCGCGGATCAAAACCTAAACCCATAATCCATCCAATTTAATAAACCTGTTTTATGTTTCGGTTAGTCCAATTTATCAATTAAAATTAAAAGATTATAAGTAAATTAATAAAATAGTTATAAATATATGGAGAAAATGGCGATTTCATAAATAAAAACAACAATTTTAAAATTAAATATAAAACTACAACTCAACAAAAATTTAATAAAACATGCTATCATATATAACAAATCTAGCATAACATCATAATATTAAGGTTTTTCTTTTAAGTCAATAGGCAGAATGTACCTAAAAATGTAACTACCTATAGGCAATTTATGAACTCCCCATCGCAAAATATGAGGCAACAACTATAACTTTAAAAATAATTTTGAATTAAAGGTCACATGTCTAAGCAGTAGAGAGATATTATCAAGTTCACAAGTGTCTACTAACTCCATATTATAATATCATCAAAATCCTGAGAAGGAATTCAATAAGTGGTACATGTGATGTGAAAGTACACGTAATATGTAACCACTACAGGTAGGAGCAATTCGGTTCGTTCCCTCCTATCAAACTAAACCTAATATAACGATTTGATTTTTTTTTTATATCGAGTATAATCATACGATTTAGTTTATAAATTTTTCGAATATAATTAAAACAGATTTGATTCACGGTTTAAACTATTTATGTTAAATTTTCATTAAATAGTTTTATCTTTAATAAATATAAAATTTTAAATAAAATTTACTTAATTTAATCTTAATAATTGACACAAAATTATAATAAAGAATAACAAGATATGAAAAATTTGATGAAATTTATGAAGATTAATGAAAAAAATATTTAAAAAAAAAAGACAAAAAAATTGCTTGAATTTTTTTTATTTAATTAAATGATTTGGTTCGATTCAAAACAGTATGATTCGGTTTGCTTTTCTAAACCGAATCACAAACCGTTTACACATAATCGAATCGAACCATAAACCAAATAGTTCGTAAAAAAATTGATTCTTTTGTTTAGTTCGGTTCGATTTATGATTTGATTAGCAGTTTGTGGTTTTTTTATCTAACCCTACTAACTATTAATTGAATTTAAACACGTAAGTTAGTAATAAGTTGTTATCTAAAATCTCACTACCCATATTATCATATATTTAAATATAATTCATAGTTACAAACGACGTGTACTATCTATTGAATCATTTTCCCAAAATCCATATCTCTTAAACAGCAGAAAATTAGCTGATAATAAATTAATTGAACAAATTTAGGAAAATATCTTTCATGAACGAATCATTGTATTCCATTTATTGTCCATTTGTTAATATAAGAAACAAACGAACGGAACATTCTCTTACATATTAATTTGACAAAGCACTAAATCACTACGATATTAAAGGAAGAGATTTTGTATAACATCATAATATTTTATGCGTGCAAGATCATAATAATTTACTTTTATTTGGAAAAAAAAAAAAAAGTCGATCGTAATAATATACTATATTAAAACAGTCAATTGACAACACTCAAAATAAGAAGTTTCACAAATTAGCTAATGTATGGTATGCTGCTCTTTTTGACAAAACTGCGGATTTTGGCAAGAATCAATAAACAAGAATGATCAAGATAACAATACCCAAATGAGAAAATCTACAAAAATTAGCATATTCAAATGAACTTTCTACAAGAAAATTATGAATCTTGACATCGATGCAGAAAAACAATCATATAACAATATGTTTTAGCTATTTATAATTTCCATTTTTTACTTAAACTTTTTCATTACTAACATATTTTTTGGTCATCGACAATTATTATATTTTAATTATGCATTAAGAGATATATCCTCAATACAAATTATCATGCTTATGAAGGAGTTGCAACTTTCACCTATTAAAAAAAAAAAAACGAGCTATAACCTTTACAAAACATAATAAAAATGACACACCCCAGGTAGATAATATTGTACTTTGCAAATTAAAAGGTTCTAATTTATTAAAAAAAGGTACATAATCACTTTTTTATAATTATAAAAATATTGTTGTGACCGTATAAAAATACCATTTGTCACACATATTTTGTAATTAAGTAATAACATTGACACCATATTCATCAAAATATCAACTATTTATTCTAGAATTAATTGCGTTTAGAATTCAAATCAAGATTTTTTTATGGAAGCTGTATAAGTAAATGGGTCCATAAATAAGTTCAAAGGTCAAATCTAAATATAAATATAAATTTGATCGTATTTAAATAAGTCTAACTCATTTGTATCTTATATCAACAAATCTAATTCTTATATAAAAGAACCTCAACTCAATATGTGGAGGTGAACATTAAAAAATGTGCAGACACTATTTCCCTATATATATTGAGAAATCTATGTATGAAATTTTTTCATATCAAATCCTGAGGAAGATTTCATTAAATGTTCAAATATTCTGAATCGCCGAGGAGATCTCTTGCCATCTGAAAGAAAGTCCAATTTGGAAGATATTGATACGAGATGTAAAGGATATAACAAAGAAGCCAAACTTATAAAACTTTCCCATAGTTTCTTCACTCTATATATACAACACATAAAAAATAAAAAAAATGGCACTAGAATTATATTTATACACTTTTCCAGTTAGTCCAAAGTGAAAGAAGAAGAAAAGAGCACAAACACAAAAATTGTGTCTTCTTTTTTTCTTAAGAAATGGAGGAGAAATTGGTGAAATCTTGGGGATTTGTCTTCGTTATGGTAACGATGATGCTCATGGCTGGTGGACCAGAAATTGTACAAGGAATTCATGTCGAGCTTAAGTGTGATCCAGTGGATTGTCAAAACAAGTGCTACAATCAATACCATGATCAGCTCATTAAGGCTGTATGTCAAGAAGACACATCTACTGATCTCAAGGGACTAGTTTGTGTTTGCTACCATAAATGACAATGTTACGATGTTGATATGTAATCAAAGTTCTCTAGAAGAAATAAATTAAATAAAAATCTAATTTTATTTGAGGATCATCGCGCATCAAGCTTCGTTGTTTCCACGATCCTTGCTCCATATCCACTCCATCTTCAGCAGGCGTATGGGCGAAGTCTTTTTTTTTTTCTTTTTCCGCTTTTTTCCTTAGTTTCTAGTTTTCAATCCTTATACAGATATCTTCTCCTGTTAGAGGACTGATTCTTTATTCTCTTAATAGAATTGTTTTTATTAATACTCATTTTTATTAGAAAAAGATGTGAACATTATGAATTGGGTCTCGACTTTGCTCTCTTTAATTTATTTTATCTTAGATCTCATGTAATAGTCACTTTCTATTAATGGGTTCCTGTTCTCTAGATAAAAAATGAAATGAACAAATTTCAATCCTTTCCAATGTATAGCATTTCTCATTTCCAAATTTTTAACGTTTCTCTTGTACTATTTTTTTCAATGAATTAAATATCAATATTTATCTAAGCTTTAAAGTGATGTAAATTGATCCAATTCTAGTTTATTTGACTATAAAGTGTGTTAAAATTATGATTTAGGTGAATGGTATTAACTTAGGTCTTTCTTATGCATTGCCAAAAGAAATATATTTTAAAAAAAAAATAGTAAGTTAAACCCACTCATGAGCTGAGTTTAAACCGCGAACTAGCTTAGAATCGACTCAGCCTGGTTCAAGGTAAGCCTAAATCTGACTTTGAGTTGTCAGGCCTCAAGGACCTAAGCGATTTGGCCGTTTAGGCAATCTAAATCAAACTGGTAGGTCGACTTATCATTAAACCGACTAAATTGGTCTTTTTATTTTTTATTTTTTACCAAATGCAAAAAATTTTCATCTCCCTTTAAATAAAAAAATTAAAAGAAAAAGAGAAAGAATTTTAACTCTTTACAACAATTTATAATTAATAGTCCCATTATGTTTTATTTCTCTATTGTAATTCATAATTTCGTGATTAAGGAAAATTATTTATTCGTTGTAACATTTTTCGCTTTGCTTGACATCACTCATTATTTTAATATTATACTAATATTAACTTTATATAAGATAAACCTATTATTTCAAAGCGAAGTAAAATTTTAATTGAAAATATTAGTTAATTGTATATACAATATTAAAACTTATTATTTTGAAGAAAACTGACTTGGGAATTAATATAAAATTGGAAATTATTAAAATTAATAAAAATTAGAATTTAATAAAATTAATTAAAAATTTAGAATTATTAATATAAATAGTAAAATTAAAAAGAAAAAAGAAAAAGAAAAAAGAAAAAAGGAGCTGATTTGAGGGCTAACAAATCAACTCTTAAACCGCCAGCCTACTAAACTAGCTCAAAACCTTGGCCAACTAAGCCGGTTTCAGACCAGTTCAACTTAGTAACTAGGTTTAAGTATAGTTAATAACTTAAGGGTCTTAACTGTAGATTCTTTTGCAAAATATTAGTCAAAATTCAGTAATTATCACAATTCACTACAGTTATAGTGCCAAAACCTACTAAAGCCTAGTAAATTTATCGAAATCCTACATATTTCTCATAATTTTCAATAAAAATTGTACCTTTACAAGAAACCAAATAACCACACTAAAATTTTCGTAATGCCACTACCTTTAGAAAACTTATCAACTTTCCTAACTCCCTTTAAAATTTCGTAACTACCCATGACTGTACCTCCCCTCACATTCGCGTCTCCCAGTGTTGATATATGTTTATTGATAGCTCTTTTTTAGCTATTTCATCTCAAGTTATTTATGTTTTGAATTAGTTTACGTGGATATTGATTGTTTGATAAATTTCTTTTTTAGTCATATTTTGCAATTACATAGCATGAATAATGAAAGAGTTAATATACATCCGATGTAACTATATATAAATAATTCTCGATATGCATATAATATATTTCCACTTTCTATCATGGAGGATTGAGGATTGATTGATTTGCATAATCCACCTTAGGAGAAAAAGCTCTAGGATGAGCATCCTGCTACACATTTACTTATGATGTTTAGAAATGCCAAACATGAAATATTATTTTTCTTAGGATGATTGACAAGGAATTTTACAGTGGCTTAGAGGAATAGTATGAATACTATCTTTTCAAGTCAAAAGCGATCGGGGGATGATAATGTTTGCAATGTTTTGCCATGCATTGCCAAGTTTTCTAGGGCTCCAGTGCTAGGTAAGCAGGTTTTTGAACAAATCCTTCGAAAGCCAAGAACTCTAAGCGACTTATAATACGAAATGCACATAGGTAACCTATATTAATGTAAAAAATGAAATATAGAGTTGTTAAACTTGTATTTATCACAAACAAATTTGCTATCACAAGTTAGTTAGTTGTTTAGCAGTTAGTGGAAGTAGTTATAGTTAGTTGTATTGACAATCCTCATAAATAGTACATTAACATCAACAAGTAAATGAGAAGTCATTTTTTTTATCACATAATTTCTTCTGTCCATTTAGTGTTCATTGTTTTTGTTCTTCCGCATTGCATCTTAGTGCTATTTCAGCAAGGCTTCTTATACGTACGGATCAAAATTTCTGGAGCAACGTTGACATGGTATCAAAGCGGGTCAACAATGTTTCATTTGCTTCATTGATGAACATTCTGCAAGTCTCATCTAAACCTATTTCTTGTTGCAAGCAATGGCGATTATAGAGCAAACAAAAATAGATCCATTGTTTCTATTAAGATCCGATAATCCAAACATGTTATTAGGCAATGTAATCTTTAATGGAATGAATTACATAGCATAGAGTTGAACCATAAGACTTGGTTTAGGTGCAAAATTGAAACTCGGTTTTATTGATGGTACAATTCCACAACTTGAAAATAATTCACCTGAGCTTGTTAAGTGGCCATGATGCGACTATATGGTTCGCTATTGGTTGTTAAATTCAATGAGTTCAGATTTATCTCCAAATTATTTATATGTTCAATCAACAAAGGATTTGTAGATTGAAATAGAAGATCAGTATGGACACATCAATGGTCTGCTTGTTTATTAGTTACAATAAGAGATTTGTAGTCTTAAACAAGGGAACATGACAGTGAGTCTCTATTATAATAAGATGAAGAAGATATAGGATGAGTTGCAAGTGTTGAATGCTTATCCGATGTGTAATTGTGGTTGAATGGAATACTGCACGTGTGAGCTAAGGAATAGAATTGCTGAGTTCAAGTCACAAAAAAATTGATACAATTTCTTATGGGATTGTTTGAGAGTTATGAAAGTGTTCGCAATCAAATCCTTGGCATGGATCTGCTTCCTTTTATCAATCGAGCATTTTATTTTATATAACAGGTTAAGACTCAATGTTAGATTACTACAGTTAATCAAACTATGGATGTTGTAGCGTTTCTTTCTAATCACGTGGGCATAAATAATAAGAAATAAAAGACAGCGGCGATTGATAAGCCATACTGTAAACATTGTAATTCAGAGGGTCATAGTGTAGAGAATTGTTTCCAGATAATCAAATACCCCAATTAATATAAAGGGAAATGAATAATTAGGAAAGGGAAAGCAACGTTCAATGGACATTCAGTTTCTTGTTGTGCAGCAAAAAGGAAATAAGTGGATTCACCTTTTGATTATCATACTAATAACTTAGAGTCTTGTGAAGATACTTCAGTAAGCCCTTTGTTGGTTGAGAATGTGTATCAAGAAGTTTTGAAGCTCATGAAGAACAAACAAATTAGATCTGAGGAGTTCACTGCAGCATCATCTAACTTAATACATTCATCAGGTACTATATCTTTCACTAACAGCTGTTTTAAAGCTATGAATATAGATTATGGTTCATGGATAATGGATACTGGTGCCACTGACCAGATAGCAATGTCAAATATGTAACAATTGTTCATATTTTTCCAAACCTCATACTATGTAATGTGTTCTTTGTTCTTGAATTTACCTACAATCTCCTTTCTATCAATAAATTGTTGCATGATCAGAAGTTAATTGTGACCTTTACACCCACTTCATGTAACTTTCAAAACCAGACAAATAAATCCATTGTTGCTATAGCAAATAAAGTATGTGGACTTTATATACTGGGACCTCAAGCTATTGTTGGTTGTTCTTCATCAGATTTGATAGTTTCTACTGTGAATTCTTTACATTCTTGTAATAAATCTATTTCAATTGAACTACTACATGCTAGATTAGGCTATATTTCAATCTTAAAGTTACAACATCTTAATCTTTTTTCTTCTTCTTAGTTGAAAGATTTCTGTTGTCATGCTTGTCATAAAGCCAAAATGCATTAGCTTCCTTTTCCAAATAGTAAACACAATTCACTATTTGCTTTCTACTTGTTACATGTTGATCTATGGGGACTTTATTGTGTTACTTCAATCACTGGTGCAAATTATTTTGTTACCATTCTTGATCATTTTAGTAGAAGTACTTGGACAATCATGATTAATAATAAAACTCAAGTATTTTTTGTACTTGATAAATTCATCAAGTATGTTCATAATCAGTTTGATATTGCTCTTAAGATTGTTCATACTAATAATGGATCAGAATTCTTGTCATCCATTTGTCAATCCTTGTTTGATCAACTAAGAATAGTGCACCAGCACACATTGACTTATACCCCACAACAAAATGGCAGAGTGGAATGTAGACATCAACATTTGTTAGAGACTACTCGAGCTCTTAAACTTCATGCTAGTTTACCAAAAAAGCTTTAGAGTGAATGTGTTCTTGTTACTACATATCTTATTAATCGAATGCCGATAGCTTCATTAAGCTGGAAAACACCATTTGAAATTCTGTTTGGAAGCAAACTAGAATACACCCATCTTCAAACCATAGGATGTTTATGTTTTGCTGCTAAACATCCAATTCCTAGTGACAAATTGGACCCAAAAGGACTTAAATGCATATTCATAGGTTATGTTCAAAGACAAAATTGATACAAGGTTTTTGATCCTATCAATAAAAACATTTTTGTGAGTCGAGATATCATTTTTTATGAACATATCTTTCCTTTTCAGTTGGCTACCAATTCTACAGTACTAGACATAAGTGTTGATTCTGGTCCTTCATCACGTTGTCCTGATCTGCCCCTACCTGTTTCTTTTGAGTCTTCTGATTATGCTTCTGCTCCTTCTGTAGATTCCATACACTTACCAATTTCTAGTTGTCCTCTCTTTATGGCTAATTGTCAAAAATCTTCTAGCATTAAATGTCCTCCACAATAGCTCAAGGACTATGTACATACTATAAGTTCTGTTTCTATTCCACATACTTTAGCTACACATCCTTATACCCTGTTTGATTTACATACCTTTGCTAATCTCCTACATGATTATACTATTTCTTTAGCTAATGTATTGACTATTCCTAAACCAAGTTATTATTCATAAGCAATTAAACATCATGAATGGATTGATGCTATGAATTTCGAATTATATGCTTTAGAAAAGAATCATACATGGGAGCTTACTGAGTTACTTAAAGGGAAGAAAGCTATTGGCTCTAAATGGGTTTACAAAGTTAAATTTTAAACTGATGGATCTGTTGAAAGGTATGAGGTTTGGCTAGTTGTTAAGGGATATACGCAATGAAGATTATACAAACACATTTTCCCCAGTTGCAAAGTTAGGTTCTATGTGTATACTCATTGCTATTGCTGTTATTCGAATTTGGCCTTTATACCAGGTAGACATCAATAATGCCTTCTTAGATGGGCATATCAATGAAGAGATTTATATGCATTCGCCTCAAAGGTACTCTAAAGCTTCACTAACTCAAGTTTGTCAACTTAAGAATTCATTATATGGACTGAAACAGGCATTAAGACAGTAAAATATTGAAATTTCTAACTTTCTAGTTTAGTAGGTGTTTTCTCAATCCAAAAGTGATTATACACTTTTCATTCATAATTGTGATAATAGCTTTCTTGTGGTACTCCTTTATGTTGATGATATGATCCTCACAAGTGACAATGATCTTGCTATTTCACACCTAAAGACTGCTTTACATTCACATTTCACTATTAAAGATTTGGGTCTTACATGGTTTTTCCTTAGCCTAGAAATTTATCGCACATTTATAGGCCTTTTACTCAATCAACGCAAATACATTTTAGATGTTTTGTTTGATGCAGGCCTTATTAGTTTCAAACTAGTTCTGACTCCTTTGCCTAGTGATTCTAAATTAGACAATGTTTCTAGGGATTTACTAGACCATCCTTTCTTCTACTGGCGTTTGGTTAGCAAACTTCTTTACTTGACTCTCACTTGCCCAGATATCTCGCTTGCTGTTCATCGGTTGAGTCAATTTCTTGGGGCTCCTTAAACACCACATTTGCATAGAGTTTTTCATGTCTTGTGATGTCTGAAGGGAACTCTTCTCTTGGTCTTTTCTATTATGCATCCAATTCTCTTTCTTTACTTGGATATTTTGATTGGGGCTCTTGTCCCATTAATCGCAAGTCAATTCTAGGTTACTATGTTTTATTTAGGACCTCTTTAATCTCTTGGAAAACTAAGAAGCAGCATACTGTTTCCACTTCAAGTACTAAAGCCGAATATCATAGTATGGCTTTTGCTACTAAAGAGCTTCTTTAGGTATCATACATTCTTACGGATTTAGGTATTGATGTTCCTTATCCTATTTCCCTTTATTGTGACAACAAGTCAGCATAGTTGATAGCTTGCAATCCCTGTCTTCATAACCGGACGAAACGTATCTCCATTGATGTTCATTTCACCCGTGATCAAGTGCAAGCTGGTTTTCTTCATATCTTGCATGTTCCTTCTCATCTTCAACTTGCTGATATTTTGACGAAAGTTGTTGCTTCTCCTGTTTTGCATTCTCTTTATTTTAAGTTGGGTCTTCGTGACGATCTAACTTTTGGGGGCGGGGGGTAGGGGTGGGTGTAGGGTGGGGTGGTTGAGATTGTGTTAAGCTTGTATTTATCACAAACAAATTTGTTATCACAAGTTAGTTAGTTGTTTAGTAGTTAGTTGAAGTAGTTGTAGTTAGCTATATTGACAATCCTTATAAATAGTGCATTGACATCAACAAGTAAATAAGAAGTCATTCTTCCACATTGCATCTTAGTGCTATTTCAACTAGGCTTCTTACACTCATGGATCAGAATTTCTAAAGCAACGTTGACATGGTATCGAGCAAAGATAGCAATTTAAACATATCCAAGTTTAATACTTTTATATTTTTTTTATCAATTATATAATTTATAAGGGATTGAGAAAGCAAATTAGACATATCCCTTCAAATGTAGTATTCATATCATCTAGGTTATAAGTGTCGGCACTACCAATAATTTTGCAATAGAAGGCATGAGAGGAGATTTTCACATACCATTCTTTTGACGTTGTACTCCTGGAACTTGATAGGGTGCTTGGAGTAGCCCAATGGATCAAAAGTACCACCGGGGTACTTCTTCTTCTTCTCAGGGTCTCATTCTCCATGTTCCTTTGGTGCTCAATGAAGACAATGGCGAGGAAGTCAATGATTAGGATGGTTGGGAGGGTGCCCCATGGAACTGGGTTGCCCAAGTAGGAGGCTTGGCCTCTTAGTTTAGCTGCACATTCTTGAACTTGCACACAGTAGCCTAATCCCAAGAATTCTGGTACCGAAATTCGTGACTACACATTAAAAATCAACTCAGTCATCCAAACTTCATTCGCTACTCTGTGTATTACTCTTTAAACTACTCTCTGGTGGTCCTAGACGATTAATTGCCTAACATGTAAGGGAACCAAATTGCGACATACACGATGTAAAATGCGCATTTCTAGAAGTTAATGCACCAATCAAATTGCAATGATTGATTCATTAGTCATACAATTCAAATTCTTTTCCCTAATATGTCACACGATTTTCAAAGAAGCCGTTTTGCTCAATTTCTTAACCTGATCCAGTCATTAGTATTCAATCTATTATGCATGTATTCTAAATGGCTATATATACCGTGGCACAGTTACTCTGTCTTATTTCCCAATTAGTGGCAGCCACCATAGCCAAATTACAACGAGGGAAGGGCCCATAGGGGCCTTGGCCCCCCCACCACACCACCACCCACCCCCCCCACAGCCCAAATTATCTCCCGCTAGTTGTAGCGAATGACAGGAAAAAAAAAAAAAAAAAAAAAAGAGTGACAGACCAATGGGCTAAGGGGAACTGAGCTCACGAACATTAAATATGGTGCATTCGATTAATTGACTCCCTATCACTTATAACAACCACTTTACCTTGCATTGAATTGAATTCAATCATCACCATATTGACTCTTGTGGCATTTCCGTAGAATTAGATATATGATAGTTGGTAGTTGCAGGTCAAAGACAAATCAAAGTTACCATGTTCACACTTCCTAGTATCTTTTCTTTTTTCATTTTTTTTCATTTTCAAATTTATAATGCAGGTGATTTCTTTTTCCTCCCATCCATCTCATAATATATTACTGCAACAACATTTTAAGAAAATAGATCTTTTGTTAAGATTTGAAAATTTAAAATATCTTACTTGTACTATGTAAATTTTGAATCAGCCGGTGTGTTCCAATTTTCCTTTCCTCAATAAAAACAAGTAACTCTTTGAAAATTTTCCATGATTCGTTTAATCTATGGGTAAAAAAATAACTTTTTTTTTAATTAACATTTCAATCTTTTAGCAATAGTTTAGCATGGAGAGTCACCGAGACCGAGGAGATGAAAATGGAAGATGATAGCTGGGGGGATATGATTCAAACATTGAATAGGTCGCATGTATCTTTCTATAAAAGATGGAAAGGTAGTGATTTATAATAACGAAAAAATGTAGATAAACGTACTAGTAAGCTGATATTTTAAATTTTATGCTTAAAAAATATTTAAAATGGTATAGAGTCCAAATTCATGTTTTGGCTTAATAATAATAATAGGAGGCAGTTCACCTACAATATGTGTGTAAAAATAAAATCTAGTAAGATTAGATATTTAGAAAATAAGAAATTCTCGGTATGTGAAATGGAAATTGAAGTTGAAAGATGTATAAACTAGTTTAATTATCTATACAAAATGTAGCATTAATACGAAGAGAAAATATTAGGCAGAGAGAATGATAATGGGATTTAAAAAATTATATTAAAATTATATATTTAGAGAGTATAGTTGAATAAAACCTTATTAGCTTAATTAAGGATGGACTCAAGGCTTCATCAATATTGCTTCAATATTATTATTATATAAGAAAAGTAAAGTACAACCTTAAAATGTAAAATGAAAAAAGAAATCATCGAAGTCTAACTCATTACTCTTTCCTATCATAATAGATAAAAATAATAATAAAAATTATAAGAAAAAATAATGTATGAAGTCACAAATTATCAATATAAAAAAAATCCCAAATAAAAGAAGACATAATATATTATATAATAATGAAATTTTCTAACCTTGTCACTAATAAGAATGATGATGCTAATGGTTGCATTTGTGTGATGATGATGGAAAATTGAATTTTTTTTTTTTTTTTGGTAACTCTTGTTCTTAAAAAGATGCTTCTATAGTTTGATATATATATATATATATAGAAAGAGAGATTATCAATAAAAGCTTTTTTTTTTTATGTACAAATTAAGTAAATTATCATATCTATGTTTTTGAAACAATAAGTGGTAGTATTGAAATTAGATTTGAATAAATATTCCTTCTTTTTTAATAATATAAAACAAGAAAATTGAAGTATATAATCAATTTCAATACCTACAACAATTAATTAAGAAACTTAAAAACTTTCGAATCTTAAAAGATCCATTAGAAAATAAAATCTCAACACGATGTTATATAGATACTATTAAATGGTATTTTCAAATACTTATGTTCTTAATATTAAAGGAATAAATTTTGTGCTTTTTCGAAAAAAATTTATATTGTTTACTAAATTTGAATTATGAAACTATATATACATATATAAAGTTTTCAAAAGAATCTATTAGAAAATAAAATCTTAACACAACATAATATAAATTCTATTAGATGATATTTTCGAATATCTATTGTTTTTTTTTATTTTTGATAAGAAAATACTTATCTTCTTAATATTAAAGGAATACATTTAGTGCTTTTCCCAAATTAATTATATTATTTACTAAGATTTGATTTACAAAACTATGCCAATTGAAAATAGATTAAAAAGTGGCTTTATTTATGTGTGCAAAGTTAAAGGAGAAAAAAGGAAAAAGAAAAAAGAATTGATTGAAATAAAATCTAAGAAAAAATGTTAAAGATGATAATTGTGATTCAAAATAATAATTGCTAATCTAATATAATCTATTTCTTTTTTATGAAAGCAAATATTATTGACAAGACAATCTATACATGTAATATCTTCTTTTATTATTTTTCTAGATTATTTATTACATATTTTTATTTTTCCTTTAATATTCTAATTTTTATTGAGATATTTGAATCTTTTTAAATATTCTGATTCTAGAAATTTGAAGTGTGCATGAAATAACTGTTTGAAATAAAGTAACATTAGAAATAATGGGTAATTAATTGCACAATGATAATATTGGAAATAATAGGTATTATGAAACTCCTTTACTCCTTCCACACATGAATAGAAATCTAATTTGTGTTTTAATAATTATTGGAATATGATAGTTATTAAAAGGTTGCGCATGGCAAGGGAAATCATGCATTAAATGGGAGAATTTACCAAGCGCATGGACATTAAAACCTTGGAATTTACTAGGCCTATGGCTATTAAAACCTTGTAATTTACTAAGCGCGTGAGAATTGAGATAAGAGAATTTACTAGGCGCATGGGCAAAGATGGGTAAATAATTTATATTTTTTTTTAAAAAAAAAAGAAACAAACCTGGAAAAATTCAATCCCCGTAAACCCATGCCCTACACACCACCACCACTACCCCACCACACCCCCCCCCCCCCAGAAGGCCTGTCTTTGAGCTTAATATAGATAGATACATAGATATATGTATATATTATAAATACATTATATCATTCATAATGAGTTCTTTCACATTGAAATACCGTATCTTATCACTAGCATTGCAACGTTAACATCAATAAGGTTTGAAATCTTTACTATGTATAGTATAGTGTGTCTTGTTTCGCTCTTGCCTTTTCATTATATAATTATAATTTATTTTTATATTGATATAAGTATCATTTTATCGTGCTACCTCTTATTGTCTCTTCATTATCTTATTCTCTTCGTAAAGGTTCTTTTTTTTTTTTCTAACTATAGCTTTTAATGATTATATGCTTGACTTATTTCACATAATAGTTATTTAAAACATCAAAATAATAAATTTGTAATTCATATAATCAAATATCATCTAACTTATATAAAAAAGCTATGTAGATAATTATATTATCCATGATGTAATCGATATAATAAATTGTAAATAAAGTTCTATGTATGTATCACATATGATATATTATATATATATAATTTGTAATATATAATAGCTAAACCATATAATTGGAAATATGTGTCATTTTTAATACATGCTACGTATTGTATTATCGGCAACATAATTTGTGCTATACTCTATACTAAACATAAATCATAACAAAAAATTATATGTTATGTATCAAGGCACCTAGCCTTAGCAGGGGAATTGTCTTGATGTAGTGTCAACAAACAGTGAGGGTCCAAAGCTACGAAATCCATGATAGCAAATTCTGGCAAATATCAAGGTTACTCCCTTTAATTACGACTTGTATATTTCGGCAATTTATGCACATTCTAATTTTGAAATTAGAAAAGGTCCGTAGCATGAATTACATGAAATTTCACATAGTATTAATGTTCCCTAGCTGCTTATAAGAGACTTTTATGAGGTTATATCCAATAATGAAAAGTGGGATAAGAGAAATATTAACCAATTCCATGTCTAAAGGTATCAAGATTGTATGGATGCTTTTGGTATGATCGATCTAGGTTTTGTTAGGTGTAAGTATACCTAATCAAGGAGAACAAAGTCTCTAACAAACCTTATATAGTTAAGAATAGATAGAGCGTTAGCCAATTATGAATGGAAAGCTCTATTTCTAGACGCAAAAGTCTTCCATTTATCGAATTCTAGTTCAGATCATTGCCTACTGCTTTTGAAATCTCTTCCCTCCTTCGAAACAAGGCCGAAGGATCTTAGGCCTTTTTAATTTCAACCAATGTGGTTGGACCACCTGAATTTCAAAAGGTTTGTAGAAACACACTGGCATTTATCTTTTGAGAATTTAATGACAGAAATGAATTCCTTCATTGGAAAGCTAAGAAAGTGGAATAGAGAAACCTTCAGAATCATTTATATAAAAGAAATATTTGCAAGGTAAAATTGAAGACATTTGAAGAAGGATTAGATGTAATGTGAACCAAACTTTATTACATAGAGAAAATTCCTTATAAGAGGCTTTGAAAATAGTCCTAAGTCAAGAGGAGAAGCTACAGGTTGTAAAAGCAAGATCAAAGTGGTTATGGAGGGAGAACTTAACATGAAATTCTTCCATGCTTCAATCTTAGCTATACGTGCAAAAGGAAGAATTTTATGACTATTTGATGATGTTGGTAACTGGATAGTGGATCACTGCTCTTTTGAAGATATGACAACAGACTTCTTTGCAAAACTATTCCACATAGAATGGATTTTCTCCCAGCCAAATGTGCTATGATGGGGGCTAAAATGGGTATCTTTTAATCAGACAATTCGAGTGGAATTAGACAAAGATGTTACGTGTGAAGAAGTTCGGCATGCAATGTGGAATATTGCGAATTCAAAATCCTTAAGAATTGATGGACTTCACTCTCTTTTCTACAAGCAATGTTGGCATGTGGTGGGGTATTTAATTTTTAAAATTATTGATACCATTTGTAGATCAAGGCCTATGCTGGAAAGTATTAATCATACTTTACTAGTGTTGATTCCAAAGAAGGACGAAGCTAATAGATTGCAGGAGTTCATATTACGGCCTGAAGCGATAGAATCATAACAATCTTACTGTATAAACCATTTTAGGATAAAAGTTAACCATACAGCCGCTATCTTAAACCTAATTTACATAAGACGACCACGACTAATTCGCTTTGAAGTAAACAGTTCAAAAATTAAACACGTTATTTGACTATGAAATTATGAAAAATACATATTTACACTAAATAATCTGAGTACGTTTACAAAATTTAGTAACTTAATTATAATCTACTTGAGTAATACATAAATTTGATAATAAAGGCTTTAAAAATAAAGTCCAAACTTGATAGTATATCTAAGCCTTAGTTTCATATCCTTACTCCCCAAGATGTAATAGTTGTTAGTTTTAGGGTAGTTATATGGTTGCTTCTTAATTGGCACCTACAACAACATCTATAATGATGTGAGTAATTAACAGCTTAATAAGTTGAGATGAAGATTTAAAACTATACATCAAATACAAACAAGATTATCAACCAAATTAGTTAGATACAATGTATATACAAGCAAATGTCATCACACAATGTTGTCTGGTTCATCGTAAGATTAGAGTAATTACACCAATTCTAATTCAGGTTGAAAAGTTTCCATATAATGTAACAGCTCACGACTAAACCCAAACTTTTGTAATTAAAACACCACTCCTTCTATGATTACCTTTGAATTATTGACTTCACCCTTATCACAACCTCCTTACCAGTCACTTAATTCGATTAAGGATGAAAAAGGGGCTTATTATGCTATTTAGCATTATTCCTTTTAAAGAGGTTAATATTTGGTCAGAAAACCTTAATGTTTTCTCTAATGGGTTGCTATGTAGGTCCGATTTAGAAGTTTAAGTCATATATTCAATTAGATCAAGTTCAAAGTGTTCAATTATTTCAACAAATCATACAAATACAAGCTAGAGCAGTAAACTAGAATCATACCATCAAACTCAAAAACAAGCACATACAAGTATGCATACAGTCAACTATCTAACAACCACAACTAAGTACAATTTCAAGCCCCCGAGTACTACAAATTAATACTCTAAAATACAATAAACTATTAATTCCAACTTACCTAAACTTCTAGCTTGCTTATATAAAGTGTGACTCACACAAGCTATTGTTGATAATCTCTATAATATGACTGTTGTTTTAGTTTTCCACATAACTACTATAGATATGTTTTATTATGTAATTTAGATTATAATTATCTTTAGTTTATGATCTTTTTATATTTAATGATTTAGGTCTAAGTCTCTTAGAATTACTTTTCTTATTAAACCGGGTTTTGAATTTGTTTCTTATGTTGTTTACAATTTCAGCTTCTAAATTAGATTTTAGTTTACCTTTTTTTTCTTTCTATTACTTTTTGTTTGAAAGTTGTTTAAAGGCCTTTCAATCTTTTTTTCTTACAATTTATTTAATGAGCATAGCTTTTAGTTTAGGTTTTTGACTTACTATCTAATTTAGATCTTACTTCTGAATTAGATTGAATTAGATTACGATCTAGGAACAATCTATATTTAACGTAACCACTTATATATATGTGTATATATATAGATATAACTTTTAAGTCATTAGTTTCTAGTTTAAGATTATGATTTTATTCAATCATTTAAATTTTATATTTCTTATAACCATACTAGTTCTAAATTAATTCTTGATTCAGTTTTTGAATCAAGTTTTGTTTTAACTTTTAATTATTGTTTTTATTTGTAAACCTTAGTAATTCCTCCTAGACTAAAATATGAAATTTATTTAACTATGATTAGGTATCCTAAATCTACGTTTTAGCTCATAATCGGTATTTTGATCAGTACGGTACATTACAATCCTAATTTAAGTACCGAATTAACTCTCGATATAAGAATAACTTATATTTTTGTATAATTTGTTAAAGTTACCTTTCAAACTAGATTTATAATATTCTCTTATTATTATAATATTATCAATTTAACTTAATATTCTTCACTTATCTAATCTTCATATTTCATATATTACCTATTACTACTTAATCTACACATAAAGCATATATCTAACCTCTCCAATATCATAATTTATACCTCTCATCGTCAACTAACATTCTAAGACATCTAAATTCATCCTAAATCAAAATATAAACCAAATTAACCTTAAATCATAAAATTAACTTAATTATTTACTTGTACTCACATTCATTTATTATTACCCAATATGCACAATACACACAATTAATACTTCAACTCCCCAAATATCATCCTACATCAGTAATTAACATCTAAGGATGTTTAATAACATAATAAATCATAATTTTCAATGGATTAACGTTAAAATTATAAAATTAGGCCCATTAATTACCTTTTATGCATGCTTTTGAAGCCTAAAAATTATCTAAAAATTTTGAAAAATCTTTTCATAGAACTATTTTAAATACTCTAAACAACCTATACAAAAATTTTGAGCTCAAAACTATACTCTTAAAGTAATTTATTTCTAAATCGAACAAAACTCGAGTTTGTAGGATTTCTTAAGGATAATATATTTTTAGACACAAATTTATCAAACTAAATTTTTTTCCTAAATCTACATACAAAAATACTTTAGAATAACAAATTTCGTAATTTTCCATAATTATTTAATATTTTTAACAAATAAAAGAAAATCAAACTCACTAGAAACCAACCTTTCCACCACCTCTGGCCACCTTGAGTGTATTAACCTGCCTAGGCGGGCGGTTCACTATATAGTAGTTAGTTTGGTTCCTTCCTAGATTGTCGTTGGATGTAGTCTTTCCTTATAAGCCCTATTTACACTATATTTTTCTAATTTTTTGAAAATTTAGTTTTTTCTCCCTGTTCTCCTTTTCTTAAATTTTTACTGGTTCTAAACTAACCAAAATGAGTTTTGATAGAGGATTTTTAAATTTATAGGGCTACCTTGATTATTTGGTAAATTAATTAGTGTCAATTATCTCTTATCCTCTTCTAATTTCACTTTTTATTTGTTTAAATTTTATTGGTTGCTTTTCTTTCTTCAATTTCCAAGTTGCCATGCCCTAAATTTGAATAAGCTCACATGTTTTATAATTTTCTTGATTTTTTCTTAATTTTTTTTATTAATTTCCTTTAATTATTTAGTATTATTTTAATATATTGGGGGTATTTTAAATAATTTCACGTGTTTTTACCTACATATAAATAGGTATATAGTATAAATAAATATTCTTAAATATTATTTAAGTTATTTTATGATTTTTAGTGTTCATATAATTTATCTCTATCGATTCGTTAATTATTAAAACTTATTTTATACATTTATGATAAATAGTGAATAATATAGATATAATTTAATATTATAATAATTGATTATTTTATTATTTATTTTTTTAAATCCAAACTCATAAAATCACTTTTACTAATATTCTTAACCTTGGTATAAAATTTAGACTTAATCAGACAATTTACTCACTCGCCCTAAACTTTACAATTCAAGCCTCGAACACTATATTGCAAGGCTTACAGTTCAAACCCAGCATATGTATGACAATTTATAAGACCCTAGGAAAAGTTATAGTTAACCTATCATGACCTTAAAGGAGGAGTAGTAGGATTACGTAAAATTTTCATAATACTTGTGCACCCGTAATACGAAAATCGTCTTACAAGTTAGAGAATTACAAAACTCTAATTAGTTAATCTTTAGACTTTCTCATTTTTAATTTATAAACTTATCTTATTATATAAATAACTAAAGACATCCAACAATCCACAATTTCTCAAAACCGCAGAAAATCAGTATCCCTTACCAAACAATGAGATTAGGTAGTAAAGATCTAAATCTTAAACTTAAGAAAGTTATAAAATTTAAATATAGTATCAATAATTATATGCAATAATTCAAACTGCTTACATAGTTTACCTTCAGAGTCTAACTTCTATGCTTCTCAACACTAGTATTCAGTTTTCAGTACTTAACTCTTAACCCATGCCTGATTATCTAGCAATCTGTAAGAGAAGACTATTAGGGAGTAAGCTACATGAGCTTAGTGAGATCTTCCCTTAACCATACAACAAACAAGTTATATAATAATTTAATTCAATCAAATGAATGCATGAATAATCAGTATGTCATACAAATATATATATGTGACTAAGTATTGCATGTAACTCAGATTCAGCGCCCTCCAAAGTCAAGGGTAGAGATACATCGACACAATCAGATCCGAGTATCATACTATAACTTATATAATAATGAAACTCTGTGTTTCATATTCAAAATATAATGGTATATCCATTCTCAGTTTTTGTCAAAATTGAGTTCTACGTATAATTATAAGTAAGTTCACACAGCCCTCACTCATCCTTAAACGAAGGCCTTTAGACTCGACCCTTAGTTAGGCAGTTAGCACCTCCAATGTCTAGTGATCCCGCAAGCTAAGGTAAGGTTATATTGCACGTATATATCATATGAAATCTATAACATCAAATAATCAAACCACGTATAGCTTCTTACTACCTTCGTATAATATGACTGTCAGAATTAGTTATGTAATGCATGATTATGCGTGCATCGAGTTAGTTCTTTCAAGTTGAATAATGTTAGGTCTTATTATTCAATGATTAATAAGGTTACAAACAAATCAATTCCTATCGAATTATTATGCAACAACCAGTACGTTATTATACGTTAAAGTAAATTCATTATCAACAAACCGTATCATATACAAGTATAACCCAACCATACATAATATTCAATTATTAATAATAATTTATTTTCAATAATTACAAACACAAGTAAGTATGAAATAATTAAGAAAAACTTACTTAGCCATAATTAACTCAAGGGTCATAATAGCTTAATGGCAAATCAAGGTCAAGGTCGTAATCACTTGATAATAAGGAATACGGAAAGTAATAAGTTTAGGAATTAAAACTAAACTAGTATGATAATTTATATTATTTACTTAATTTAGCTATTGATTTGCAGAGAATTGTCGATTCGAGCTTTTTATCGAATCGTGTATGACTTTTTCGATTTAGCTTGGATCATTGTGAACTTATAATCCATTTCAATCGCTTTCGAGCATACTTTCTCATAACGAGATTCATTTTAAATGTTGTAACTCACAGTTTTGACTATAATATAAAAATATCACAAAGCTTATTATTTTAACTTAAAAATCTATAAAATATCAATTTAAACTTTTCTTAATATAATTACGATTTAATAATTATTTAGATCGTATAGTTAGTAATTTTATTATTTTGAGTATTACTATAATTACTTATTTTTGAGATTTTAGAATTATTAATTCAAATTTTTCTACTTTATTATTTTTCTAATTAATTATTATTATTATTAATAAAAAAATTAATTAATTTATAATAAATGGTGACGTGCCAACATATGGAAGCGCCACATGTCACCTTTGTACTTTTTCCTATATTTTCTTATTTTGTATTTTATGGTATATACATATATTAATATTTAGTATTATATTTTACTAAATTTTCTAAATTAATTATTTATTATAATTCTTCCTAAAGTTACGATATATTCATATATACATATTTATTAAATTACTTTATTTGTTAATATTATTATTATAGTATATCATATATGTACTATTTAAATATACTCATATTTCTATATATATGATACTATTCATATATGTATATTTATATGTATAATATACTTATGTATTAAATTATCTTAATCTTAAATATATTTTATATCCTATATGTATGAGTATAATATACTCGTAACTTATACTCTATGTACATTATGAACATATAAAGTTATATTGCATATTTATATATATACTAAAATATGTAATACAAGTAATATCATACATAAATACATGTATATACCATCACGTCTAGCATATATGTATACATACAAAATTTTGTAAAAATAAAATACCAAGTATATATACATATATATACCTCATATGGTAAAAATAATAGGTACATATATATATATATATATATATATATACATAATCACACATATGTAAATATATAAAATACTGAATATATATATGTATATAAAGGAAATACCTAATACATATACATATACTTTATGTGTATACATACATATACTATATAATAAAATACTAAATACACATATATATAATACACACGAATACATATGTAAAAAAATACGTGTAGGAAAATACATATTATATGTATTACTATTTGTATCTATATACATATACCATATGTTAGACATAATAATATATATACCCATGCCTACATACATATATATATACATAAATAAAGAAACTACATAATACATATGTATATTTATCTATTCATGCATACATATATGTACATGTAAACAAATAAATAAATAAAATGCATAGTATACATATATATAGTATAGAATACATATATATATATATATATAAAATAAATAAATAACCTACCTAAATCCTTAACAACTTAAATTCAAATAATGGTTGAATCCCTTATTTTCCTCTTCTTCTTCTTCTACTTAGTCTTTTTCCTTGTTCCGATTTTTTGTATATGTGTACTTTGGTTTTTCTTTTTCTTTTTCTGGTTTCTTGACGTGAGCAAGCAGGGGAAAGAAGAAAGAAAAGAAAATAACAAAGAAATTTATAAAGCAAAGAAATAAATCCTTGCATTAATTGAGATAAGATATGTAATCATACTTTTTGATTTCATGTACATAAACTAAACATTTGTAAATTTAAAACAAAAGCAAAGAAAACATGGGCTGCTGTGTGTGTGTACATGGAACAAGAAGAAAAATAGAAGAAGGAAAAAAAGAAAGAAAAGAAAATAAAGAAAAAGGAAAATAAAAATAATTATATGTAAATTTCCAAACATAAATATAATAAAAATAACATTTATAAATTAGTTTTAGAATTTTATGAAAATTTATCAATTTAATTGGCACCCATTACGTTTACAATTTTTATAAGTTATTTTAACGATTTCGTTAAAAATTTTACACGATTATGTGATTTAGTTGATAATTGTAATTGACATTGATTATATCATTATTAAGTGATATTTATATATTTTATAAACTTAAAGTTATAGTTTTAGGGTTTTAATCAGATTCAAGTTTGATTTCAAGTATTTCCACGTATATCGGATTTAGAATTTTTATATGCGATTTAGGTTTCAATTAAAATTTTAGGGTTTTTATTACTCATAATATTTTTAAATTTATAACTTGATAAAATTTTTATTTTACTTAGCTTTATCGACTTCTAAAGTTATTTACAGTATTCGAGCTTAATCCTATGCTCAAATAATTAAATTTGTAACCTCACCTTCAACATATTATTAGCCTAGAATAGTACGGTTTTGTCCTTGAAAGATCTACATAAGACAATGTTATTTTGTTCCAAGAGCTTTTGCATTACTTGAAATATAAAAAGGGTGGGAAAGCATGGATGATCATCAAATTAGACCTGGAGAAAGCATATGAGAAGCATGTGACCGATTGGAGTGGGACTACATACGTCATGTGCTAATTAGTCTTAGCTTACCGGACAAGTAGATAAAAATAATCAGATCTTGTTTATCAACTAGTTCTTTCTATGTTCTTCTTAAGGGCACTATGTTGTAGGAATGTCACCGTAGTAGAAGAGTGCAACAAGGAAATCTAATGTCTCCATACATTTTCAGACTTGTGTTGGAACTCCTAAGTGGATGCATCAAAGAGTTAGTGGAAAATGGTAATTGGAAGCTAATTCTTTTAAGGGGCACTCAAACTGATATATCACACATGTTCTTTGCAGAAGACTTAGTTCTAATTAGAGAGGCTACTGTTGATAATGCGAGAGTGATGCATAATGTTATGAATGCTTTTGGAAATATGTCTGGACAGAAGGTGAATTACGGTAAGTCATGTGCTATCTTCTAGGACAATACATCTGAAAATCGAAAAGAACAGATTTGTCATGAATTTGGTATACAGAGGAATGTGACATAGGGGGAAATAACTTGGCATACCAGTGTACGAGGGGGGTAAGTTACTTCTGAAGATCTACCTTTCCTAGTTGAAAAAACCAAAGGAAACTTTTGAGATGGAAAGTTAAACTGCTGAGTGCACTGGCTAGGAAGCTTTTGGTTACGACACCTCTCCAAAGCATTTGTAATTATCATAGCCAAATGATTCCTATCCCTAACAAAATATCAAAGCAACTTGAACAGCAGTATTGAGATTTTATCTAGGGAGAGAAGGAAAGATAACCTTAGAAAGAGGGGAATAATGGTTGATCAAGAGTGGATTTTTCGTAGGGATAGTACGGAGGACACTGAGCACTTATTCATGAGGTGCCCTACTATAAGGAGTGCATGGAAATTCTTGGGTTAGCATCCCTACTACTAATCAGCCAAACACCTTTCTAAATCGGATCACGAAAAATGCTCACCTTCGAAAGGTTCCATGGAACGACAGTAAATGTCCAAAAAAATGTTGTCTTCCTATTTGCTCTGCTAGGAATCTGGAGAGAGAAATGATTGGATATTTCGTATAAGTGAAAATGTGCAAGATTGGTTAAGGATGGTCCGAAAAGAGAGAATGAGTGGTGGGCAGTTAAGAAACAGCAAAAGAAGGGAGACAATGTGCGAAATTTATCTACTTCCTAGATGCCACCATGCGAGGACTCCATAAAAATCAATTGTGATGCAGTGATGGAATAGAAGCGTATGAAGGCGACAACGGCTATTATTGGAAGGAATTACCAAGGTTGAATTCTGTGGGTAATCGTCAGGAAACTAGTGGGAGTAGCACAAATGGAGGTAGAAATGTAGGCAGAAATGTAGGCAATAGTATATGATATGTAGCTGGAAGTGTCCAAAGGATGGAAAAAAATTATTATAGAATCTAACTGTAAGATGGTCATGGATAATTTTGAAAACGGATGTGCAGATCCTAATTTGAGTTCAATAATTGTTTAACAATGCAGAAAACTTTTAGACAATTTTTCTTTTATTTGTTTTTGCTGGATCACTCGTGAAGCTAATTAAGTTGCAGTTGCACTGACACAGGAGGGCTTCACTTTAGACAATAATTCTACTTTTGATTTTATGTTCCTGTTATGTTTATTGAACTTTGCTGTTTTGGAGTTGACCGGAGTGTTGTTTCTACTTGGCGTATGGGAAGCGAGAATACCCAGCCAGCTGTGTATGGTTGGACTATAACATGGTCATGTTTGCTTTCGTTTAATAAAGTTATTTACCCAAAAAAAAAGAAAAAAAAAATCATAACCAAGGTACTGGGTAAATAAAAATTGTTTTGCTGTTTAATATATTTATCTAATTGAATATATATTGTATCTCTCTCTTTTAATCCTATGTCCATTTCTAATGGTTGCGTCCCTTGCTAACCATTTGAAATCCTTTCATCCAAATTTCTCGGTATGCTCCGATTGTCGATTGTACAAAGATAGTTTCCAAGATCTATTAAGTTGTGCATTATGCTAAATTATTGCATGATGCCTCATTATTGTTTACTAGATATATATTATCGGATATATGTAATTGTGTTATGTCATTGTTTAATATTTGTATTGTTTAACAAGTTTAAATTCAATAGCTGTAGCTAATATAAATATTTTTCTAGTCCTATTTGAGTCCTCGAAGAGATTTTATACGGTATCAGTGTGAGAAAAAAATCTATGGGGTAGTCTAGACCTTGAATTTTAGCAAAATGCTTAAAACTTGATCCGGCGAGGACTATGATATGGTAGAGAAAGTTATAATTGTATGCACACAGTTAATTCCATTCACAAATCATGGTAATTTAATGGATTATATCACTTTACCAACTATGATGTTTGCGGCACTTATGTTGGGTCATATATACTACCCTTGTCTTAAATTTGAGAAATAGTGGTATTTCTTATTTTGAAAGATTAATAAATTTGGATGCCTCCTCTAAACTGCGCTTTCTAAGGTAATTCTTATTAACACAGTTGGCCTCTCTTGAGTTTTACACAAATTACCCAAATTTTATGATAAAAAAGTACTCAATTCAACTTATTGAGTGAACCTTAAAAAGGCCAAATCTAAAGATATTATTTTCCTATCTATATTGTGAAATATATGAATGAATCTTTTTCATATCAAATCCTGAGAAAGTTTATTAAAATTCACAGTTTATGAATTGAGGAGATATCTTGCCATTTGAAACAAGCCTAATTTAGAAGATTTTAACAAGAGATGTAAATTATTAAACAAGGATGCCTAACTTATAAAACTTTCCATGGTTTCCGTACTCTATACATAGATGACATAAAAACTTACGATATTGCACAAGAATTTTATTTGTACACTTTTCCACTTTGTCCAAAGTGAAAGAAAAAGAAAAAAGAACGAAAATAAAATTTTGTTTTCTCTTTTTCTTGTAAGATGGAGGGAAAAATGGTGAAATCTTGGGGATTAGTGTTTGCAATGGTAACAATGATGTTAATGGCTGGTGGACCAGAAATAGTACGAGGAGTTCGAGTCGTTATAGAGTGTAACCCAGCGCAGTGTCAAGATACTTGCAAAAACGCATACCACGACAAGCTCATTAAAGGTGTGTGTAAGCCACCACCTCTAGGGCTCAAGGGGTCACTTTGTGTTTGCTACCATCATTGACAATGGTATGGTGCTGAAATGTGAAAAGAGGTCATGTGAAACAATAAAAATTTTGGCCAAGAGCCACCGTTGGAAAAGCATAAATTTTCTCTGCCCTCTTCCGATTTTGTTGAAGGATTGTTGGTGTCTATATTTATTGTAAGAGATCTAAGAGTTATGATTAGGTTCTATAATCTTCATCTACTCAATCTATCTTCCCCATATTTTATGTAATTATCATGCTTTATCGATACATGAGTTCTTATTTTCTAAAAAAAGTGATTAAATTTTAACTTTTTTTGATACATAATGTTGGTCCCGTATAAGATATCAAGAGGGAGAAAGGAGGAAATGAATTGATATCTTTAACTTTTTGAAATTTTTTCGATAAAATAAATTTTACCTCTCTTAGTAACTTATAATTGTGAACAGTGATAATTTAATAATTAAACACACAGCAATTAATAAAACAAATTAAAAAAGTAGGGAATAAGAATATCAGGCAAAGGTTTTATAGAGCTTCGACCTTATGCTTACTACTCTCTTTAAGCTCCACTACTAGGAATCCGGTCTAGAGCTTCGACCTTTTACTTACTACTCTCTTTAAGCTCCACTACTAAGGATCCGATTTACTTTACCGATGCTGTTCCACTTGATCTATTAAAACAAATCACAAACAAATTACCAACATTTGTCATAGTAACTTTACAACACTCTACTCTACCTATCTAGCTTCTCTATAATCTAGGTCAATATAGATCTACAGCGTATAAATTATCTTTTTTCTATCATAAAATATATAGAGATTACAAGTGAAAACAAAAATACAAATCTCAAACAATTTTGCACTTGAAGGAATTAATACTTATTGTAGAACTTTGATTTGGTGGAGCTCTCTAATGAAGTATCTAAAGAACTTTCTAAAACTTTTCAAAATGCAAAAATTGGTCAAGAAATTTTTTTTATGCCATAATAGTATTTCTTCAGAGTTGTATATTTAACATTTTGAATCTTTTTTCCTTTTATATTGAGATCTTCCAATGACTAAAAAAATTTGAAAATTATCTTCACTTTCATAATTATTCAACCGTTAGAATGCAAATGATAGTCATTAGATATTTTAAGGAGAAGATCTTAGTTATTTGAAAATTCAAAACTAGTTCTTCTTATCTTGTTTAGATCAGATATTCATCAATCTGTAATCACCAAATAAGCTTTGATTTGAATTTAAAAAGATCAACTTTCGTTAGCTATTTTTGGATAAGCCTTGTGTTCAAAATTTGAAATCCCACAAAATCCGATACAACCTTATCCTTATCCTTATCCATTCTTTTATATATCTTGATTTATCCAAATATATTTTCACTTAAAAATAATCCTCATGGATCATGATTCCATCTTAAGTGAAACGAGATTAAATGTATTTTTCTAATACATTCAATCTAGTAGAGCTAGGCCTTGAATAGTCCGAATCTAATTAAAATTAATATTCTACGTAATTTTTCCAAACTAACCTTCTGAAGAGTATCAAACTTCTTTTCTTAGAATTCTTTAAACAAGCTTCTGAATAGCTATACTAATTCTTTTTATAAAAGTTTCTGTAATACTTTCTGAAGATTTTTCAAAATAATCTATTTTCAAACAGTTTGAAGCTTTTGAATGTAACTTAAATATGCAAAAATATAATTTTTGAAAAACCTTCTGTAAGCCAGCACTCTTAAAGATTCATTGGCTTTTAGCCCTTTTTATTATCACTAAAATGTATGAGAGATATCTAATATTCCCCCCTTCTTTTATGATAACAAAAATGTTATTATAAAACCAAATCACAAAAATAATAATAATAATAATAATAATGACATATTCATACATCATGCACAATTTATCCAAAGCAATGGATTATCTAATATAATGTAATATGAGTGCGACTGATTGCGGTTTTCCTCTCTCCCTTTTTATTATCATTCTAAATAAACTCGCCCTTAATCTTTATAAAATATGCAAGTTTGAATATGATAAACAAAATATCAAGTGCAAAAATTGCAATGACATAAGAGATCAATATGCATTGATTAAGGAAATAACATAACTAAGTTCAAAAAGAGAAATAACAAGTCCACAAATTGACAAACAAGACAAGGTTTTTGCTAGTACAAGATAAATAAAAACATAAAAGCAATTATTTTTTGGATCTTTTTATTTTCTTCTTAGCACATAACTTGAATCTACTAGAGTATGAAAGAAGAACTTTATCAGGAGCAGAAGTTGTTTCAAAAGCTATTGCCACAGTATCTTTATCAGATGGTGGTGTAGTATGGATTGGAGCAAATGGAGAAGTGTTTTTGGTGGAGGCTACAAACAAAATTTCAATATGACCTTTAAGGGGTGTCTATTCTTCAGGGTTAAGAATAGGAGTGAAAGCTTAAGGAGTCTTTTCAAGGGACTGTGGTGAAATGATTAGAGTCTTTTCTAAAATTGGAACAAGACTGAATACATTCTAATCGATTGGTTAAGAAGAAGGATCAGGTCCCGGTAGTGTGACAGGAGTATTTGAAATAGGAATAGATGGTTCTTTGAAGGGAAAAAGAGGTTCAGATGCAAGTTCAAAGGTTTGGTGCTATATAGGGGGTTTAGGATCAATAAAATTATATGCTTGGCTAGAAGGATTGGTCTCTAGAACAGACTCCTTAATCCAAGCCTTGAATAAGTCTCTCATACCAATCATTTAATCCTTGACAACCATTTCTACAGTAGCTTTTATTCCTTTAGAGAGCTATTCCACAAAAATTGAGCTCTCTCCTTATTTATATTGAACTGGGTGGCTCTCAAAACTATCCGAATCTCCTTCTAAAACCGTCACAGTAGGTTCTCTAAACTCAATGCCACCTAACCTTCTAATCGGTTTTCCTTTCTTCTTTGGTTCCTTCTTAGTTGGCTCCTTTCCTCTCTTCCTTTTCTTTCCAACTCCTTTTTCCTCAATGATAATGACCTTACTTTTCAGATTTGAAGGATGAACAAATATTCTCCCATTATGTGAATGTCACAATTTGTCATTCACATAAATTCTCATCATCTTAAAGATTCTATCACCAAGCTTGATAGGAGAAAAGGAACAATTTGTCTCTCTTGGAAATTTTAGCTTTTTGAAATTAAAAAGGGCATTAACAAATTTCCATATGGTCTTATATCTACATACTGCCACATGTGTCACATCATTAACTTAACAACATCTACTTGTTTCTTACCCAACATTGCCAATATCACTAATGTGTCTTCCTTAGTCATTAAGGTTACACTACCTTTCCTTGGTAGTACAAAAGAATTAACAAACTTGTGAAGAATTCTTATTAACAATGCAAACTCTATACTAAAAATATCTCTTCCTATCCCCAAATTAATTCCATCATTGAATTCAATAAATATTTGTTCTTTTGTCAACTGTCCTATGCTTTCATCATCATTGAATTCTTTAATGCCAAAGCATTTCAAAATATCCTTCTTAGTGATTTCTATTCTTTATCCTAACACAGTTGATCTCCACACTTCTTAATGTTTACCATCAAGTTTTTTATAAAACTCATCAATCAAATCTCCATATATTACTCCACGTAAATCAGTTAGTCTACTTAAACCCAATCTATCTAAATAATCTTTCCAATAAAAGCCATTCTTCTTAAGGTATTCAGAGTCTAAATAAAATGAGTCTTTAATGGAAAGGCTTTTACCGTTGACTGTGTACCTTTTCTTGGGTTTCTCCTTTAAAGGGGTAATTGTGATCTTAGTTTTGTTTGGCTTGTTCACTTTTTGGGAAGACTTTGATTTCTTCTTAATTGAGGTAGCTTTCTTAGATTTTTGAACAAATTTTCTTGGTCTCGGAACAGGATTAGGTTCTAAAGGATCTCTTTCAAAGACTTTTTCAAATGGTTTTTTTTTTTTTTTAAGGGGTTAGATTCTTTTGAGTCAATAACTTCTTTGGATGAGCTAGATTCTTTATCATTCTAAACCACCTTTTGAACTACTTCTTGGACTTGTTTAGAATGTACCTTAGAGGCATTCTTTTGATTCACTTCTTGAACAGCCTCTTTTGAAGGTTCATCTTGGAGTTCAATGGTTAAGGTTCTTTCAAATGATCTTTGATGTGTTTCGATTAGATTTGATTGTGGGTTTGTGGTTTCTTGTTTATCAAGAACAATAGGATTCTTAGGGTCATTTTGAATTTTCGATTCAACTCCTTTAGCTACAATGCAGTTAGATTTTCTAGGTACCATTGGAGTTGTAATGAGAAAAATACAAGAGAGAGAGAGAAGAATAGGGAAGGTCTTATGAGAAGGAGGAAAAATAAGAAAAGAAATGAGATTCTTAATGAATTTAAATTGCCAATTTCATTAGCAGTTAGCAGAGAATTGTGGACCCATTAGTGACATGGTAATCACCTACTAAGTGGATTTACTTAATGGACCCACTAAGGAAGATTTTGTAAACCCACTAATGAACATGCTAATGCCCATAATGTTTTCGTATCCAGCAGATTTCAAGTGAGCTTGCTCAAAAAAAAAAAAAAAAACGAAACATCCATGTAAAATTAAATGAAAAGCAAAATTAGCAAAAGGGATTACACACACTTAGTTCATTACGAGTGAACTCAAATCTCAATTTATCCAGAGGTTTAGTAAAAATATCAGTAAATTGATATTCAGTTGAAACAAAATCAATACTCACATCATTATTTTCAACATATTTACGTATGAAATGATGCCTTATTTCTATGTGCTTTGATCTTAAATGATGAATAGGATTTTTTGTTAAATTGATAGAACTTGCGTTATCACATTTTATAGGAATATTTTTACAACTTATTCTATAGTCATTTAATTATTGTTTTAACCAAAAAATTTGTGCACAACAATTTCTAATAGACATATATTTAGCTTCTATAACTAAAAGAGCAACTGAAGTTTGTTTCTTGGAAGACCAAGAGACTAATTTAACCCTTAAGAATTGGCATGTTCCTAAAGTACTCTTCCTATCTATTTTGCAACCTGTATAATCAACATCTAAATATCCTATAAGATCAAAATTTTTACTTTTAGGATACTAAATTCCCAATTTTGCAGTGCTTTTTATATATTTAAAAATCTTTTTATATATTTAAAAACTGTAGTTAAGTGTGTTTCGGTTGGTGAATTCTAAAATCTAGGACACACACAATTATTGAATAAGAAATCAAGTCATGAAGCAGTTAAATACAATAAGGATCCAATTAAGCTACAATAGAGTTTTTCATTTACCCCTTTGCCATTACCTGTGATGTCAAGCTTTGTTAAGGTATTCATAAGTATTGAGGAATCTTTGATATTCTCAAAACAGAATTTCTTTAATATTTGTCTAATATATTTCTCTTGGTGTACAAAAATTCCATTCTCTGATTGTTTGATTTGTAATCTTAAGAAGAAGTTTAATTCACTTATGAGTGACATCTCAAATTCTATCTGCATTGTACTTGAAACCAAAGTGTCTCATAAAAAGTGTAGTACCTACTTTTCCTCTTTGAAAGTCATTTTTAATCAAGAATTAACTTAATCTATCATACAAAGCTCAGGGAGCTTGTTTAAGTCCATACAAAGCCTTTCTTAATTTAAACACATGATCTAGTTTGAAGGGATCTTCAAATCTGAGAGGTTAATCAACATATACTTCTTCTTTTATGAATCCATTTAGAAAAGCACTTTTTACATTCATTGGATACAATTTAAAACTTTTCAAACAAACAGAAGCAAATAATAATCTTATAGCTTTCAATCTAGCAACAGGAGCATAGGTTTCGTCATAATCTATTCCTTTTTCCTGTAAGTAACCTTTAGCTATTAAACATACTTTGTTTCTAACTATTTTTCCAAGCTCATCCAGTTTATTCTTAAACACTCATTTAGTTCCAATGATTAACTTGTTTTTAGGTCTTGGAACTAAATTCCAAACTTGATTTTTTTGAAATTGACCTAGTTCCTCCTATATAGCTAAAATCCAATAATTATCATTCAAGGCTTCTTCTACTAAATGTGGTTCAATCTCAAAAATGAGAGCAAATTGATTCTCAAAATTTTGTAAACTTAATCTTGTTCTTATTCTAAATCTAACATTACCAAATATAAGCTCAGGACGATGATCAGTTTTAAATTTTAAAGTTGATGAAGGACTATGAAAGAGTTCAGAACCTTCTGAAGGTTTTTCAACAAACCTAGTATTACCTTCTAAAGTATCTTCTAATATAGATTTTGTTTCGATTCCATCAAGCATTTTAGAAGCTTCTGAAGTACCTTTTGAAGGAGGTTTTGTTTTTCCTTCTTTTGAATTAGGATAAACTATCTTCTTTTTGCTTGAAGCATCTGGTATTTCATCATCTAATTCTTCATGGATTGTTTCCTCAATAAATTTAACATTTATTGACTCTTCCATGACCATTATTTCTTTGTTGTATACTCGGTATACTTTCGAGTTCAGAGAGTAGCCTAGAAATATAGCTTCATTTACTCTCTCTTCAAATTTTCCCAAGACTTTTCCTGTTCTCTTAGCAAAATACTTACAACCAAATGTATGAAAATATGAAACTATAAGTTTCCTTCCTTTGTAAATCTCGTAAGCAATTTTATTTGTCAAAGGTCTTATATATACACGATTAATGATATAACAAGCTGTTGAAGCTGCGTTAACCCA
Source organism: Lumnitzera littorea (assembly GCA_024138015.1). Classification (NCBI taxonomy): domain Eukaryota; kingdom Viridiplantae; phylum Streptophyta; class Magnoliopsida; order Myrtales; family Combretaceae; genus Lumnitzera; species Lumnitzera littorea. The sequence goes on along the minus strand of JAMXBB010000005.1, from coordinate 105,901,479 downwards.
AAAGTGATCAGCTATATTACTTTTATTAAGAAGAGTTCTCGTTATTTCTTAGATAGTCCTATTTTTGCGTTCAACTACTCCATTTTGCTGCAAAGCATAGGGTGTGAAAAAGTTATGGATAATGCCTTTATCTTCACAAAACGAAATGAAATCAGAATTTTCAAATTCTTTGCCATGATTAGTTTGTAATCTAATAATAGAGAGGCCTTTTTTATTTTCAACTCTTTTTGAAAATATTTCAAAACTTTTAAAAGCATCACTTTTATAATGCAAAAATAAGATCCAAGTAAATCTAGAGAAATCATCTATTATGACAAGACCATATTTATTTTTTTCCTAAACTTAACGTGCAAGTAGGGCCAAAGAGATCTAAATGCAATAATTCCAAAGGTCTTTAAATAGAAATAGCTTTCTTACTCTTATGAGATGATGAATTCATTTTATTCTTCAAGCAAGTCAAGCAAAGAATATTTTCATGAGCATGTACCTTAGGTAAACCCAAGACTAAATTCTTTTTGGATAAATTCTCCAGTTGATGAAAATTCACATGTCCTAGTCTTTTGTGCTAGAGCATAGCATTATCATTTATGGAAATAAAGCAGTTTTCAGATGATACTTCAAATAGTTTAATTTGATAAACATTCTTTTTCTTGAAACCTTCAAACAGCTTTAAATCGTCTTGATTAAACCCAACACATTTATCATGTTCAAAAACTATTATGTATCCTTTATCGCACAACTGACTTATACTTAATAAGTTATGTTTTAATCCTTTAACCAGCAATACATTTTCGATTGAATCAGGTACCAAACCAATTGAACCTACCACAATTATTTTATCTTTACCATTGTCACCAAACTTCACATAACCATCATCTTGCCATTCTAGATTTGTGAACAACGAAGCATTATCGATCATGTGTCTTGAATATCCATTGTCAAGATACCATGTTCCTTTTATATTTGCTTCGAAGTCCTGCACACATTAAAGCATAATCAAATCTATTTAGGAACATAGTGAAGTTGGGTCCATAGGAATTTAAGCTCGTGTTTTGATTTGTACTTTGGTTATTACTGAGCTTGTATTTTTTGTGAAAACAGGATTTCTTTATATGACTTATTTTATTACAAAGAAAACAAGCGTAAGATTTTTTTTTAGTATACCTGTTACTTACCACTTCTCTTTGGTTTGGATTTTTTCTGAAATACCCTCTGTTCAACCTTCTGTTGTATTCTCTGAATGGATACTTCTTGTTGTTTTAAGAAAATCTTCTATTGTTCTTTCTGATAGGTTCGAACACTTTGTTGTTTTCCCTACTTTTAATCATTTCTTACTTTTTATCTTTTGATTTCATAAAAATTGTTTCTTTCTTTGTCTTAGATATTTCTCCAAATTCAAAACCTAGTTCAGATTTTGAATTATCCATCCTTTGATTAGAAATCAACATTTGTAATTTCTTATCATTTTCATCAAACTTATGAAAGGTGTTCTTAATTGACTTAAGTAGATCTTCCACACCATTTTTCAAATTCTTAATTTCTTCCTTTAAAATTAGATTTTCGTTAACTAAAACTTTACGGGTAATATGTAAACCTTTGAAGTCATTTTTTAAAAAATCATTTTCATCCATTAGCAACTTATTTGCTCGATTAAGTGCATGCTTTTCGATTTTCAATGTTTTAGCCTCAAATTCAAGCATAGATATTTTATTTGTTAACTTGGAAAGGGCTTTGAGGAGTTTGTTAATTTCAGTACATATATTGTTAGGTACATCTAAATCAGAATCAGAATCAGTTTCAGAATCTACATCAGAAAGTACCATAAGACATAAATTAGCTTCCTTGCATTCCTTTAAACCTTCTGATTCCGTTTCTGAATCCTCCAGATCACTCCATGTCACCATTAGAGATTTACATTTCTTCTTAAATTTCTCCATTTTCTTGATCAACAAAGAACATTCATATTTGATATGCCTAGGTTTCTTACATTCATAGCAAATAATCTCCTTTTTGACTTTCTTCTCTTCTTTTTCTTTGATTGACTTCCTTGCATTAACAAACCAATTCTTATTAGTGGTAAACTTTTTAGTAAACATTCTCTTATCCTTTTTCTTGAGCCATTTATTGAACTTTCTAGTTAGTAGTGTCACGTTTTCGTCTTCTTCTTCGGATGAATCTTCTCTTTCTAAATCAATATCTATTTCTTTGGCTTTGAAAGCTACGGTCCTCTTCCTTATATCTTTTGAAATGCCTTTTGATTTGAGAAAATCAGTTTCATATGCCATGGGCTTACTATGTAATTGACTCAATATTAATGTCTTTCAGTCATAAGCTTCTTCTATGGCTGTTTTTTTTTTACATTCCAAATTTTGGAAAGAATTCTTAGCATTTTGCGAACCGTATCTGCATCACTAATAATTTCGCCAAAAGAAAACAATTCATTAGTTATAACAATAAATCTACTGAAGGAGTCTTTGATTTCTTCATCAAGGAGAATTTGAAATGTTTTGTATTGTTAAATTAGTGAGTTGATTCTTGTGTCTTTGATAGTTTCTGTGCCTTCGTAAGTTTGCACCAAAGTATCTCAAATGTCTTTAGCTGTTTCACAAGAAGTAATTAGATAAAATTTAGAACGTACAATAGTACTCAATAAAAGATTTTTAGCCTTTAAATTTAGTTCAACTTTGAGATGATGGTTGGAAATTTGAGATCTCCTATAGAAATAATTTTTGCCAAACTTGATAATTTGATGCCTTCACATAAGTTTCCATCCTGAATCTCTAATAAGGAAAGTTAGTTCTATCAAAAAATGGTGCCTTGCCAAGCTGAACTATTAAACTATCACTAGATTCACCTATGATCTTAAACTCTAAAAAATATTAAAGCAAGACTCTGATACCAATTGTTGGTCTCGTATAAGATATCAAGAGAGAGAGTGAATTGATATCTTTAACTTTTTGAAAATTTTTCGATAAAATAAAATTTACCCCCCCTTAACTACTTATAATGGTAAACAGTGATAATTTAATAATCAAACACACAACAATTAATAAAGCAACTTAAAAGAGTAGAGAATGAGAATATCAGGTAGAGATTTTATAGAGTTTCGACCTTTTGCCTACTGCTCTCTTTCAACTCCACTGCTAAGGACCTAGTCTACTTCATCGGTGCTGTTCCACTTGATTTACTAAAACAAATCACAAAAAAATTACAACAATTTATCACAATGACTTTACAACACTCGACTCTACCTATCTAGTCTTTCTACAATCTAGACTAATACAAATCTACAACATATAAACTATCTTTTCTCTACCATAAAATATAGAGAGATTACAAGTAAGAACAAAAATACAAGTCTCAAACAGTTTTGCACTTGAAGGAATTAGCACTTATTGTAGAACTTTAATTCGATGGAACTCTCTGAAGAAATATCTGAAGCTTTTGTGAAAGCAAAAACTAATCAAGAAATTTTTTTTGTACCACGATAGTATTTCTTCAAAGTTGCATATTTAACGTTTTGAATCTCTTTTCCTTTTATATTGAGATCTTCCAGCAGCTAATAAAATTTGGAAATTATCTTCACTTTCATAATTATCCAATCATTAAAATGCAAAGGATAGTCCTTGGATATTTTAGGGAGAAGATCTCGGTCATTTGAAAATTCAAAACTAGTTCTCCTTATCTTGTTTAGATCAGATATTCACCAATATATAATCACCAGATAAGCTTTGATTTGAATTTAAAAAGATTAACTTTCGTTAGCTATTTTTGGATAAGCCTTATGTTCAAAATTTGAAATCCTACAAAATCCAATACAACCTTATCCTTATCTATATCCATTTTTCTATATATCTTGATTTATCCAAATATATTTTCACTTAAAAGTAATGCTTATGGATCATGATTCCATCTTAAGTGAAACGGGATTAAATGTATTTTCCTACTATACTCAATCTAATAAAGTTAGGGCTTGAATAATCCGAATCTGATTAAAATTAATATTTTACGTAATTTTTCCAAACTAACCTTCTGAATAACCTTCTGAAGAGTATCAGCTTTCTTTTCTTAGAAGTTTTTGAACAAGCTTCTAAAAAGCTGTACCAATTCTTTTTGTAAGAGTTTCTATAATACTTTCTGAAAACTTTCCAGAATAATCTATTTTCAAACAGTTTAAAGTTTTTGAATGTAACTTAAATATGTGAAAATATATTTTTTGGAAAAATCTTCTGTAAGTCTATACTTTTAAAGATTCATTAATTTTTAATTCTTTTTATTAGCATTAAAATATATGAGAGATATTTAACATATAGCAATCTGTAGTCTTAAGTGTTTATTTTTCTCTTATTCTAGTACCCTTTTTTAAATGAATTAATTATAGAAATTTATCTAAGTTGTACAGTAATCTCTTATTACATTAGCTGTATCTAATTTAGGATTGTGTGTACCGATTATTTATGCTACGTGATATCTCGCATAAATTGAAGATATATTATATTTAATATCACAGATGGATTATCTTCATATTAAAGTCTCTTTTTCAATTTCTAAAACTATATACTATAAAAAGTTTTTTTTTTCTCTCTCTCATATGAAATAGTCATTTTCCAATACATACGCAACAAAGTTTCTTACCTCGTAACGTGTCGCTGACTTGTAATTTAACTGTAATTTCATAATTTTTATTTTTTCTATTTCCCTACTTCACATATAATTCCCTTAATTTTCGAGATTTCATAGTCTTCTTAGTTTCACAATGTGTTTCGTAAAAGCGCTTATTCCTTCCAATCCAACTTATTTAATTTTGAAGTCAAAATTTTGTAATACATCACGTAATTTATATTAAGCATAATTTGTAAAATTCCTTATCTATTATTTTACTTAAACTTTCCCTATTTACTGTTTGTTACAAATATTTCACTGCTGTTACATCACCAAAACTTGCTGCATTTTTTGCAATTCGATATATTTCTCATAATTCAATAAAAATTGTGCCATAAACTAGTTAACTACACTCAAACTTTTATAATGACACTGTCATTAGAAAAGTTCATAGTTTTCGTAAATTTACTTATTAATTTCCTAATTCCCTTCAAAATTTCACAGCTAGCCCTGACTGAACCTTTCGCTCAAGGGAAGATATCCGTCTCTTGGTGTTGATACATGCAATTGATAGCACTTTTGCCGTTGGAAATAAATAAATTTTAATTAATTTCATTGTTAACTTTCACTAATCCTTGCTCTTCTTTTCTTTTCTTTTTTTTTCCCCCTTAAAGTTACATGTTACGGAATTCCATTACAATGAAACAGACAGTGAAGTAGACAATTCTGGCCTAAATCCTCTATTCTATTCAGGAAAATAGTTGTTCTACTATTGTCATCGAAACCGGATTCACCGTAATAAAATTGCAGCTATGTCATCTCAACTTATCTATGCTTTGAATTATTTTGCGTGGATATTGAACCCTTTTATTAACAAACAGAGATATATGAATGATAAGGAATGGCCGATTGGAATTTGATAAAGGATTACGCGTGATGAGCTCCGGTATCTTTTGTTGATTATTTGATAAATTTCATTTTTAATGAATTTTTCCAGTTACATATCATGAATACTGAAAAAGTTAATATAAGCCCGATGTTACTACTATAAACAATTCTCGATATACATAATTTATTTCCGCTTTCCATCATGAAGGATTGAGGATTGATCAATTTGCACAATCTATCTTAGGAAAAAACAAAAAAGGCTCTAGGAAGAGCATCCCAATACAAATGATGTTTAGAAATTCCAAACATGAAATATTGTTTTCCTTAGAGATGATTGATTACAAGGAATTTTACAGGGGTTTGGAGGCTAGTATGAATTCTATCTTTTTCAAGGCAAAACTGATCTGGGGATGATAATGTCCCCAATGTTGTTGTGCCATGGGTCGGCTAAGTGAGTGGCCAAGTTCTCCAAGGGTCCGGTGCCAGGGTAAGCAGATTGTTGAACACAGAAACCTACAAAAGCCAGTAGCGCCAAGCGACCTGTAACATGAAATGCGCATAGGAATTGAGATGGCAAATCAAACATGTTCCTTCTCATAAAGTATTCACGTCATCTACGCTATAAAAGTATTGGAACTATTAGTAAATTTGCAATAAAAGGCATGGAGGAGATTTCCATATACCATTCTTGATCTCTTTGACTTTGTACTCCTGGAACTTGACAGGGTCCTTGGAGTATCCCAATGGATCAAAAGCACCACCAGGGTACTTCTTCTTCTCAGGGTCCTTCTCCATGCTCCTTTGGTGCTCAACAAAGGCGATGGCGACGAACTCAATGACTAGGATGGTTGGGAGGGTGCCCCATGGAACTGGGTTGCCCAAGTAGGTGGCTTGGCCTCCTGGTTTAGCTGCCCATTCCTGAGCCTGCACCCAGTTGCCTAATCCCAAGGCTTCTGGTACCAAAATGCCTGGCTGTTCATAAAAAAAAAAAAAACTCATTATAACATGACCGGTCAAGCAAAGGTGAATAGGTATACCTCGGCCATCCATACTTCGGAATTCTTTAATAAAACCATATAAATTATTCAAATACTAAAACTAATTTGGAACTTATCAAAAATTTTCTCTATGCTGTCTGAAAGAATATTCGATTTTACCATATTTTTAGATGAATTGGATCAGATCAATGAATCGTGGACTCAGAGTGACCAAAATGTCAGTAAAGACAGATTTCATTTATTACGTATAAATGCACTTTTAAAGAGGTCAAATATATGCCCCTGTTCTATATTTCTGTGTTTACATGCTCAATAAGATCGGGATTTCCATTAGAATAAATTACTAAAAGAAAAAGAGATTTACCACGGCAAGCATAGCCCATCTGCAGTGAATAAGCTCAGACTCCTTGAATCTCTCCAAGTTCTCTGGAACTTCCCCGAGCCGAAGTGGATCGAAGCCAAAGTCACTGAGGCCAACAAGAAAAAATGAGGAAAATAAAAAAGAAAAATAAACATTTTTATCAACAGGCTCTTCTTAAATCCCAACAAACCTAAATCGTACTTGTTTATCATATGGTCATTCTTAGTAAATTTAAAGAATATGCAACTTTTATATGTACAACAAGGAAAAATTAACTATTGTCCAAAACGTTGGTTGTCTTACCCGGGGGCGGAACCATCGAGGTAAGGAGGCCGTGGCTGGCCGGGCATCCACTCGGCGGACATCGAAAACCGGGAGGAGGCATTGACAACGGTGGTAGGGAACGGAATTGAAGAGTTAAATTTGGATTTTGAAGAAGAAAGGACAGATGGGAAGGCAGTAGTGGAAATGCCACAGCTCATCAATGTATTGGCAGCCATTATTTTTTTCTCAGAAGAACAACCAAATTGCGGTGAATTTCTGAGAAAAAAAAAATGAATTTGTTGAGGGGTCTTATGATTGGAGAGGAAGAAAAAGGAGGTGAGCAACACGGGTAATGTAGCGGAAGAAAGATATCGCCGAATCTAAAAGTTGATTGTAATTGGCTAATGATCCATGAAGTTGTTGTGTCATTGGGCCACGTGTGTTTGGTCAATCCATTGGGATGTCTATGTTGGATATTTGGGGATATGTGTGTGTTTTTTATATGGTGGAGGTTTCAGCTGAGACGAACTTGGATAGCTTGACCACCTACGACTATTACATACGACTATTACATGGAACCCAAAAATAAAAATCACAAGAATGAAGAGGAAAACAAGGTTTTTTAAGATTTCCGTGTGAAATATGACAAGGTACTTAAATTTTGATTTATCCCAGAAAGTTAAGTAGTTTAAGAGGGATAGTGTAAGGAAAAAAATTCAATAATACTAATATGTTACATGAATTGATAAGTGATGTATAAATATAAAAAAATTTAATCACGTGATAGTGAAAGCACTTATTTCTTTAAAGAGAAAAGTATAAAAAAATCCCTATCGTTTACTTACATATACGAATCACTTCTTAATCTTTCATTTAGTTAATTTTAGTTCTTAATGTTTTAATAAATTTATAAAAAAGTCAATCCGTTAGTTTTTTCATTATATACAAACACGTTGAGGATTAAAATGAACTAAATGAAAAAGGTTAAGGACTAATTTACATATATAAGTAAACGTTAAAAACATTTTTATATTTATGTGGACCAATTATATACTAATACGTATCCACAGTGATGAAAAATTTAACAAAGTTAATAAAAAGACTTATTTGATACGACTTGATAAAGTTGAGAACTAAAATGGATTAAATGAAAAATTAATGATTGATTTGTAAAAATACAAAACATTAAGAATATTTTTATACTTTTCCCTTCTTTAAAAAAGTACCATTAATATTTTTATGTATGAAAATTTTATTGATACTTGCATATTACCTATCAATTCACGTGGTATGTTATTATTATTAAAACTTTTCTTGTGTGTATAATTCATGAGTATATGATGCATGAGTTTTATTGAAAATAAATTATGATTTATTCTTTTTTTTTTCAAAGAAAAAGGTAAGCGATTAAAATGATGGTAAAATCTAGTATCACACATTCTAAGCCATGGTTAAGGCACCCTTGACCCAAAAACACATGATTATTATTTCTAATAGATTACGATCAATTCCATCTTCATCATTCCTCATAAAAAGTAAGATTAACTATTTAAAACAACATTTTCTCATCTATTATATGATGATCGTCATCTAATCTACTAATGCCAATTTAACAAGCAATTAGATTTGTGTTGATCAATATTTGTGTGAGTATCTAAACGAACTATTTGAATAAATAAAATGAAAAAAAAAAAAGCAAAAGATGATAGTGATCATCAAAGTAAACATTAGCCAAATCTTATATTAAGTTACTTGGTTTGACTCCATATTACTTCTAGCTTGATTAGATTATAATTATGTTTGAATTGGAGTTCAGTTTCAACCTACTTAGCTAAATAGATTTTGTCAATTTTAAAATTATTTCGTTCTTTTTGAAATTGCTTGTAAGAAATTTAACCATAGAATAATATAACATATAATTTTGCAAAAACCAAAGGCAGTAAGAAAGAGAACATAGAAATATATGGTGGAGTTTGATTGTACTTGTATGCTCTCTACTCTTTAATTAAAATTACATATATATTAAGTAGTGACACTCCCTTCGATGTCACAGAAACAAGTCCCTCTTTTGATTCTACATAGAAGATATGCAGATTACTTTTGATTTTTCACAAAAGTTATCCCTTTCTTTCCACAGCAAACCAATCTAAGAATTTAACGTGAAAATTCAATAAATGCACTATAAGTGATCTTAAAAAGATCAAAAAGTAACTTATGTAGATCGAGTCACACACAAAATACTCTTTCTTGTTAAAATGAGAGACTTTAAATGATCAACACTTTTTTTTTTTTTTTTTAATTTTGCATCTCTAACGAAGTCGTAAATGACCAATACTACAAACTTGTATCGTGAATATGATTCTTAAAAATGTAAGAATGCATTGATTGTGTCTCTTGAACATGTCGTTTGTCTTATATACTTGAAGTTCAACAGCTCAATAGTATTAAGGATTCCGTATGCAAAATCTATTCAAGAATCCAATTGATATTCAAAATGTTTCTACCTAAAGCTTAGTTAAGTATTTAATGTTTAAAATCGTTTCTTCAATTAGGCAATATTTGTCTCTCCTGTTGCACTATCCGTTGCTTTATAACAAAAGCAGCAGTGGTCAAATATAACAAACTTAAAACCATTGTCTTGGATCAACAATGGTCAAATGTAATGGACTTAAAACTGTTGTCTTAGCTATAAGACAACAATTTTATGGACATCAGTTACAAGTTATTGTCATTGCCGATAGCATAAAATGTCATAGTATTGGCAACATATCTTATGATTTGTTCGGCTTGAATACTAGCCTTTCGTGATTTTTGTCAACTTTCTATCAAGGATCACAGGTGGAATGCCGCATTGGCGAACATGGATTGCTTATTGTGTCACTAGCTTAGAAGATTTAGCCTTATTTTTATTTTATTAGTTTGTTATTTGATCGATTAGTAGTTAGATTTAAGAGTTTATAGTTTTATCCATATCCTAATTAGCAACTCTATTTTTATGCCCTTAGGGTTTATAGAGCTTGCTTTATATTCTTTACTATTGACATTACTATTTAGTTTTGACTAATGAATTATAAAAACCTCAAAGTTATCTTTAAAACCCTATCTTATCAATTTTTTGACTTGAACTTTGGTTTAATCGATTATATGTAATATCAAGTGATTAGATCAAAATTTCTCATTTTATATTAATTTTTTTGACCAATTACATTGTATTACAATATTAGGGGATGAAAGAATCAAACATGGTAGGTCTTGATGAAAGACTGATGTTTATTCCACTAGGTTATAATAGCCTTTACCCTTGTGTAATATATATATGCTTATGTCAGTTAAATTAAACGGACCCTCGTTTAATTTAATTGTGATGCATTATACTGATAATCAAATCAATTGTATTCTTTTAATTCTCAATAAGACAAAAACCTAAAAGAAGTATTAAAATGACCAAAATCATAAAAATCCAACAATTTTAATTATGGTTAATTTATTAGCTTGCATATGCAACTAGAATGCAAATTTTCCATCCTATCAACCTTTCAACGTATACATAACATAATCACCTTCCCATCTTATGGCACTTCATGCGTAGGAAAGGCCTTCTCCATCTATTATAATGAAAATGGATGTTATGAGATTAGAAGATAAAAACTTCTAAACACCTAAAAACCAAAAGGAAAGAGAGGGGAAAAAAAAAATCTCTCCTACGAAGTATAGCGAACTACATAAATTAAAATAACACTAAAAAAAATGCACAATTTGTGTTAACACTAAGAAGAACCAAAGAAACAATAAAGAAATGGTGGAGAGATGCGATGGACAACACTTCTAATGATAGAATGATAGGATTAGATATTGTAACACAATAGTGTATAGTGTATCTCTAATGTAGGAAAGTTTGTTTTATATCAAAGATAGGTATATTATGATTGGATTGAGGGAAGGAAAGGAACTTGAAAGGAAAATTTTACTTTTCCCTTATTTGGAAAAGAAAGGGAAAGGATGAAAAACTTTTCCTTGGCCAACAAAAAATAATTATCTAAATTTGGAAAGAATAAGAGAGGAGTGCAATAAAATGATAAGTTTACCCTAAGATAGAAATATAAGGATGTAAAGAGTCATTTCGATAATTGGACTTTTGGCTTAATTTAATGCTATAGACTAGTTTAATAGGCTTATGACAAGTCTAGAAAATCCATCCAAAATAGGGATGTTTTAAGAAAATACAACTTTGAAGACTTAGAATAGAGACTGTTAGACCAATTATTTAGCTCTTAGCTTTACTCGTTTGACTTATGCGCAAAAAGTGAGCTCAAAAGAGGTCTTTATGAGCCTGTTTAGACTTTATTTAGTGTCAAAAGGAACTATTTGAACATAAATAAAAGTCATGGGCTTTTTAATTATTAATGAGTTTATATTCTTTTATTATAAGTCATTAGGCTTATTAAGAGCCCATGGCCTAAGCTCGTGGTCTATGTGAAGAGAAGGAGTGAATTTTAGCTACTAGATCATCCAAGGCCATTAACCATTGCCAATAATGCCAGATCTCAACTATCCATCTCAGTGTAATCCAACGATTGAAACTTACCCCTAAAATCTATAAATAAGAGACTTCTCCTCTTATTTAAGATCATTCTAAACATTGTCTAACTAGAGACAAATGTGAAAACTCTATTTAAGTTAGCTTAAGAAAGATCAAATAAGTTACTTTGTACAAAATGAAGCAAGAACATTCAAAAAACACAAGGCTTCATATTTTGTCACACACGTACAAGTGATCAAGTTTGCTCATTCCTCCTCCCATGGATCTCTCCATTTCATCCATACATGTGTCATTAGATCAAGTGATCTCCAAGCATGATCGATCACTAGCATAGCACATGATCGATCACTAGCGGCAATCTCACCTATATTATTTAGTGAATCCACTAAGGAAAGATCACTTACAATTAATAATGTCACACACCAAACATACCAACTAACATGGCAAAACTTTCAAAGTTCATGAGGCTAATCCTACAATCACTCAATAAACTTTAACATCAGACAATAACATAATGCTTGTGAATGTGCAATAAACATCTGTTGTTGAGACATCCCTAATTGTCCAAATTATGTACGAGAATACTCGTGTTCTCAATTAATTCCTGGCCTCCTTCGCATAATTTCTATCTAGCATGGCATCTGTTACTACTATTAACCCAGCAGGTCTTCAACCTATAATGGTTCTCTCTATGTCATTCACACAAATCACAAGAATCGCTTCCATTGTTGCTACTGGTGCCACAATACCATTTACTCTACAACAAGGTGTCGAACCCTATTTTAATTTTTCCTAATTTATTTTATACTAAAACTAGCTTACTTAATATAAAATACTTGACATTAAATTAAAGAAAAAAAAAACATTTTTATTTAAAAAATATTTCTTTAAATTTTGAAAATATTTTAGGAGTTGTCAACTAGTTAAACTAGTAAGAAAACGAATTAGGGTTTTTTGGGCAAAAGAAACCCTAATCAAGTCACTAGGCTGCTAATTTTTCTAAAAGGAATATTCTTTAGAAAACTTTAACCAAAAAATGGGTCTAATGCTAATTTATTAAGACACTTGTCTCTGTATAAAAATTTGAAAAAAAAAAAACAACTAATGGACCTCTGGTTTTAGAATTTCTCTTAAAAATGTGAAAATGTGCAAAAATATGAAAATGAATTTATTATTATTTTTTATTATCAAATTTTATGATTGCCCTAAAAATGCATATATACTTGCTAATCGAAATCAAACCGACAATAATTGTAATTTTTTAGAAAACATTAGTTGGTTGAGAAATTTATTTATGAAAGTAGGTTAAGTTTATGATTTTTTTTAACTGATTCATTTTTATTAAGAAAAATCCCTAAAATCCTTTTTTTTTAAATTCCCAATTTAAAAAACTTAAAAATCTAATTTTGAAAAGACCTCAAATTAAGATTTTATTTCATGAAAACAACTAAGTAACAAAAAACAATTTTTCTAGAAAAATCCCTAAAATGCCTAATTTGTTTTTAAAAAAAATGTAAATTTAACGAAAGATGCAATTTTTACCAAAAACTCCTAAAAATGCAACTTTAATGTGAAAGATGCAAATCTTCTCTTTAAAAATATGAATTTTGACAAAAAATACAGTTGCTCCCTAAGATGCAATTTTCTAAAAAAAAATGGAATCTTTTTAAAATTACAATTTTATGCAAGAAAACAATGTCAATTTTTTGCAAAAAAACAAAAAAGTGCTTTATTCAATATGCCAAAAAATATTTTCTATGATGAACATGCAACAACATGTAGACACTACTAACATATGAGAAATAATATAAAAACCTATAAAGAAAACCTCAAGTTAGAACCTATTCAACAAAATAATTAAACAATTCTAAGCAAAACTAATCTTATATATATATAGCATGCAAACTCTAAAAAAAGAGTAATGAACATAATAAATAGATAAACAAAAACAAATAATAAAGAACTACTACGAAAAATCTACACAAGGAATAAAATAAGTTAATATACTTTTACTAAATTTAATAATACAATGATAAAAAAAAAAAAAGACTAAGAGATTAAAACAAACCTACCTTCCCTTATACAACGAAGAGGGGGTCAAATCCAAGGAAAGATTTGCGCGTGGGTCAGGTTGGACTTAGACAATCTAAGTGAGTCCGGTCAGGTGAACTTTCTCCATCTCTTATAATGAAAATGGATGTTATAAGCCTCAAAGATAAAAACTTCTAAACACTTAAAAAACCAAAAAGAAAGGAAAAGAAGAAAAAAAAAAATACTCTTACAAAGTATAGCAAACTACATAAATTAAAATAACACTAAAAATTGAAAAAAGAAAAAAACCCACACAATATGTGTTAACACTAAGAAGAGCTAAAGAAACAATAAAGAAATGGTCGAGAGATGCAATGGACAACACTTCCAATGACATGAATGACGGGATGATCTTGATATTGTAATACAACATCGTGTTATATGTCTCTGATGTATAAGGGGATGGTTTATATTAAAGATATGTATATTGTGATTGGATTGAGAGAAGGAAAGAAACATGAAGATAAATTTTTACTTTTCCCTTATTTGGAAAAGAAAGGGAAAGGATGAAAAAATTTTCCTTGGCCAACAAAAAATAATTCTCTACAATTTGAATAGAATAGGAGAAGATTGCAGTAAAATAATAAGTTTACCCTAAGATAGAAATATACTTTTGAGATATAAGAATATAGAGGTTTATTTCAATAATTGGACATTTGGCCTAATTTAATGCCATGAATCGAGTTAATGGGCTGATGACAATGCCTAGAAAACTGGACCAAAACAAGGATGTTTTAGGGAGATATGATATAAACCCCGCAAATTTAGCTATTTGAGTGTAAGATTAAGCTCAAATACTATAAATAATTTTAAGATTCAATAAGGTCAAGTAAGATAGAAATTTTATTAAGTTATAAATTTAAATATATTATAAATAATAAAAAACCCTAAAATTTTAATTAAAACCTAAATTGCGTACAAAAAACCATAAATACTATGTATATGTAAATACCCAAAATCGAACTCGAACTTGACTAAAACCCTAAAATTACAACTTTAAGCTTATAAAATAAATAAATATCACTTAATAATAATATAATCATAATCGATCACAATTATCGATTAAATCGCTTAATTGCATATAAATTCTAATGAAAACGTTGAAATAACTCGTAAGTATTATCAATATAACGGGTATTAATTAAATTAATAAATTTTTATAAAATCCCAAAATTAATTTATAAATATTATTTTTATGATTTTTATGTTTGGAAAAATTACATATTTTTATTTTTCTTTTTCTTCCCTTTTTCCTTCTTCCTAATTTTTCCTCTTGCTTCCACATGGAACCCAGTAGCCTACGTAATCAATTTTACTTCTCCAGGTGTTGTGTTAGTAAAACAAAACCAAATGTAATGATTAAGTTGTCTTATCTTCATAAATGCTAACATCTAATAAGATTTGTTTCTTTGCTTTATTCTTTGTATGTAGTCCTATTGTTATTACATTTTGAATGTCTAGAAATCCTAGAAGCAAACAAAACCAAAAACCAAAAGAAAAAAAGAGAAAAAGAAACAAAGCCAAACACACACAAAACTGAGAAAAGAAAAGGGGATTAACCAAAGCCATTATTAAGAAGAAGAAGAAATTAGGAGAAATTAAATCAAGTAAATTACTAAAGTAATTAGGTAAGTATTTATTTATTTTTGTACATGTATATATACTCTATAATATGTACATGCATATTTAGTATATATTTTTTTGTTATTACATCTATGTATGCGTAAATATATATGTATATTATACATAGTATAAAGTATGTACATGTATGTGTATATAATATATATATTATGTATTTTCCTATGTGTATGTATGTACACGTAAATATATATATGTGTATATATACATAGTATTTTTTTAGATATATTATGTATGTGTAAATTTGTATGTATATGTGTATATGTACATAATAATTATTTTATTATGTAAAACATACATGTAGATATACGTATATGATACATATGTACATATAGTATGTATTTTTATATTGATATACATATGTATATTATTTCTTTATGTATATATATATATATATATGTATATTAATAGGCATGATTTTATATATGTATATATATACGTAGTATATATATTATATGATATATATATGTGTGTACGTTTATAATAGTAGGTATATGTATGTATATTTATACTTAGTATTTTCAAATTATAAAAATTTTTGTATATTTTGTATATGTATAAATGATGGATGTGTTATGTATATTTAATAATATTAACTGTAGTTAGTATTTTTGTATATATTTTTGTATATATACATATAGATAATACAACCATATACATACATATATATAAAAAGTATAAATACGTGTATATTATACTTGTACATAATATATAATTAAGATTAAGATAATTTAATACATAAGTATATTATACATATAAATGTACGTATATGAATAGTATTGTATACATAAAAATATGAGTATATTTAAATAATATATATACAATATATTATAATATTAATTTAATAAATATATATGTATAAGAGTACCATAAATTAGGAAAAAGGATAATAATTAAGTAAATTATAAAAATTAATAAAATATAATAATAAGTATTTATACATAAATATACTTATACTATAAAATACAATAAGTAAGAAAATAATAGAAAATTATGAAAAATTCATAAGGGTGATAGTGGTACTCTCACACGCTGCCACGTTATCACCTATATATAAATTAAGTAATTTTCGTAATTAATAATAATAATATTAATTAATTAATTAGAAAAATGATAAAGTAGAAAAATTTGAATTAATAAATCTTAAATCTTAAAAATAAGTAAAAATAAATAATTATAGTAAAATATATCTAAAATAAGAAAATTACAAAAATATATTATACAAACAATTATTAAATCATAATTATACTAAGAAAAGCCTAATATGTTATTTTACAACTTTTAAAGTCAAAATAATGAAATTGTGATATTTTTAAATCACAATCAAAACTGCGAGTTACAATATTCAAAACGGACCTCATTATAAAAAAGTACGCTAAAAAACGATCGAAATAAACTCTAAGTTTATAAATATTCGAATTAGATAGAAAAAGTTATGTGCTATTAACGAAAAAACTCGAACCGAGCATTTCATAAGAATAGATAACTAATTTAAGTAATTAATACTAAATATATGAATAGCTTAGTTATTCTACTTAGATACTTATTACTTTAATATTCCTCAAATGTCAGGTGATCCTAATACAGATACTGACTTATCTAATGGAATATTACTACTGTTAACAGACTGAATGACCAAGTGAGTACTCTCAATGACTCTACACTTGTTTTGTGTTTATAGCTAATGCATATAAATTAAATATTAATAACTTGATGCATGAGGGTTCGGGTTATGCATGTGTCTAAATATTGGTGGTGTATTGTATAAAATGTTGTAAAACATAACAACTGAATAATTGACTGCTTAATTTATTACTGCATAATTGAATGGTTTGTTGATATTGATTCATCACCTCATAAATTGACTTAATCACATACGACTTAACTAAAATTATATTGATCGTGCATAAAGCATGAACATTACATATAATGTTCCGGTCGTTACCTTACACGGTTGGTAATGAAGGGTCTTGGAGGGATTGGATTCTCACATGATTTGATTAGTACAGTGTAGGAGCATTAGTACAATAAGATCCTATCCTTGGCTTATGGGTTTTACGGATACTGGAGATGTTAATTGTAGGTGGCTGGGGGTCATATCTAGAGACCACTACTGTAGGGTGTGAGTGTGGACTATAGAGGTCACCTCACCGCTAGACTTAGGAATTCGTATATTACTGACTGTTAAGAATAAAAACCTATTTCGTGAAACAAGGAATTTCTATATATATTTATATATAGTTAAAAACCCAAGAGCTAGAGCCAGGTTATAATTGGTGCCAATGTATCTTTAATCTTTACTTTAGAAGGCGTTAAATCCGATGTTGTATGCAGCACTAATCAACTGTATATATATTATTTGGCATACTGCTTATTCATGTATTTATATGTTTGTCAATAAATTGTTTGGTAACCTACTTGCTAGTATAATATGAGTGATAACTCACTAAGCCCCTGTAGTTCACTTCTTAATAGTTTTCTTTTGCAAGTTGATAGACAATTGAGCATAGGTTAAGAGCTGAGTATTAAGTACCAACATCGAGATACATAGAAGTTAAAATTTGATGATAGTTTGTATATTTGGTTTGAATTATTATATATATATAATTATTAATACTATATTTAGATTTTATAACTTTCATAAATTTAAGTTTTAGAATTTTATTACCTTATCTTAGCATTTAGTAGGAGATACCAATTCTTTACGATTCTGGTGAACTGTGGAATATTGGATATCCATAGTCACTTATATATTATAATAAGTTAATTAAACTAAAAATAAAAAACTTTAGTAATTAATTGTTTAAAGTCTTGCAATCTCTAACTTATAAGGCGATTTATTGATCATGGGTACACACATGATATGAAAATTTTAGACAATTTTGCTAGACCCCTCTTAGGGTCATGACATATGACTAAGAAAGCTTGAAACAAGGATCGTTACATCAATTATTTCACTCTTAGCCTTACTTGATTGACTTATGCTAGAAAAGTAGGCTCAAAAGAGGTTTTTCTGAGCTCGAACTTCATTTAGTCTCAAGAAGAGCCATTTAGACTTAAATAAGATTTATGGGCTTATTTAATTATTAATAAGCTTATAATCCTTTATTATAAGTCATTGGGCTTATTCAAAGCCCATGGCCCGAGCTCATGGTTGATATGAAGAGAAGGAGTGAATAGCCACTAGATCATCTAAAGTCATCCAATAGTTGCTAATAATTCCAAATCTTAACCAATTATCTCAGTATAATCCAACAATTGAAACTTGCTAATAAAATCTATAAATAAGAGACTCCTCCTCTTATTTGGAATTATTCTAAGAATTAGCTAACTTGAGATAAACGTGAAAACTTTACCAAAGTTACCCTAAGAAAGATCAAACAAGCTACTCAATGCAAAACGAAGCAAGAACATTTAGAAAATATAAGGCTTCATCTTATGTCATACGCATACGAGTAATTGAGTTTGCCTATTTCTCTTCCCATGGATCTCTTTATTACATACATACATGTGTCATTAGATTAAGTGACCTTCGAGATCAACCATCATGTGCATAGCATGTCATTGATCACTAATAGCAACCTCACCTACATTAGGTTTTGTCCATTTTAATGATGTAACAATATAGGGGGAGATTTGTTGTTAACTAATATATAGTTGTATACTACATTTCATTACATCTAACTCACATATAATTGCTTTGATTTCTCATGTATATATGCATATATTTTTGTTGCGTTTGTGCAAAAAGTATGAATTATATTATAAGTTATAAAGTAGGACATATTTGAAATAGGCACATTAAGTATCACATTGTATGTAATTTTCATGCGATACATCTATACTTGATCTATATAATTGATTATATTGATATCAATGACCATTTATGGGTCTTGTCACTATAGATAATCATAAAGACCGCTTTGGTCTTATTTTAATAATTAACAAACTAGATTGTTTAGAGATAAGATGATATAAATAATACAAGTTGAGCTCATAAGGATTTTAAAATATATAATTGCCAAATGATATATGTGGCATAAGTGAAAGATTGTTATAATTTTATGAGCCACCATATCAATTAATTCTATATTATTAATTGTCTAATCGAGTTAAGGATAGGGCTGACAATTCATGCTATTATGTAGTGTCTCATTTCCATGTTTAATCAAGTCTATACCCTTAACAAGTGATATGACCTATTTATTAATCGTATATGAAAACTTAAACTTACAATCTAACCTATTAAGCGTATCTCTTGTCTAGGTTGGACACATTTATATATTGAAAAGTTATAAATAAATTTATAAAATACTTATAGATATAATGGAAAAAAGACGATAATAATATTTAAATTTCACAAAAACAAATGATATAGGATCTTGATACTTAATGTAAAATAAGAATCTCGACAAAAGTCATAGTGAAATAAAGTCTTATCAAATATAGGAAATTCAAAAATTTAAGTTTCATAATATCACTAAATTAAGCGAAATCATGACTTAAATGGATATTATTACTAGTATTAATTTCTAAATTCATCACGTTGTTTATTAAATCTTTAAGTGAGATAGTTAAAGAATTTACATATAGATTTGTAACTTTTTATCTATTTAAATTACAATGCAATAAAAAAGAAAGAAAAAAAAAATAGCATAGTTAGAGATAGTGAAGATCATACTTTTAGCTAAGACTTTTAACTTAGAAAAACAGATTTGTGCAACAAAATACAAATATAAAAAAATATAGAGTGTACCTCATATCCAAACTTAGAAGTTGGACACAAACCTGAACATGAATTTAAATGGATCTAGATAGGTTAAACCCGTTTGTATCTCACATTGATTCTTCTATGTATGAACTAATTTAAATTGTGTCATTTCATGTTAGATTCATGTTAGGGTGTTACGGTTTAGGTCTCAAATCGCTAGTACTAGTTAAGGAGTTAAGCTATTAAATCAAAATAATCTTGTGGTTAATTAATGATGAGCCTTGTAAACTCATCTTTTATGAACTTTTAGTATGGAATTAATGTATAGAAACCTATATATTCTATATCACTTATTCTAAAGGGTAATAGTGAAATAAAACAATAAAGGCTATATATATATATATATATAGGGTTGAGTCTCTAATCTATGTAGTGTCTCATTAGGTTTTTCTTCTTTATTTTCCTACATTTTATCCGTGAAAAAATCAAAAGTAGATACTACTATGATTAAACGATCAATATTTAAAAAAATAGTTTTCTCTATGGATTCAAGTATACTTCAATATATTCAATTACATGCATAGTTGAAAAACAATTTTCTCTATGAAATTATAGATGTTTGGCGATGTCTCTTGTATATTCATCAAATTTTTGCCAGAACAATTCGAAGATAATCATAAAAAACTGAGGATTTTCATTCTGGATCTCCTTCAGCGGATCAAATTATCCGTCCAACATTCTCTACCAAAACTATTGTAGCGAGAATGAATTCTAAGAACTATCTTACAGTTTCTCTTCATACCATTAAATACTCTCACAAAAGATGCGAAAATATGTGAATGGGATTAATTAATATAGGAGCGGCAAAATGCTTCAGGAATCAATTCAAGGTCAGAAAACATTCCATACGATAAATTTACGTGTCCAATCATCTGTGCTCATAATTTTATAGTTCACAGTTAAGCACTTACAAATATTTTTCTTGAATCCAAATATCGTCTGAGCCATTACATGACATGGTACCAGCAAAGCATGCAATTTAAGACAAATTTTCCTATTAATTTTACAAATTGTTCATTTAGTTTTAGAATTTCGACAGAGGTATAGAATATTTAGAAAATGATAGTTTTAATGAGGTTTCATCAATTTTCTTCCAATCAGTCTTTGGCAGATAAAATATTTGCTCCCGGAAAGTCACCAGACAAAATTACGCCAACTCGGATCCACGATGAGGAGACAGTACAATAAGCTTTTCTTTTGCCTTTTTTCTAGCTTTCTTTTTTTTTTTTTTTAAATTCTTATAGGTGGGTAGGTTAACTCATTGTGGAACGGATTGAAAAAGATCCGCATTCAAAATGGATCATAATTTTCAAAACTCAATCCATTTTTTTTATTAATAAACCGACCGTGTAATTTACTCCGTTTGCGCTTACATGGTATCCCAATACCTAATTTTACAAATAGGATTTTGTTTGCTTGTAGAAATTTAAAGCTTTATTGCCATCATTGGAATCTAAAAAGATGACATATTCAATGTTGTGGACGGGATATATGAAAAAGGAAAAGTCAAATGAAATAAAGAGCACCGACGAGTTTGAAACTTGATTATCCCATGTGCCACACAATTAGATGACACAAAATCTTCCTTCACTACACATATGCAGTAGAAACTTATTCCATCACATTAACACATATATTGATGAAAGATGTATAAATATTAATAATATTAAAACATGTGATAATAAAAGTATAAATTTTTTAAATAATTATCAATTATACTTTCACATTTTAAAATTTTATTAATACTTATGTAAATCTTACAAATTTAACTTTTTGGATATCAAATCTATTTAAATATTATAGATAATTATCCTAAATTAATGAAGACGATAAATTTAAAACTAATTAAAATTTTAAACTTGAACATAATACAAAGAAGAAAAATTCTAAAAATTTCTATCAAAACTTTAATCGTATACGAAAATCCTAAACTTTATTTATGCGTAAATACCCAAGATTAAACTTGAACTTGACAAAAATTTTAAAACTATAATTTTAAACTTATAAAATGAATAAATTTACCCCAATAATAATAAAACCCTAAAAGAATATAATTATCGACCAATACGTGTAATCGTGTAAAATTATTAACGAATACATTAAAATAACTCTTAAATATTATAAACCTAATAGATAACAATTTACTTAATAAATTTTATAAATTTTTTATGTTTAGAAAATTCTAATTGTTCAAATTCTTCCTTTTTCCTTCTTTCTTCTTTTCCTTTTTCCTTCTCTAATTCTTTTCTCCTTGCTACATTGAAATCTTCCATAATCCACTTTGGTTGACACTTGTATATGTATAATTCATCATGTGTTAATTATGTACACAAAACAAAAGCATTACATAACCTTCTTGTCATATCAGTTAATTGCCTTATCTTACTTTTTCTTTTTCTTTTCTTTAATCATCTTATTTTTTTGTCTTTCTCGTGCTCATTTACATTGCTAGGAGAAAAAAAAAAGAAACAAACACACACACTTTTCAAACACAAAAGCAAAACTTACACATTAGTTTCTTCTCAAACCAAAAATCAAGAACTTCATCACCTTTTTCATTTCTATTTTAGACCTTCTTCTATTTATTTCAATAACTCAAGGAAGGGAAAAACTCCTTAATATCAAGCTACCAAGAGAATTAGATAATTAGTATGTATATTATATTTATTTTATAATCATCGTCTATATGTATTCTTTCATATAGATGTATATTGTAGCATCTTATGTATCCTAGAAGTATGTATAAATTTTGCAAGAAGAGTTTATCTACATATATTAGAATTTATAGAAACTTAGTATTATACCATGTACATGTGTTCATATATGTATAAATATTTAGATATAACTATGTGTACATATATATTATAATTGATTATATAATATTTAGTATAAACGATTTGTGTATATGTACATATATATATGCATATATAATAGTATGTATATTAGGTGTTTTCATTACATATGTATATGTATAAATATGTGGCTAAAAATAATATATATATATGTATGTATAAAATAAAAAAATACTAGTACAATATATGTATAGGTATCGTATATGTATATATATATGCATATAGACATATAGTATATTTAGGAATTTATTATTTAATTACATAAGTATATATGTATAAATAATTTGAGGAAAAATAATTACATAAGTATATGTATACATATAAAACACGCATATTAAGGTATAATATATATAAGTATATGGGTACACTTAAATAGCATAGGTATAATATACTATAATACTAAATTAATAAATAAAGTAAGATAATATATATATAATTATGTATGCCATGAATTTAAAAGAAAAGTAAAATGATTAATTTATAAAATTTAATAAAATACAATAATAAGTATGATTATATAAATATTAAGTAAAATACAAAGTGGGAAAAATTTGAAAAATATACAAATTCATGAAAATGACATGTGGCACCTTCTCATGTTGCCACGTCATTATTTAATAAAATTTAATTAAATTCTCAATAATAATAATTAATTAGAAAATTATTGAAATAGTAAAAGTGAATTAAATAGGTAATAAATCTTTAAAATAGCAAAATAAGTAAATTGTGATAAAATAGACTTAAAAATAAAAAAATTATAGAATATAAAATTTAGATATTTATTAAATCATAAATATGTAAAGAAAAACTTAAAATAATAATTTGTAATAATTAGGTCAAAATAATAAATTTTGTAATATTTTTACACCATAATGAAAAATATAGGTTATAATGTCTAAAACATACTTCGTTACGAAAAGATATTTGAAAACGATAAAAATAGACTATAAGTTCATAAAAATCAGAGTTGGAATTGTACGCGATTGAAAATTTAAGATAAATTGAAAAAAATAGGTAAAAGATTTAAGTTAAACTATATTTATACTATACTTAGATTATAATGGGGAATTAGACAAATAATGATAAATATTTAATTAACTGAAGAACTTAGCTTCTTAAAATATTTACAAGTTTTATTATCTTTTAGGTATTCGATTATCGAGTTTTAGAAATCTCAAAGGCTAGAAGAGTGAGTATTAACCTAAGTAAGGGAGTTCTAAAAATCTACTACTTGATTGTTGCTTTATGTTAATATTGATTGTTTGTTGAATGACTAACTACTTTGTGTGCTATCATCCATATGCTTGTTTCCTTAAAATGGTAAATATAAATATCTGATCAAAATAACTGGTTATATTTACCGTATGTTCGACCCAATTTGATATACTAATGAAGAGTGCTAACTTTGCAAATTTTGAGAAAAGTATTTTTGGAAAAAAAATTTTTAATCTTAAATATATTTTGTATGATATTTGTGAGGGCTCGTAGTGCCCGTAAATGATATTTTTATCATTAAGACAAAACTAACATAGTATTTTCAATTAATTATTAGAGGACTCACATATTTATACTCGTAGGGCTTTGAATATATTTTAATAGGGAGAGAATTTACTTTGTTTGCTCGAGGGGCCTTAGATATGTTTAGTGAATAACCCTATTTGAGGTCCATCTATATTAATTACTGTTTCTTGTTTAGGGTAATAGTCAAGTGTCGTTTGATGGGACGGTACACCTAAACAGCCTCATATGGTTAAGGTGAGGTACTCCATGTAGATAAGTACGAAAGATAATCAACGTGTAGACAATATAAATATATACCTTCCATAATTTCGGAATCTTGTGGATATATTGCTTGTATTTACTGCGTATGCATTCATTTTGCATATAAATAAATTTTATGGATTCTAATAATATTTGATAACTTACTTGAATGGTAGTAATAAAGAACAAACTTACTAAGCCATGGTTTATTCATTTTCCTATAGTTTCTTTTATAGATTCGTTTAAGCTAAAGTTGAGTTAAACCTTGAGTGTAGAGTGCAAATTGAAGATATGTAAGATTTTGTTAGAGTTAATTAAGAAGTATAAAGCTGGTATAGAAATATTTTATGTAAAAAATATTTATATATTAGAATTATGTATAATTTAGTATTTCTTATAAGTTATAAAGTTGTCTTATTTTATATTATTATTTGGCAAGTGATACCAATTCTCTACTATCCTGATAGGTTGTGAAATATCAAATATCCATAGTCACTATATTTTATAGTAAGTTAATTAATCAAAAATCGAAAACCTTAATGATTAATCATTTAGAGTCTTACAATATTTGATTTATAAGGCGGTTTTCGTATTATGAATATATACATGATATGAAAATTTTAAACAATTCTATTAGGCTCTCTTAAAGTCATTATTTATTTGATTTATTGAAATCTAATAAAAATAAAGTTGTCCATAATTTCCATTTTACCATTCATGATCTGATTTACTGAAATTAAGGCAATTTATCATGATATTATGGTAACGTGACATTGTAGTAGAATTTTCCCATTTTTATATGATACTAACAATGTCAAACTTTAGGAGTTGAATTTGATAGGAAAAAGTTTTATTAGGTAATAGTTTCAAGCTTTAAATGTAGAATTGAAGAAGTAAAGTTTAGCTAATGATTTTAATTTTCTCTCTTTTCCATTTAAATAATGTAACAAAACATTTAAAATGCTAAAAGAAAAACAAAATAAGAAGGAATTTTGAAAACAAATATAGCAATGAAATGAATGTATTTGTAGCTCCTTGTTGGATAAGCATCCACGAATTCGGGTAGGTAAGAAGGAATAAAATTTTAATATATAAGAACATTTATAGTAGTTTCTTTATAATACCATGGTATACGTATTGAGCACTTTTGTTCTGTTCATAGAAGATAAGTTTGGTCCAGACCAACTAGAGAACCTTTCGGGGGAAAGGGTCACTGGATCAACAGTATAAGCATGGTAGCCCTTCATGATTGAGTCGTGATTGGTGATCGGGCTTTGTTCAGCGATTGAAAAGTTGTAAAGGAAAAATAAATAAATACATATATGAAGAGTTTAAGAGGCCGCTAAGGAATTTGATCGGTTTTTCAAAATCCACACCAGTTGGATGGACTAAATTGAAAAAGAAAAAATAAAAAATAAATCCTAGGAAGAGTAAGAGGATCCAAATATTTACACCTATGGTCAAACTTGACTCTAACTTCATAGTCAACCTAATTTTTAAACCTCCAAAAATTCAACTATTAAGGCAATGAGAAAATAAAATTCAAATTTCTTTTTGCAATTTACTCTCATTTCATTACTTTGAAAAACAACAGTTTATCCCCTTTTTTTTTTTTTTTAATTTTACAGGCCCGCTATTGTTCAATGTAAGTCATTTTTTTTTCCTTTAAAGAAAAAATTACAAAAATATCTTTAACATTTACTTATTTTTATATTTCAATCTTTAAAGTTTTAAAATTTTCATTTCAATCCTTAATATTTCAAAAATTTATAAGGAAGTCCTTTCGTTAGTGTAAATATGTGGCAAAATCTAGTTTGTTCAAATAATTGATTTAATTAAATAAACTAATAATGTATATTATATAAGAAAAAATCATAAAAATAACAAGAAATATAAAAAAATGAAAGTTTGGAAAATATTATATATATTATTTAATAATATATATTTATATACAATGTATTAATATTTATTTTAATAGAAATTAATAGAAATTAACAAAATAATGAAAAAAAAAACTCAATGTGAACGTCTCGTACAACCCCTATAGATAACTACCAATCACTCCTAGCGTTGGGATAGTTCGAAAACTGATACTTTCAAAAGTGAATCATGTAACTTATTAGTGACCATAGAAAGCTATCCTCCTCCAAGGAAGGGGTTTACATGACCTCATCTAAGTGGTAGGTGATCACATGTAGCCTTTTATAATTGAAAGAAAAAATAAATAAGAAACCTGATCGAATAGAGATTTGGTTGTGCAATCCGATTTTAACTCTAATTAGGTTTCATATGGTTTTTCTTTCATTCTTTCTTCTTCTTTTTTTTAAGTTTTATGTGGCCATGGGTAGCTACACCTTAACTTAGGAAGATCGCACAAACCTTTTTACCCCTTTAATAAGGAGTGGCCATCTACAGCCAACAGTAGGACGCGCGACTCTTCAAGAGGTTGCTAGCCACCTCTTAGATTTAGGGTGGCCAACTTTTCTCTTTCTTCATTTTTTTCTTTTTTTTTATTTGTAATTTTTCTAATATTTCTTCATTAATTTAAACTTAGTATTAATACATAAATATGTATATGAGTGTATATATATATATACTAGCGACCCGTGATATATGTGTAGATTAAATAATATTAAATTTATATTTTTATAATTTATCATTATCTATTTGGTAAAAAAAATTATAATTTTTGTTAAATAATATAAATATAAATTTATTCTTTTTTCTCTATTTACACTCATTTTAAATCATTTAATTTCTTTCTTATTAACAAATCATGATTACAGATAGAAATTATTTATGCGTGTGAACATCAATCATTATCGTGATTATATTTGATCATAATTTAAATTTTGGTCACATGCATGTAAAGTAGGTGGGAGAGAAAACAGGAAAAGAGAAAAATCGTTGGAGAGATCATAAAGATAAGCACCATGTTGTATGGAGATATAGAGAAGAAAGTAAAGAAAGTAAGTTTTGAGATAGTGAGAGATTAATTAGAGATAGTGAGTTGACAAATTTATTAATTGTTTATGATTTTAATAAACTATATTAATATTAGTTTTTTTTTGTTAAATAAAATTAAATAGATGGTAAATAGATAACTTAAAGTATAGAAGTCACTTAAGGACTAATCCGCTTTAATAATATAAATAGATATATATATATATATATAATATACATTACATAAGGCCTTTTTTAATTTTTCCTATTTTTCTATATTTTTATTATTTTAATAATTTTTTATTATTTAAAAATTATACGTGGACCAATCATATGTTATCACGTGTTCGTGTTAATGAAAAGTCGTAAGTTTAAAATATTGAGGACAAAAATGAAGCTATTAAAATGTTAAGAACTAAAATGAAAAAAAAAAAAAGAGAAAAAATTGAGGATTTTTTGAACTTTTTCCTTTTTTTTAAAATAAAATATAATTAATTATAATGTACTAAGAAATAAGATAAGATTATAATAAAAGATTAGTAATTATAATGATAATAGTTATTATAATGATGATAAATAAATATAAATATAAATAAATAAGATTATACACCATTTAACATTTATCATACTGCTAAAATTGTTATAGTTTAATAGTATCATTATTAATTTCTCATCATGATATGTTAGGATTTAAATTCTCCTTCTCTATAATTAAAAAAAAAAAAGAAAAAAGAAATCTATCACGCTCATATAAGTTTATAGTGTCAACATAGTTAAGGGAGGAAGTTATTAAATGGGAGATTATTCTAAATTTTATTTTATGGATAAGTTGTCCAAACGAACTGCCGGTGACAGAAATTCAATTCCCGTCTTGAAATCATAAACCGAAACTTGGAATTTTCCACAATAAAAAAAAGAAGAAAAAAAGAAATACACTATTACTTAATTATTTGCAAATTACTTCGAAACCAATAAATGGGAAAACTTGCATCTTACTTCTTGGGTAGAGCAGATTTGTAAATCAAAATCCCCCCATTTCCATCTCATAACATTAATTAAAACCCCTTACTTTCAGATCAAACCCTAATCTTCCATCAATTCTCAATAACAATCTCCCACAATGAGCACTTCTATCTCCGGAGTAATTCCTCTCTCTTTCTCTCTCTCTCTCTCTCTCTCTGTATTAAGATGATTTTGATTTTGAAAACTTTAATCCATTATTGTAATGTGATCGCAGGGAAGTAATTTCTATAGTGGATTCACGAGGCTGTGTAAGGGGTTGACGGTAGTTCTCATCGGTGGACATGTTGCTGTTCAGATCTTACCTTCTGCCGTTACTTATCTTGCCTTAATACCAGCTAGGTATTGTTCAATTCATCTTCTTTTGTAACGATTTTAGGGTTTAAGTAGCTGATTCGGTGCAATCAATATCTATGTTTCGAGTTTGCAGAAAATGGGTTGGTGTCTTTGGTGTATGATTGATTAGAATTACAAGGTTCTGGGGTCCTTTTTCTTTTAATTTTTGTATTTTTTATTTGAGGAAGTGTTTTGATCCATGAAAAGAAATCACTTTTATTTGATATTTTAGAAATGGGTGTTGCTTGTGTGTGTGTGGTTGATGATGATGAGTATAGCCCAGTTGGTGAGACTGGTAGCCGGATCAAGTAACGGGAAAGGTGGGGTACCATTGCTGATCTTTTCTATAACAGATGTCTTTCTGGAATACGTTTTGGTTTGGTCTTTGTTGCATTACAAGAAAGCTGTCGGGAATTCTAAGGAATGCAAGTTTTTTCTACTGGTCAATTATTGGATCGGTGTTAAAAGGATGGTGTATGTCGTGTTTGAGTCACATTGTGTTTTTTAGTGCTTGTTTGTTGATTAAATGGTGAATTATTTTTTTGGAAATTATTGTCTCATTGTTCTTTGTGGGATTCTAAGGAAATTGATCAGCTTTAATGATCTAATGCCTACTCTTTTTAGTAAGTGGTCCTTTGTTTTATGATCATTGTATTTGGGTGATCAGGTTTTACCTTCAGTGCTTGGCTGAGTATTAGGAAGAGACCAAAATCATAATTGTTCCACGAACAATCCAATATACTCTCTCTTGGCCCCTGTTCACTGTTACCTTACACGAAATCCTTAATCATTACTCGAAGCTCCATGCTGTTGAATTTCTCATCTGTCACTGAGGGATGATGGTTATATATTATTTTACTGTTGAAGATGTCCATGTCTTGATGAACCAGGACATGTTTGGATAATGTATTTTTTTTACTTTTTAGCAAAGGTGATTTATGTTATTCATTTTTGGACTGGCTTCTTCATTCTTTAAATTTATTTATTTATTTTTTTGGGATAGTTTTAAAATCAATATGTTGGTACTGCATCTTAACCTCAAATTTTCACCTTCACATTCAATAGAATTCTGAACGTATATTGAAAATTGTTCTTACAGGACTATCCCTTTTGGTTGGAATCTTCTAACAGCTGGTTATATCGAACAATCAATATATGGGGTATGTAGCATGATTTCTAAAAAGCTACATTGGCTGCTATTATGGTCTTATCATGTTTGGTGTTCTTTAGTTTCTTTCTAATTCTGATGATGCTTGTTTCAGTTGGTTGTCAGCACTATTGGCCTTCTTTTTATGGGGAAACTGCTTGAGCCTATATGGGGTCCCAGGGAGTTCCTGAAGTTCATATTTCTAGTTAACTTTTTGACTTCTCTATGCGTGTTTGTAACTGCCATTGCCTTGTACTACATATCAACAGAGGAGAATTACCTGTAAGTGGAACAGTACACTGTTCTTCACTTTTAACTTCCTCTAGTTCATTACTTTACTGCCTCATTTGCTCACTTTTGTGTGCTCACTTTGATATCTGTTTCTTGGTGATGTAACACAAACAATAGAGATGTGGTTGTAGGATCAGTGGTTTACATTATGATGATCCAGAATGTTTTATATACTGTTTTGGTGTTGGATTGGTCATGAGATAGGCTCGCCCAGGTTGAGAGATGAGGAATTGAGAGATAGAAAAGAGGCTGTTAATTCAAACTCAAAGCCACTGATAACCATTGCCATTACTTCTCCATTTTACATGTCATAATAATAAAAGGAGCTACAAGATTCTAAATGGGAACTTAAGCATGATCAAAACTAGATCTGAAAATGAAATTAAGTAAATTCTAAATGGAGAAAGTTTGGTAGAACAATTCCTTTTCTAGTTATTTTTTACAGAAATACTGAAACCTTCAACTTGTACTGCATGACTCACCTATCAGCCAAACGTGTTAAGACTTTTTGCCTAAACAATTATGTGAAGGTGAATCCACGGGCACTAAATGGATTTGCCAAATTGATTCCTTAGATTTTTCTGCTAGGTTGTTATTTGAAGCATTTTAATTCCCTTCCCTTACTAAACTATTGGTCATGCCTTGAAGCAGTCATTGTTTTCTTATATATTTTCTTTCATCTGTATAGGTATATGCCTTTATCTGGTTTTGGTGGAGTCCTCATGGGGTTCTTGGTTGGCATTAAACAAATTATGGGTGATCAGGAGTTGCCTGTTTTAAAAATTAAAGCAAAGGTACTTGTGGATGCCACCTGAATAAATTAGAAATTTGGCATTTCATGTGTCATTCTGAAAATAGATCTTTTGCATATCTGACTTCTGTGAGTTGGTTGCAGTGGCTGCCATCAATTGTGCTGTTATTGGCCATTGCTACAAGCTTTTTCACACCAGAGCCAGCAGCATATCTTCCAACACTGATTTTTGGAACATACACAAGCTGGATTTACCTTAGACACCTGCAGAAGAGGCCTGAAACAAAATTCAGGGGTGATCCAAGTGAGGACTTCTCATTTTCTTCGTTTTTCCCAGAATTTTTGAGGTAATTTCCAGCCTTTTCTATATTTGTCTGCCAAGCTTAATTTCTGTTGAGTCCAATCATGGAACTGTCTTCCTAAATTTCAATCTCTGGTGCATAAAATTTCAAATTGTCTTTAAAAAAAAAAAAATTATCAACCTACCTTTTTGTGTACTTTCTCGAATATACATGCACATTTGATGTTTTTTGCACGCACTTTTGCACAGATGTGTATGTTTGCTCATATTCTCATTTTTCTTTTTTTGCTGCTTGCCCTTTGCAGGCCAATAATTGATCCCATTGCATCAATCTTTGGTCGGATGCTATGTGGAAAAGCCCAAGCTTCCTCTGAGGGCCAGGATTATGACATGGAAAATTCTCCACTACCTGGTTCAGATCCTATTGAGGCATCTCGAAGGAGGTGATTTGCTTGTGTCGTCTTTGCTTCTGTAAATTGTAGATGTGCTACTTTTATCTTCATGCATATGCTTGAGTTGGTTTGAGAAAGTTTAAATTGAAAATCAGAATGAGAGAGTAGAAATATCAAAGCATTATGATGACAGAGAGTTCATTCTATACCAGAAATTAAAGTTGATGAAAATTTGTGAAGTTCTTGCACTAGAGTTTTGGGTATAGTTAGCTTGCATTCGAAATAGAGACATCATACTATTTATCTTGCCTGAATTCAATGCAATATTTAATTGATTCCCTGCAGAGAACGGGGTGCTCGTGCTCTGGAAGAAAGACTTGCAGCAGAAAGGTTGGCAGCTGCACGAGCTTCAGAGGAGTCACGAAGGGATGCCAATGAAAGTGTTTGATATATACACGGCAAATATAATACAAACCATCTATCAGAGAAAATTGCTACTGTGGCAGAAGCTGTATTGTTCTTGGTTTCTGTGGTTTGGTCTTGTAAGCAAGTCAATGGCTATGGTGATATTTTTGTAGAACAGAAATCTTTGGGTTACAATTATTCGAGTACAGAAATGTTGCTGTTCACCCGTACACAACCAAGGTTGTTTTTCAAGGACATTGTTGATATCCAACTTTGTAAAGTTGTAGAGAATTCTTTCTGGGTCACTTCTCTCTCTTTCAGTGAGAGGATTTCCTGCAATTGCTAACTGTTCTGTTGCTGCCTTGCTTTTAACCTTATGAAAATAAATCATATGAACATCCATTCTACCTCCTATAAGAATAATGAATTGTGTCAAATGATAAGTACTCCGAAAACTTTGAAATGAATTCTTATTCCGGACAAGTCAACTGATGCCTCTTGTTCGACTTACTCTTAACAAATGAAGCAGAACATTGTTTCAGCTTGTAACTTCGGAAGGTCTTTTCAAGGATATTTTTTTTGGTGGCCAAAAGGATTTAGAACTTAACTTTCCTACAATGCTTTTGGTCCCTTGACGCCTGTCAATGGAGCCTCACCCCAATATTGTTATGGGTCGTTCTGGCTGATGAGTACTAGAATTCTCCATCTGCCATTTTTCTGATATAGCTTTTTAAGATGGTAAAATTGGTCGTGCAAGAAAATCATCGGTCATAGGGAGAGAAGATTATGGTATAGACAATATTATTAAGGATTTTTACTGCTCCCTTGATGTGTGGCTGTCCATGTATTACTCCCACTATGTGCTTGGATAGCCCAATTTTTGGAAAATTATTGTAGACGACACGCTGTTATATCGTAAGCGAATACAAATGTTTGCAAAAATGTCATAACTTGTAAGCCAATATTATTAAGATTATGTTATATTGCTGTTATATTGTAAGCCAATCTAAATCCATTATGGTACTGGTACGTAATGTGAGTGCGACCCAGAGCATTTGATTTACAATCCAATTGTTCGACGCTGTGGGTCAAATGCGACTCATCCGTTGGCTCATCCCGCATTTCCAATGAATATCGTAGCTTCTGGTAGTCGCTCTACAGTCCTCACACCCTACCCACAATGGGAACAAGTATTTCTAGCAACTGCTTCTCCACTTTCCCAGCCTTAACAATCCATTTCTTAAAGAAATGTGAACTTAAGGTCTTGACCCTGAACCTTCTATGGAGATCTCATGCTGTAAAGCTAGTGCTCACTTGAGAATGTTAAACACAATCTATCCATTTCATAGTGAAGATATAAACTGTATAATTAATGTAATATTGAAACCAGCATATGCATGTCGTGAACTGGAAAATGCTAGAGGGAGAACGAAATTGCAATTCACGATCGAAAAACATGATTCTCTCAATGACCAAGTAACAAAAAAGTTACATGATGGAGAAATAAATTGAAAGGAAAAACTTTAAAAAGACAGCTCACTTTACAATTCAACAATTATGCACACATAAAAGAAGTAGCAGATGTACATTTCCTTGGTCTACTGTGACCATAATGGCAAATAATTTTAAACAGAGAGGAAGCTATAACATTCCATTACTCAAAGTGACCAAACTGAATACTAAAGACTAGTATACTACACGATTTCAGTATTTACTGACCAAAAGACTCTTTCCTGGGATTTCATTTCAGGCATCACCGGTTCTTTAGTCCATAGAGCTTCACAAAGCAGCATATGATTATTCTTCAATAGGAGCTCACTGTACTAATGCTCCAACTGTTCTCCAGCAAAATATTGTTTCCGGACCATCTTTCTATAATCTGCAAGAAAATAAAATCCCAATTCCAAATGGTTTCCATTAACTAATAGGCAATAGCCAATGATAAAATGCAAGGAAGAATGGATTAAACAAATCACAAGTGTTTTAGTTCCATAGAGAAATGCAGGTGATGAGCAAATCCTAAAAGTTTGAGAGAAAGATTCTAAAACAATCCAAACCGTGTCTAGTAAGACCTAGAGTTTTGGAAGAAATTTTGTGGAATAAGAAAACTAGAAGTGAGAGAGGAAGGAAACCAAGTCTACTCACCTTCTTTGTTGGTCAACAGGCTAGCTGCATAGCTGTTGAGAGGACTCTCAGGATTAGGTTCTGCCACGAATATAAAGAGCTAAGCAATCTGCAACTTTTAAACAACCCAAAAAGGAAATATTGAAAGAGAGAGAGACAAACCTGCCAACAAACTTTGAATGGACAAAAGAATGGTTCTACAATCATAAGCTGATGACCACTTATCCTGAGCAATGCAAAAAACCTAACTTATGAATTGGAAAAATTCAATAAACAAATGGGAAGATAACCAAAAAGGCAATCCAATGTCCCTAAGTCTTTGTAATTGTCTCATTTTGATCTTGCTTTAGCAGTTGTGATAATGCACAATGGTAAAACATGCTAACTACATAAAACGGGCACATATGAACAGGAAGATTCACAAGTCCTCATGTTATTTCGTGGAGAAATACTTGAAAAACATTTGATATTGTTTATCTCGTTGGGCACACCAATTCCCACATTCCAAAAGAAGGAATTTCTTTCTATGCCCCGTAGACCAAGCCTAATGCCGATGACTATCACAAAAGACATTCTTCAACAAATGTTTTTCCTTACCTGAAGGATGTCCAAACAAATGTTCCCATACTGATCAACATTTGGATGAAAGCACAATGTCTCAAACTTGACCTGCGGTGGCTTGAAAGGGTACTCCAATGGGAATCGCAAAGAAAGCTTATAACATAAACCCTCATACATTGTAACTTTTCCACCTTCAATGGTTCCAATCCAGTTAAAAATGCTCTCACCTTCAGGGAAAGCTGATACTCCAAGATCTCCAGCACTCATCTGCAAGGGTAAATAATAAATTTTATGGGTTATGTTTGTCAAACATGAGATTTAATGTACTTACACGAGGGAAAAGAAACAACAAAGCAATTACAGGGAATGAAAACACATTAAACCACTCAAATAAAGACATTGAACTGGGGCTTCAAAGGAAGGTTAGGAATGAGGATTACAGCCTCAATACGGTATTGTTAAAAACTATAATGATCTGCATGTATATTCAACATTTTCAGCTGTATTCACTGTCTCCCCTCCCTTATGTAACTCTCTCCCCTCAAATATTAGCTTCTTTTATATACTCATATCATATTGTACGGCCTTGATTAAAAAAATCATTAAAAGGGCATATAAGAGCTATCATCAGAAAGGGAAACTTAGACAACAATGCTGAAGGGCATCAAAACTTATTCGAGGCCTGGTCTGTGCATCACGGATTAATCTGGATGTAAGTAGTGATTTACACTCCTGCACAAGCTTTGGACTAGCACTTGTTCAAAACAGATTTGGGTTATTCATTTTCATATAGAAGTCCATCAACTTATGCAGTAAAATTATATGGAAAATTATAAGAGAGAAAGAAGAATATGATTACTTCACCAACTATATACAAGACGAACAACACCATAAACACAGTTGCACACTCTTCAAGCTAATTAGCTTAGATATTCATCCTTTCTGGTGTTATATAAACTAACAAAGAGGTCCAAACCAATCCTAACAGCACTTCCATTTGATAACTGCTATAGTACTTAAAATCCAAAGTCTTAGGTTTCTTAAGCACACACACACTAGGGGCAGCTGGTTTGGGTTGGGGGCCATGTTCAAATTGCATTTCATATCAAATTCAGACTAGGCTAAATTTTTTGAAATCTGTTTCGTATTCCAAAATAATTAATTTTTTATATTACTTTGTCAAGTTGCAAATGATTCTTATACAAGCTATTCATTCATGTTAATATTGATAATCGTGTCAAAAATTGCCACCTTTAACATATTGAACATAATGAACTCATCTAACTAAGAACTAACATTACTCAAGACCATAAACAAACCAGAACAGCATACAGACCCAAGACTCCTTTCATTTTTATTAATTTCTACTGAGGAAAATGATAACGGGTGTCTTAGACATTTGATGATAGGTTAAAAAAAAACAAAGAAACTTTTTACCTTTTCATACACTTGTTTTCTCCAGATCTTTGCATTCAATGTATACAACTCTACTTTTTTGGGCTCTTAGCAAGTGCCTTAACCTCATTAACTAAATCATTTTCTAATTATGCACACAATGATCAAGGTACTATATCATGCAGTAGTTGTGTTAACGAGTGCCTGCAGGCACTCTAAGGCAACTTTTGTGAAAGCTAGAACTCAAAAGAGAGTTGTCGAAAAGAAATCAAATGAAATATGATTTTTGTTGTTGTTTGGATATAAAAAATAGAAATGTGAGGAAATAGAAAGAAAAGACTGAGAATATTTTTTTCATGTGACTAAACTACCTTTTATTGTATAACGAGAAGAGAGAGAGACCTAAAGAAGAGTTTCGTATAGAGAGAGAGAGAGAGAGAGTAGAAGATAGAGAAGCAAAGAGAGGTTTTGTTATACCTGTCACTGTTTTCTTTCTAACACATCATGATAAGAAAAAATAGAAAACAGTGAAGAAGAGCATTTTCTAGTTGGAGAAAGAAGATGAACAGTATTTGTTCCTGTCTTTCCTTCTAAGGCAATTCCTATAATTTTATACTATTTTCATACATTTGAATAGATTTCTTTCTAAATTTGGTGAGACAAAAAGAGGGCTTTTGAGTGGAATTGTCTCCATAAGTTTCTATCAAGTTCATCCCTTTTTCAGTTTCTTTGAGGTGATCCAAACTATATTTTCTTTCTGTTTTCCTCGATTTCCATTGATTTCTACCTATCCAAAAATATTGTAAATCAACAAAAATGGACAAAACAAGTATGTAGACGTTGATATTGCGCTCAACTTCTACCTCAACCTCCTCAATCCTTATGAACACAAACCACACAGAATTATCTACTGTCAGACTAGATATGTGTAAAGTTTCCTTGTATGGTCTATTAACAAGTGCGTTGAGATCGAGAAAGCTCATGAAACTTGTACGCTTACCATAAGAGACATCAATTCCTTCTGAAGCCTGCGCAATGCAAGAACAAACACAAACAATCAGAATTCGCATCAAAGTTCTGTCATCGAATCACTATGACTCAAACAAATGAAAGAAACACACGCAGACATAAAAGAGCAACCCAATTACATGAAGGTATGATTTTCATTTTGGGAGAAGGAGGGAGAGGATTGGAATTGACCTTTGAGTGACGGAGGTGGAATCGACCGGATTGGGACATGGGTTTGGCTGTTTGGATGGTGTGGATGGTGGGTGACGGTGGACGGTGGTGGAGGAGTTGTCCGTGGTAGGATTGGGTCGAACCTCCATTACTGTAATAATTAATAATTATTAGCTTGACTGGTGGAGCTTAATCATCAAAAAAAGAGCATATATCGTTATATCTAGACGATATGGATGAGAGAGTTGTGATGTATTAATAGTTTGGTTCCGTCTCTTGAGTTAAAAGCAACCGATTTATATTAGGGGATCGAGCTTGGACGAGACTTTTTGTAATTTGGCAGTATGAATATAAATTTTTAATATGTTTAATTCTATTTTTCTCCTTAATAATTGTAACAGAAGTTAGGAAAAATAGAAAAATAGAAATAAATAGTCAGACCAGTTTTCAACGAACGAGAAAGATTCTACGGTTATTAATGAGAGAATGGATATTATGGCTTTTCCAAATTTTTCTTTTTTTTAAGTTTATTATGTTTTTTGTTTTCTTTTGGGTGGTTGTAGTGGGCTTGGCTGCGGTGGATGATGAACAAAATTTCGTCTGTTAGCTATGTGGTGCCCATCCTTTTCAATCATATTTATACTACTATGATATAATATTAATGGGATTGTAATATTTTACTATTATCATTCCTTTTACTTTTATATTTATCTACTCGTCTGAACTGGATTAACAAATAGCTTATAATCAGATTAAGAAATAGCTTATAATAATTACTTGTGAAACAATTTTTCTTTATGAAAGGCATATCTGCTCTTGTTGAGTTAAATCCCTCTCTCAATTCTAGTTTCAATCTTGAAACTAACATCTTAATATGCTGGGAGTAAAAGAGATACGATGAGTTTTATTATGAATCCAATATCAAACTTAAATTTCCTATAATTAATTGGTTTTTATATAATTTTTTTTTAAAAAAATAAATTTGTTGCTATTACAGATATAACAATTGAGATGCCCTATATTTACCCTGATTGATGTCATATCAATGGGAGGGAGGAGGGAGGAAAGGGAGAGGGAGAGTATGGATTGGCCTTTGTGGGTAACGGTTCTATGGACAATTTCCAAACAAAAACGAACCATTAAAAATGATCATATTTATAATATAAACATTGACAAAATTCGTACTTTTTAACTCATAAGTGGGACGAGGAAAAAATTTGGATGCTTATCCATTTCTGATGTTATGGTTTGTGTATATATTATTGTGGTACCAAACCGACGGCAAATAGGTAGGTAGTACCTAATTAATACCGAATGTTAATATTGAAAAGTTTTCTTAACTAAATGAGAAGCTAACTATAAGAAAGTCTAATCTATCAACACAAAATATAATTTCAACAACGATTTTAGTTACTTTGGGAAGAATTTATGCAAGTTTTAAATTATCCATGGTATATAAAACAAGTAAACTGTCTTGAAACCTATGTTTAATTCTTTTTTTTTTTTTTTTTTTGTCAAACTATGTTTAATTCATATACATTGTCTAAGCTTCGGTTTTTTTTTTTTTTTCTCCCTCTTTTTATGTTCTTTAGTTGAATGATTTGAGTACTAAATCTTTAGATATTTCTTAAGGTCTTATATATGAAAAAATTACTTGTTTTTATTTTAATTCTTAACAAGTGTTTTTGGGATACCCAATTAATACTTTTTATATATCAAACTAAAGTATGTATCTCTATCTTAATCTATTTATTAACCTAATTTAATTATACCAAATATCCACTAGTATAACCTAAGGAAGACAAAACCAATATATAACAATATAACCTCCGCGCACCCTTTCGGACAATTGGACTGACACTATCGAAAACACCATTACTTCGTCCTCTCTAACCACACCCATCATTCGTACCCTTATTCTAGCGACGATTACCACCACTTTTCCAGTTGTTGCCGTGGCTATATTCTTCTTTTTCTTCCTCTTTTGGCCTCCACTCAAATGCCAACATTGCATCAAAATTTTCAACTAAATCGTAAACACAAATAGTATTATGGTGTATTTATATGTCGATGATGCTGATAATGAAGTTGTTTGATGAGTTAGTTGAATTAGTATTGCTTTTGATTAGGTTAAAGCTTGTGAAGGATTGGATCGAATATGGAAGTGATTTTGTCATCGATTCTTGTATTTATTGATGGATTTAACTTAACTACATCTTGTAGAAGCTTAATCTTGAATTGCATGTGAGAATTGAGTTAATTTTGTTGGGTTTCCAATTTGGTGGAATGGTATAGGGTATTTTGGTCATTTTACATATGACGGAACTTGTCGAATCAGTATTTATATACACTTTTCTATAACAATCAGAAAAATGTAAAATAATATGATCCAAAATGCCTCCCAACTTGGGTCACGATCAGTAGCAAATCTTAATCTTCACGTGTTTATATTATGTTTAATACGTACAACATCGATTAGGACGGAATGGTTTGAAATAAAATGGGATTGACAACAAAATAAAGTTTTATTGTAAGGTTTAAACTAGATAAAGAGAATTAGACATAATAAATATAAAGAGAATAGGACAATTTAAGTTTATTGTATTATGTTTGATTTATACAATATCGAATACAAAATTTTGTATCGTTGCTTATTTAGTATAGATAAATACTTAACTCATTATTGTATTTTGATATTTTTACCCTTAACGTTATCTAAATAGATTATTGAATTTATATAATTAAATAAATCATATATAATATTAAATAAAAAACTGTAAATTTACTAGCAAATAAAAAATTAAACATTAAAAAAATTAAATATCTATTTTTAATATATA